>CM059873.1:18000012-18345012 GCA_030490815.1 Acer saccharum
GGGGGGGGGGGGGGGGGTTGGTTGGTGGTGTGTGGTATTGAGATATAAATAATTTTTATTTTTTTTTAAAAAGGAGAAAAAAAAAAAAAAAAAAAAACGTCTCATTGCTAGATCTAATGGGTACTGGAATAACCTATCTCTATACTTACCATGCATGGTGGTTTCTGAAGAAATGTTTTTGAGAAAAAAATGGCCTGTTATAAAGGTTTTTTTTTTTTTTTTTTCATAGGCTCATAGAAAGACTAATAATATACATGATGTTGTATGATTGAAGAAGAAATTTTGATTTTGCTTTGTCAGTTATTCCCAATTTGGATTAGTTTTTGTATCAAATAGAATGTGGCTTCAGATGTAAAGGTGTAAAGGTGAATGTAGATATGAACAATTCTCTTTGTTGTTTTCGCATTACGGTTAGAAAGGAATAACTCGAGTTTTGAAGATAAGTTAGAATTTCGAATGTATTATCTTGTGAGAATTGCAATAAGTCTGTATAATACAACTGTAGCCTGTAAGTAGAAAAATATAGAAGATGAGATCAATATCATATAGCATTGTACAGGCATACAGCCAAGCTCAATTCACGTACTAAGAAATCACATCTATTTGTGGGCCTAATTAGCTACCAAAGAGTTAAACACCACTTACACACACACACACACACACACATATATATATATATATATATATATGCGGTCTCGTTCACATCAGTGTACACTGATGTAAATATATGAGGATATTAAATATAAGCCACTCATTATAGAGAAGTTCTGACAAGTGCATACACACTAAGTCAAAGCATGGAAAACTAGTAGTTCACATTCAATAACCTTATATATTTACATTAGTGCACACTGACTTGAACATATATATATATATATCAATTGCATGATCATTAATAATCAGCTGACAATTTACAAATCACTTAATAGTCCATTAATAATCAGCTGACAATTTACAAACCACTTAATAGTCCATTTTCTCATTTTCAACATGAAAATATTTCTAAATGGGCGCATCATGGTTTGGGGTCCGAAAGGGCTAAAATATTAATTATGATTCATTATTACATAGTGCTTATATATCTCATAGATGTTGTGTACAAGTTCATCTCATTGATTCGTCTGGAGTTTTACCTGCAACTATATTTGGAGACAACGCAGAGAATTTTTTTTGTTACTCTTCAAAACAACTAATGGAAAACAGTGTAGAGGTATGTTACACTGCAAATACTATCTCTAATACACAATTATAAATTTTCATTTTATATTATTAATATTTCTTTTTACATTAGAACGGATGAGTTGATATCAAAAGTTTAGCAGACATTTCCAACTCTAAAGAAAACATCATTCGCATCAAAAGTTGGAAACAAGAATATGTTAGAGAAGAAAAGGTTAAACACAATGTCGTTCAACTTTTTGACAGTTCTGAAATAAACTAAGTATATATCGATCCTATTGTAAATATCTCTAAACTAAATTCTAATGCATAGTTCGACAGGTTGAAAACAGGTACATCTAATGTTGCATATTTTTGTTTGTAAACACTTTTAAAGCTTAGGTGGTAATATATATATATATATATATATATTGAACATCAATTTTATTGATAAAAGCCATCGTAGGCCGAAAGCAAGGAACAAAACGGGGTTGACCACACGGCCCAAGCAAGGGCCCAAAAACAAGCCACAACAAGCAACTCAAAACCACCACAAAACACTGCCCAACAAGCCCAAACAACACCAACACCCAAGAGAAAACACAACACAACAGAACAACAACCCAAAAAAAACCCCAAAAACGAAAACAAATAGGCAAACACATCACTCCATAGACTTGTGTTTGAGCACCAATCTTCTCACCAAATCCTGAAACCTATTATCGTTCACTTAGATGGTAATATTGAACTCTAAGTTCTATTGCAACATTAGAATTACTAATAATTTTTTTATCATAAATATGTTATAAATAGGTTTGTATTCATATATATATAAAAAAAAAAAAAAATATGCATATATATTATATTTAAGGTTCAATATTATAAATTTACCACATGCATTGCACGTGCCCAAGGGCAAAATTAGGGGGGCCCATAGGGGCTGTTAACGGTGAAATTTGGATTGTCACGCACTCAACAATTATATCAACTCAAAATAAAGCAAGAAAGTAATCAATGCATGCAAGAGATAGATTTTACGTGGAAAACCCTTGAATGGGAAAAAACCATGGCGCCCCAGAGGGCAGAAAGATAACACTAGGCTTATTGCTTCGTTACACACTCAGATCTCTCATACAATTGCTCTCTTCTCTCTTTAAGTTTTTTAAACGAACTCCTCGTGGAATAGATGGTTCTATTTATACATGATAATTAGGGTTTCCCCTTGATTTTAGCTATGTTGGTGGTAGGATTTCCTCTTTGATTCGTACTAGGAATCCCACGTTGTAACGGATTCAGATATGCTTTCTTTCTTTCCCTTTTTTATGATTCCTCGTTGTCATGGGTCTTCTAGAAGTTAGGGTTTATTTCTGTGTTTCTGCCAAGTCTGTTTGTACTTAGTAAACTAATGTAGCGAGTACCTTCATCTCTGGGTATCACCCTTCGGCGACCACGTTTTTGTCCCTAGCGAGTACAAATCCTGATCTAGCGAATACACCTTTGACTTTTTGACTTGGGACTTGTTGACATACTGTCTAGTCCACGTTTCCCATTTGACTTGGTCAAGGAGTGACGTGGCAACGTCTTCCCCAGCATTTGTTGATTCCTTTGATGACGTGTCTGCCTAGCGAAAACATACATTCAAAAATACCCCCATAAATACTTTGAGCTGAGTGAATATCTTGGTCTTCCAATTCATTTATCTCTGCGAACAGTATTTATATCCATACTTAGGCTTTTCGGCATGCTTTGCAAATGTTTTCCCTCCTTTTTATTTTCACCACGTGTTGAATTTTGCTAGCTGCCTCTTCCGGTGCAAGCCTTCATTTCTGGCCACAAGATTTCTGCTTACTTTGACGCGATGGGATGACGTGATGACTGCTGGATGTTTCCTGAGGTACCACGTGTCCACCATTTGATGGGTGTCACTACGGCTGTCTTCTACGACTGTCGTTCACTTTACCGATACCTATTTTTCTTGATTTTTAAATTTTAAAAATTCCCTCTTTTAACGCAACACGCCTTTCTGCCCTATTAATTCTAGCGGCTCCATTAATTTCTCTTTTACCGAAATGAAACTGTTCTAATTCTCCGCTTAATTCATTTTTTCTCTTTTCTCACCGAAAATTCGTAGAAGCACTCTTCTTCCTCTCTCCGATTGAGAAGTGTTTTCATCGAACTTGGTCATAGCAGTTCGTCAGCTTCCCCAGATCTTCTGTCATTTTTGCTCTCTAAGGTTTTTCTGGTGAGTTTTCATGGACCCTTCTATGCGTTCTTCCTTTTTTAATCGAACGATGCAAGCTTTGGAGCTTGGTGATAAGGTTACTGCAGATAAAATTGAATCGTTGATTCGTAATTTTCACCTGGATTCTCCTACCCCAATTTCTGTTTATGTTCCTTCTGCCCAAGAAAACTATATTCCTGACGCTTCTTCTCCCTCATCTTTTGGTAGTGATTCTCCAATGATGACGAGGTCTTCTAAACTAGGTGGCAGTAGACGACGGGCTTCAAGGGCTCCTCACGGGTCTCTGCTGGATGCTCAGACCACCATTGATTCAGATGTTGATGATCATCAGAAGAATAGACTACATTTCTCAGCCGACCACCCGTGTTCTTTTGATTGTGAAATCAATGTGGTTGGCGAGGAGGAACTTCGCAAGTACAAAAGTCGCTTCGAAATCCCGGACTCAGTGATTTTGATGCTTCCGGGTAATCGAGCAGTGTGGAATCCTCCTGAAAATGCAGTCACTATCTACGGTGCCATGCTCAGCTGTAGGGTAACCCTTCCCCTTCAGCCTTTCATCGCTCGGTTTCTTACGGAGGCTCAGATTGCGCCTACCCAACTCGCCCCAAATAGCTACAGGATCCTGATGTGTCTGTGTTTGATATGGAAGCTGAAGGGTTTCGGACCTCCCACGCCCCGTGAAATCCGCCATTTCTATACCTTAAGGCAAGCGGGCAATAGCGGGACGTATTTCCTCCTTTCTTCGGCTGTGGAGAACTGGATCGCTGAGGGTGTGGCGAACCCTGGACAGGTAGAAGTCTCCAGTGATGAAAAGAAGAAAGGTTTCATTTGGGGTTTCCCTACCTCGAACAAGAGGTGGAAGAACAATTGGTTCTTCGTTGGTAGTGAATGGGGCAGAGATGTGCCAGCCAGTGGTTGCCATAACCTTCCAATGAAGAAAGTTCCCAGGCACTTCACTTCTCTTGAAGCCTGGTCGAAGACAATCCCCGTGTTACTGGATGGAGAGATCTCTTACCTTGCTACAGCAGCCATCCTTCCTTTGGATGAGAGAGGCCGACCGTTCCTCTTGGATGAGGAGAAGATGATTGCCCAGCGGATTTTTCGGCGTTTGCCTGCCAGACTTCCTCGCCGTACGTTTTACCTGCTTTCCTTTAATGTTATCACTCTGTTTGTTCTATTGGTAACGCTTTTGGTTGCCCTTTGTAGTGTGTGACTTTGACACAGTTTACAATATGCAAGCCCGGGTAGTGAAGAACTCTGAGGTTGCTAGCAGAAGGCATGCTGCTGGCTTGGCCAAAGAAGGAATCTTCGATCCTGATGGTGGTGATCCTTCAAATGGTGAAGACACTGGCGATATTTTAGGGGGAGATGCTAAGACGGGTCAGCCTCCCGCCCGTCAGGAAGTTGCTGAAGTTACTGCAAGTGCCCCCAGTCACAAGGGTAAAGAAAAGGTGGGGGTTTCAAGGGCAAGTGATGACATTCCTACTTTCGACGCAAATGTCCCTGAAACTCCTCCTGATCCGGCCAGCGATTTAAATCCTAGGGCTGGTAGGGGAAAGCACCCCACCGAGAGCACCCCTGATCATACTATTCGACCTCCAAAACGAGCGTCAAGGGTTGTGCAGTATGTAGTTTCTTCAGACGATAAGGGTACCAGTGAACCTGTGCTCGCCGAGGCTCCCCCTACTTAGACAGCTACTCACAAGGATCCTGCTAAAGGGACAAATGCAGCGGTGCCTCCTCCTGAGGGGGTTAATGAATTGAATGTCTCTGCTCCTACTCCGCCCAGAGCAGCCTCTCCGCCCAGAGTAGCCTCTCCTCCGGCGGCTGTGGGTGAGCCGAATGTTTCTTCTACAGGTCAGCCTAGGCCGCCTGGTCGGCCACGGCCAGGACCATCGAAGTAACCTGGGGCTTTAGCTTCTACGTCTGCTTCTGGTTTAGGTGTTGCTCGTGAAGCTCCTCCCGTGGGATCAACTGAAGCCGATGAAGGAACCGTGTCTCTTTCAGATTTTTCAGCTACCGAAATTTGCTCGTATTTGATCAACCACGACGTGTGCATTGGTGAGGGCTGGGAGCATATTAAAGGCAAACCCTACAAAAGAAAGATGGAGTTTTTCTTTAACTGCCACTCTCTGGTAAGCTTCTCACCGCAATCCTGTTATATCTCTGTTTATATATACTTACTAATTCAGATGTTTCTCTTTTCAAATGATGTCTGAGTTGGCTGAGAGCTATAGGCATGGGAACAAAGTTTCCAGGGAGAGTAAACGTCTGCGAGAGCAGGCTTCTATTTTGGCTGCTGAGAAGCTCTCTGTTGAAGAGTCCTATGCTCAACAACTCGCTTAGTTAAGAGAGTCCACAGATAGTTATCTGTCTGCTCAACTAGCTGCCGAAGAAAAATTGTCTGCTTGAGGAGGAGATTCGCTTGCTGAAAGAGCAGTTGTCTACTAGTCAAGAATCTCTCGCAGCGCGTTTGGAGGCTAAGCGACTAGCTGAGGAGGCTAAAGAAAAAGCTGAACGTGAGGCGTTGGATTTACGCAATCAGTTGTCTTCGCGCGATATCATCTTCGACGATTTAAAGGCTGTATTGGAGGTTGAAGCAGTTGATCGTTTTAAGAGATCCCCTGCCTATGATGCGCTTTTATTGCGCAAATTTGAACGAGGCATGAGGCAGTTGAAGAAGTTCTTTGCCATGAAAAACCATTCGAATGAAAAGGCTCTAAGGCGCTTCGACAAATCTCTTCAACTGCATATGGCCAGCGGAGTGGGTTCAATTAAAGAACAGAGAAAACGATGGAAAGCCCACTGTCGTTATACTAGGACTGAGCCCCATCCCATGCATTTAGAAATTCCCAGTAAGCGTGCCTTCAACACCTACTACTCCGATCAGAAGGGCAGCTTTTCTGGTTCTAGTGCTGAACCCGATTTGGGTCTTATTACCAGTAGGGATTATGGGCCTTTCATGTCGGATGGGGACGAAGAGGTAGTCTGACCTTCTGAAGATGAGATTGAGGATGATGAAGACAGTGAGGATCCTTCGACAGCTAGTTGAGATTATGCCATACCTTTTCGTACTTCAGTTGTGAATAGCTCTCCATACCTTTTGTAACTTCAGTTGTAAATAATCTTTATAAAATTTATAACTCTTCTTTAGCTTTATTTTATTCAGCTATCCTTGTTGAGTTTTCGGCTTTGTTATTTTTATTAGTCAGCTGCCATTGCTGAGTTTTTAGCGTACTTAGTGTTTGTCAGGACGTATCCGACCATACACCAAATTTTTATTTAAGCATACTATTATTTTTTATTCAGCTGCCATTGCTGATTTTTTGGCGTACTTAGTGTTTGTCAAGACGTATCCGACCATACACCAAATTTTATTTAAGCATACTATCGAGACGTCTCCTTGCTCTTGACTTTAGTCATTTTATTTTTAGCTAGCTTTTTTCGACCCCCAGCGTTTTTCCTTGAGATGTCTCATGTACGCTTTTTGATCGGGCGCTTCTCGCGTCTTTCCAGGGGTTTTGTTCTACTATCGGTGGCAATCACCAATCGGTTTTATAATAGGTTCAGGCTGTGATGTTGTGTTCGCCTTTAGCCTACTATAATTTTTAGTTATCTCGCTCGCTTCTGCTGCTGCGAGTATTTAACTCGTCTTTACGCAACGGCGAGTAACTTATGATGCATGATGGCAAATAATCTTTAGACACTGGTTACTTTCAATGGCGAGCTAAATCTTGAGTTCTCAGTAATAAATTACTCTTTATTGAATATCCCCTGCAACCTTTTAACAAAGTAAAAAGGGAAATAAAAAATGCTAAAAAAGGAAAAAATGCTTAAACAGAAAACATCAAAGTAAATTCTGACAGGCGGTGAAGCAATCAAGGGTAGTATATTTTCAAGTACTGCGCATTGCATGGTCGAGGTAGTTCACCGAAGCCCTCTCGAGTAATGTGATATGCCCCATGACCAGCTATGCCTGTAATTTGATAGGGCCCTTCCTATTTATCTGTGAGTGATCCTGCAGCTTTGTCTCTGGTTCCCGAATTTACTCTTTTTAGCACTAAGTCGTCGAGTGGAAATTTTCTTTCACACACATGTGAGTTGTAATACCTGGCCGCCATTTGCTAATAGGCAGCGTTTCTTATTTGTGCACATTCTCTCCTTTCTTCTAGCTCGTCCAGGCCACATTTTAGCATATCAATGTTTAGTTCTGGCTGGAATAGTTGTACCCTTGGTGAAGAAAAGGATGTTACCACGGGGATGACAGCTTCAACTCCGAAAGCCATGGAGTATGGGGTCTCACCCGTTGAGCTTCTTTTTGTAGTTCGATACGCCCACAGTACCTGTGGTAACTTCTCTGCCCAACTACCCTTCTTCGCAACTAGTTTGGCCTTTAGGTTGT
Source organism: Acer saccharum (assembly GCA_030490815.1). Taxonomy (NCBI): domain Eukaryota; kingdom Viridiplantae; phylum Streptophyta; class Magnoliopsida; order Sapindales; family Sapindaceae; genus Acer; species Acer saccharum. The sequence continues at coordinate 18,007,815 of CM059873.1, forward strand.
GCTTTATGATCTTGTTTACTGCTTCAGTTTGACCATTTGTCTGTGGATGTGCTGGAGTTGTGTAGTAGTTGTTGATTCCATACTTGTCACACAGTTCCCTGAATTTCATGCCATTGAATTGGGTTCCATTGTCGGTGATGATGGTGTTTGGTATCCCGAATCTATACAAGATATTTTTCTTCACAAAGCTTGTAGTGTTTTCTTTTGTTATGTGCACCAATGACTCGGCTTCTACCCATTTTGTAAAATAATCCACAGCCACGATAGCATGTTTTGCTCCTCCGGGTGCTGTTGGCATTGGACAGATCAAGTCAATTCCCCACATGGCGAATGGCTAAGGCGAGGTGATACTCTGCAAGAGTTCAGGTGGCTGGCGAATGTTGTTTGCAATTTTCTGACATACCTCACACCTTGCTGCTATCCTTTTAGCATCAGGGAACAATGTTGGCCAGTAAAAGCCCTGTCTTAATGTTTTGTGGGCTAGGCTGACACCTCCAGCATGATTCCCATAATTTCCACTATGTATGCTTCTCAGGATCCCTTCTGCTTCTCAGGATCCCTTCTGCTTCTTCAGGCCCGACACATCTCTGCAGTGCCCTTGAGTACTCCCTTTTATACAGTTCTCCATTGAGTACTGAATATCTTGTAGCTCTGTACTTCAGTCGTTTTGCCTCCAATGGATCGCTTATGAGTACATCGTTGATGAGGTATTCTTTGATTGGTGTTATTCAGCTATCTGTTTCGCCGAAGACTGCCCCAACTTCCATTTGTTTGACTATACTTGGCTGCAATAGGTGAATCATGGGAATATTTCTGGGCCATATGTTGATTGTGGTGAATGCCAATTTGGCCAAGGCGTCAGCCTGTTCATTTTCTTCTCTGGGAATCTGGATAATCCTGTACTCTTTAAACCTCCCCAGCAGCTCCTTTGCTAATTTTAGGTAAGTGATCATGTTTTCGTCTCTCGCCTGGTATTTATCTAATACTTGATTAACAATAACTTGGGAGTCGCTGAAAATTTCCATCTCATCAGCTCCTAGAACTGTGCAAACTCTTAGTCCTGCTATGAGCGCTTCATACTCGGCCTGGTTGTTAGTAGCTTTGAAGTCAAAACGCAAGGCACATTCTACTGAATCTCCTTTCGAGGTTGATACCACTACCCCTGCCCCGCTGCCATGCGTGTTTGACGACCCGTCAACGCGGAATTGCCACCTGAATGCTTTCTTAGTTTGTTCCACCATCATCCTTGCTACTTCCATGTTTGGTTCGGTGAATTCTGCCATAAAATCCGCCACTGCTTGGCCCTTGATTGCTGTCCTTGGGAGATACTCTACATCAAACTCACTCAATTCGATTGCCCACTTGGTTAGTCTACCGAATACCTTTGGCTTCTGCAAAATCAGTTTCAGTGGGCAATTGGTGTATACTCCGATTTTATGAGCCTGAAAATACGGCCTTAACTTCCTCGCCGCTGTTATTAGGGCGAGTGCCATCTTCTCGGCTGTCAAGTATCTTGTCTCAGCTGGTAACAGTGCTTTGCTTGTGTAATATATAGGTTTCTGAACCCCCTCTTCCTGTCTCACCAGTACATAACTAGTGGCTGCTTTGGAGACAGATAGATACATGTAAAGTATTTCTCCGACTACTAGTTTTGACAGTAATGGTGATCGCCCGAGGTACTCTTTCAAGGCTTAAAAAGCCTTCTCAAAATCTTCGTTCCACTCAACCCCTTTGCCTTTCTTGAGAGCTTTAAAGAATGGTAGGCACCGGTCCGTTGATTTTACTATGAACTTGTTTAATGATGCTAAGCACTCTGTGAGTTTCTAAACATCCTTCAGGGTCTTTGGGGAAACCATTTTTGCTAATGCTTGGATCTTGTTAGGGTTCACCTCTATCCCTCTCTGATGCACTTGATATCCCAGGAACCTACTAGACGGTACGCCGAATACACATTTTGCAGGGTTCAACTTCATTCCGTATCTAGTTAACACATCGAATGTCTCTCTCAGGTCATCTACATGCTTGTCAGCCGTGACACTCTTTGTTAGCATGTCGTCAACATATACCTCCATATTCTTCCCTATTTGTCTGGCGAACATCTTGTTTTGGTTATATCCTGAGTACGCATCCATGAAGCTCAACGTCTCGTGTCCAGCCATTGCATAGACCAACTGGTCGATTCTTGGTAGTGGGAAGCTATCCTTGGGGCAAGCCTTGTTTAGATCGGTGAAGTCTACACACAGTCTCCACTGATTGTTCTTCTTTTTTACAAAGACTACGTTCGCCACCCATTCCGGATACTTAACCTCTTTGATTGATCCTGCGGCGAGTAATTTAGAGATTTCCTCTTTTATTGCTGCACTCCTCTCCGGGTTAAAGCTCCTCCTTTTCTACACCACCGGTTTTCTTTTTTCGCGTACAGCCAGGTTGTGCGAGATCACGCTTCTACTAATCCCTGGCATGTCTTCCTGGCTCCATGCAAAGATTTCCTTGTACTCTATAAGCAAGTTCGATACATCTCTCTTGACTTGTTCGGCCAGCCTTGCACCAATCTTGACTGTTTTATCAGGTTCTGTCTCGTCCAGAACAATAGACTCAGTGGGTTCTTCTTTTTCCCTGCTTGTTTTATCCCTTGGATCCAATTCGAAAGCTCCTGGATTTTCTTCTTGCATTTCCTTATTTACCTCAAATACGCTCAAGGTTTCCACTCCTGTCTTGTCTTTGAAAATTGAGAGGTTAGCGCGGCGGGCCATCTCCTGTGATCCTTTTAATTCCCCAACCCCAAACTCTGTAGGAAATTTTACTTTCAGTGCATGGGTTGAAGTGACTGCTCGGACTTTGTTCAGGAATGGTTGGCCGAGTAAAGCATTATACGACCAGTTGTGAATGTCGACCACGACGAAATCCAGTAGGATTGTTCACCGGCATGATGTTGTCCCAAACCTCACCGGTAGCTTCACGGTCCCCAACGATCTTACTTCTGTGCCCCCAAAACCTTTCAATGGTACATGGAAGGGCTCCAGATCTTTCCTGTTCAGTCGCAGCTCATCGTATACTCTAGCACTTAAAATGTCGGCTGAACTTCCTTTGTCTATCATTACTCGGAGTACATCCCTGTGTGCTATTTGAACCCCCACTACAATTGCATCGTTGGGCTTGGTATCAATCCCATCTGAGTCTTCAACCGTAAATGTTATGAGGTCATGTCCTTCTCTTCCCTTCTTTTGGTTTCTCTGTACAGAGTTTATCTCCATATTTCTGCCCTCATACATTACTTCTCTAACTTCTGACATTCTCTTTCGATTGCTTATGCATGTATGTGGTCCACCAAAAATGGTGTTTATTGTAGCACCGAGGCTGCTTCTCCTTAGGCTTTTTCTTTCCTGCCCACTTCCTTGGCGGCTATCTTGGCGACCACCATGCTTGTCTCCTTTTAGTGTAAAATCTTTCAGGTGCCCCTCTCTGATTAGACTCTCAATATGGTCACGCTACTGAAAACATTTCGAAGTGTCATGCCCATGATCTTTGTGAAATCGGCAGTATTTGGTTGTATCACTTCATGCATTATTTGACTGTTGCCGAGGATACTTGGCGAGTCCCTTATCTTCTACTACAGAAAGCATCTCCCCTTGATCACCTGTTAGAGGGGTGTAATGGCTATACCTTCCCCGGAACCTACTGGTTCGGTTGTTTCCTCTGCTTTCCCTAGGTTGCCCATTTTGGTTCTTTTCATCTTTCTAACGATCACGCGACTGTGCTTTCTTGTCATCCTTGTGCTCTGATTTTGAATCGGGCTTATAGCCATGCACGTAGCTACCTTCTTGTGCTACTTCTTCTTCCTCCGCCAGTGCGTAGTCACCAGCTATTTCCATCATCTTTTTGTAAGTTTTTGGCCGGTCCTTGCGCAGGTCAAAAGACAGTCAACCGCTTTGCAATCCATTGGTGAAGGCGGCGATGACTGCTACATCACTGGCGTCTTCGATTTGAGCGACCTCCTTTCCGAATCTTGCTAGATATTTCTTGATTGACTCACTACGTTCTTGCTTCAGGTTTGATAAATGGGCGAGCGACTTTCTTCTCTGCACACTTCCCATGAACTGTCTTATGAATGATTTGCTGAGGCTTGAAAAACTGTTGATGCTTCCCGGCGGGAGTCGCCCAAACCACCTGGAGGCGAGGTCACCGAATGTTTGGGGGAATGTTAGGCACAGCAATCCGTCGTTAGATGAATATTGGGCCATGATATTACGGAATCAGTGGACATGCTCTTTTAGATCTTTGTTTTCCTTATACTGCTCAATTGTTGGCATTCTAAATCTGTCTGGAAATTAGGTGCGAGCAATACTTTCAACGAATAGGCTATCTGACTCATCATTCGAAGATACGTTGTGACCATATCTTCGTGCCATCGCTGAAACCTTTCTTGATAGCTCTTGTAGGGTAACATCTCGCTGACTAGTTGGCTCTCCTGCTGGATCGAGTCTGCTTTTTATTGCCATTCTTCCATAATTGCCTCTATCATCCAGGCTCCTTCAATCTTCTATGCTCTCAGATCTTCTCCGCCGCGCTCTTTTTGATCGTAATTCCCTTCGCGAACGAGGACTCTTGTCTTTAGACGAGATAGAACAGTGTCTCCGCCTGTTCCTTTGGTATGTATCACTGGAATTAACCCCATGTGTTCGCACCTGGTCTCGCCCCTCCATAGATTCTTCATTCATCACGCCTTTTCCCTTCCTTTGTTTTCTTCCTTTGAAATTCTCAGGGTGGTCCTGAGGAGTCTCTTCAGTGGATTGTCTTGCTTGAGCATCGGGGGTTGCAATGTGAACTTCCGACCGTAGTCTTCCAGGCGGTTGGATTCCAGGAGTGATTAACTCATAGGGAGAAGAGACTCATAGGCCTATGGGAAGCGAAAGCCCTATTTTGCTAGCCACGCTGATTAAGTTTACCAATGCAGTTTGGAAGTGCTGTAGAACCCCGGGATCGGCTGCCCTAGTTCCTAACGTTACTGCCGATTGTTCCCCGATCGTCACCGCCCTATCTCCTGTCGGAGCGGCTGGTTCAACAATTAGATCTCCGCTGGAGTTACCATCCTTGTCACTGTCGTTGTTCATATTTTTCAATTCGCAAGGGTTCCTCGAAATTTCTATTCAAAGACCCCCTCCTTCTAGCGCCAATTGTTGACGGTGAAATTTGGATTGCCATGCACTCAACAATTATATCAACTCAAAATAAAGCAAGAAAGTAATCAATGCATGCAAGAGACAGATTTTATGTGGAAAACCCTTGAATGGGAAAAAACCACGGCGCCCCAGAGGGCAGAAAGATAACACTAGGCTTATTGCTTTGTTACACACTCAGATCTCTCATACAATTGCTCTCTTCTCTCTTTAAGTTTTTTAAACGAACTCCTCGTGGAATAGATGGTTCTATTTATACATGATAATTAGGGTTTCCCCTTGATTTTAGCTGTGTTGGTGGTAGGATTTCCTCTTTGATTCGTACTAGGAATCCCACGTTGTAATGGATTCGGATATGCTTTCTTTCTTTCCCTTTTTTATGATTCCTCGTTGTCATGGGTCTTCTAGAAGTTAGGGTTTATTTCTGTGTTTCTGCCAAGTCGGTTTGTACTTAGTAAACTGATGTAGCAAGTACCTTCATCTCTGGGTATCACCCTTCGACGACCACGTTTTTGTCCCTGGCGAGTACATATCCTGATCTAGCGAATACACCTTTGACTTTTTGACTTGGGACTTGTTGACATGCTGTCTGGTCCACGTTTCCCCTTTAACTTGGTCAACGAGTGACGTCGCAACGACTTCCCCAGCATTTGATAATTCCTTTGATGACTTGTCTGCCTGGCGAAAACATACATACAATAGGGGCCATGGCCTTCCCAACCAATGAAAATGCTCCAAGTTTTAATTATGGAAAAATTATGATATAATAATTAGCTTGATTTATCTTATTATTTTAATAATATTAATTAATTAATTAATATATTTCCTATTTTATTGTCCATGATTATAGGATACAAAATCAATCTCTTTTCTAGTCATGATTTTAATTTCCAATCAAATAATAATAATAATAAATAATTTCCTATTATTTCATACATTATTGTCTAGTGTAGTATATATTATTATTTAATATATTTTCACGGTAAAAAGCTAAGTAAATATTGGTGAAGGCTTACTATCTTATTTTATAGTACTCATTGTATCTTGATACAATTCTTTGAGTTTTACTCTACATTCTTTGTTAATTACAGAAAAAATATATATATATTTGGTTTTAGATGATTTTCAAGATATATATAAAAGAGCGATAAGTTAGATTTTAATTCTCAAAATTATATATATATATATATATTGTAACACTACCTTTAAGACTAAAAGGTATCACTTTTTTTTTTTTTTTTTTTTTTGTAACAACTTTGTAAGGATTCCCGTAGTTTTTTATTGGCTCATTTCGTGATCAAACCATATGTGGGGATCATGTAAGGGTAGCTTAGGAATGTGTTCAAGCTCAAGGCCCTTGCAAGTGTTAAGCACTCCAAAGGTAATACTCTAAGTGCTTACTTGTCTTGAAGAGATAGTTGCACACACTCACAACTCATGCATATGTTTAATCCTTGTATGTTGTGTGTCTTATTTGTGTGCCTTAATGCTCATTAACATCTCTTCTTGCATGTTAGTTTGATTGCATCTTGCATATCCAATTGCCTTGTCATGCTTAGACTTAGGATTGCATTTTTGCACTGGGCGCTCCCAAAAGCGCTCTACAAAAGCGCTGTACGAACAGCCCCCATTGGGCGCTGTACGAACAGCCCCCATTGGGCGCTGTACAGACTTGATCGATTTAATTCGGTCGCTGTACGAGCACTGTAGAGGCGCTCTACGTAGAGCGTCCCTCTGTTTTGTCGCGAGAACAGAGCAGGGGCGCTGTACAGGCGCTGCACAAAAGCGCCCTACGTACAACGCCCATGGCAAAATTGTGGTGTCACTTATCAAAACGACCACACTTCATCTTGACACCCTATATATATGCCACTTTGACTTTAAGTCAATAACAAGAGTTCATATTCAGATTTCATACTTAGGATATTTTTCAAAGAGAAGAAAAATTCCAAGAACTCATTTTTATCATCTCAAACACTTTTTCATGATCATCAATCATCATCTAGCATCATCTTAGATCATCTAGATGTCTTCTTGCATGGATTCTTCATCATACTTTGCTTGGTAAGCTTTTCACTAATATCTTACATATTTTGTGTTTCTCTTAACAAGCAATCTCAATTAATTACTTGTATGTCATTTTGTATGCTTTGGATACAATATTGAGATTAGTGTGATGTATGTTTGAGAAGTTATATTGTGATAGCTAATTAGGTTTTGTGCTTAATCTTGATTAGCTAAACTATTTGATTGAACATGTCATTTAGTTTTTAATATCTAGGATTGTTCTAATTGCATATTAATCATCTTAGATAAGCATATAGGGTTTCCCTTGCTCTATGTTGCATTTTGGATATTCACGTATATTCACTTAGGGTTGTATTCTCTTCATAGAGAAAGTAAGTCTTATGTGTAGCTTCCGGGATTATGTTGCTTAGATCGCAAGCAAATTGGACTAGGTTCACTCATACTGGGATTAGGTAGGTGTGTGATTACTTTCGGGATTAGGTTGTAATCGTTTACACATTTAGTGGATTCGAGGTTCGAGTGTGGCTTACTTACTAGCCCGTGGTTTTTCCCATGAGGGTTTCCACGTAAAAATCAAGTGTTATTTAATTTCCGCATATTTTACTTGATTTATTGCTTTATCTATTTAGGGGTAATTTCGTAATTTTGACTAACACGAAAAATTGGGTAAAAAGCGTAAAATCTATTCACCCCCCTCTAGATAGTTTTATACACACCGTGCTATAATTAGTTTCAATTGGTATCAGAGCGGGTTCCTAGACATACATAGGTGATCCTTGCTTATTTTGGTGTGTTTTGCATTTTGTGTGATTTTTGATCATTCATACATTTGCATTCATTTCATTCATTCATAAACACTATAAGTGGAAACGGTGGAAATTGTGGTGGCAACAAAGGTGCTTCTAGCACAAGGCCTCCACTTCTTACCGGATTGAACTATTCCCAATGGAAAGGGAAGATGGAATCCTACATATGTCAAATTCATGACCGTGCATGGATGGCGGTGGAAGATGGATATGATCTACCCATGATGACTCTCGGTGGTGGAGGAGAAGAAGTTTTGAAGCCTAAGGCGCAAAGAAACGCGCAAGAGTTTGAGGCTTCAAAGTGGAATAGGAAGGCGATGCATGCCATCTTGTGTGCTATGGACGAAAATCAATACAAGTTGATTCAAAATACTAGGATAGCTAAGGAAGCATGGGACATCCTAGAGATTGCACATGAGGGAACTGAAGTGGTGAAGGACTCTAAGCTTCAAGTCCTCCAAACTCAATTCGAGATGCTCAAGATGGAGGAAAATGACTGCTTCAACGACTTCGAGATCAAGTTGATGGATATAGTCAACCAAAGTCATCAACTTGGTGATCCATATTCGGATAGGAGAATCAAGCAAAAGATTATTTGATCTCTACCCGATAGGTTTGAATCGAAGGTGACGGCTTTAAAAGAAAATAGTGGTTATAAGGATATGAAGCCAAGTGAGGTGATTGGGAGACTTCTAGCTTATGAGTCTAGGAAGGGTCCTATCTCCACACCTCCTAAAAAGCAAAAATGAATTGCTTTGAAGACCTCCAATGATGAAAAGGAGGCAAAGAAGCTTGACTCGGATGAAGACCTTGCCTTGTTTGTAAAAAGGTTCAACAAGGTTATGAAGTTTAGAAGAAAGGGCTTTGGATCAAAAGGTCAAGATTTGAAGAAAAAGGGCTCTTTCAAGAAGTTTGAACCTAGGCAGGAAATGACCGAAAGGAAAGGGGTCCGTTGTTTCGAGTGTGGTGGCATAGGTCATTTTGCCCCCGATTGTGCAAATCATGTTGAGAAGAAAAAGGGGAAAGTGATGGCCGCCACTTGGAGTGGAAGTAGTGATGACTCCTATGAGGGAGATGAGTCTTCGGATGATGAAGAGCTCATGGCTAATCTCTTAGCTTTTGCCTCCTCCCATAAAAGCAAAAGTGCTAGTGAGAGAGAGGAAATGAGTCAAGAGGAAAATGACTCAAGTGGAGAAGAAAGTGATTCCTCTTCTAACTCCATAAATGGATTTGTGGAGAAAAATGTGCTTGCTAAATATCATGCCGAGTTTAATGATTTAGCAATCAAGAGCACAAGAAAGATCAAGATGTTGAGAGAAGAAAATCTTGAGCTTGCATCTCAAAATGACCACTTAAGTGAACAAGTGGAAAGATTCAAGAAGATGGAAGATAAGCTAAGAGAGGAGTTAGTCTTATCTAGGAGGAATGAAGAGAGTCTAAAGAGGGAGCTTGAAGAAGTTAGAGAATCTATGACTAGGATGGATTCTAGCACCAAGAAGCTTGACCATATGCTTGGTGTTGGAAAGAGTCCATGTGACAAGAGGGGTCTTGGGTATGAAGATGGCAAGAAGATCTCAACCTCTAATAAGACCGTGTTTGTCAAGAGCTTGAAGAACGAAGAAAATTCAGGACAAAGTTCAAATGCTCAAGTGAAGATGGGGCCAAGAAGGCAACCTTAAGCTCAACCCCCTAGGGTCCCTCAAGCCAACATTCCTCCACAAATGGCTCACAAAAGAAAGAGACCTATCATGCAACCTCAAGCTAGGAAGCAATCTAACCGGTTCAACAACGAAGACGGATTGAACCCATTCATCCACAAAGACAAGGACAAGGTATGATTCCTTATTTTACTCCTATTTGTCACTTTTGTGGATTTGATGGTCATATTAGACCACATTGCTTTCGATATATTAAAATGTGCAAAACTAGAAGCATGATAGAGAAGAAAAAGAAAAGAGCCATGATGCATGTTCCTAGAAATGATAATATTATTATGCATGATCCTAGAACATCTAGAACCCATGTACCAAAGACCACTAAGAAAGCTAAGATTGTTTCTAGGTGGATTAGAAAGAATGAAATTGTTTGCTATGTTGCTTAAATAGCCTTGAAGGCAAATTCTTCTAACTTTTGGTATTTAGATAGTGGGTGCTCTAGGCACATGATGGGAAACAAGAGTTTCTTCGAGACTCTTGTTATGGAGGAAGGTGGATATGTCACTTTTGGTGATGGATCCAAAAAGAAAGTTGTAGGGAAAGGAACCATTTCCGTTCCCGGTTTACCCTCCTTATCCGATGCTTTATTTGTTGATGGCTTGAAAGCCAATTTAATAAGCATTTCACATCTAAGTGATGAATGATATTCCGTCTTGTTTTGTAAAGATAATTGCTCTATCCTAAAGCCCGATGGACAAACCTTGTTGAAAGGTATGAGATCTAGTGACAATTGCTATTGTCTTGAAGCTAGAATAGTCTCAAACAATGTGTCCATGGATGAGCAAATAGAGTTGTGGCATGAAAGACTTGGCCACATGAACTTTAGGGATTTAAGAACCCTTGGAAAGTTCGAGTGTGTGCGTGGCCTCCCTAAGCTTGGGAAGAAAGCCAATGGTATTTGTGGATCTTGCCAACAAGGAAAACAAACCAAAAGCATGCATAAAAAGGGCAAGTATCTCTCCACCAAGGAGCCCCTAGAGCTTCTCCACATGGATCTTATGGGTCCCATGCAAACCGAGAGTTTAGGTGGAAAGAGATACATTTTTGTTTGTGTGGATGATTTCTCTAGATTTACATGGACATATTTTCTTAGAGAAAAATCTGAAACTTTTGATAAGTTTAAAATGCTTTGTACTAAATTACAAAATGAAATGAATTCTAACATTAGAAGCATTAAACGGATTAGAAGTGACCATGGGAGGGAGTTTGAGAATGCCTCTTTTGAAAGCTATTATGATAGCTTAGGCATCTCCCATGAGTTTTCGGCTCCTATGACACCTCAACAAAATGGAGTTGTTGAGAGGAAGAATAGGGTCCTCCAAGAGATGGCCCGAGTGATGTTGCTTAGCAACAATGTCCCTAGGAACCTATGGGCCGAAGCCGTCAATACGGCTTGCTATATAGGGAATAGAGTTTTCCTAAGGCCCGGATCTAGAAACACCTCCTATGAGCTATGGAAGAGTAGGAAGCCAAATGTTAGCTACTTCCACACATTTGGGAACAAATGCTTCATTTTAAATGACTGTGATCAACTTGGCAAGTTTGATGCTAATAGTGATGAGGGTATCTTTATTGGCTATGCCTTGGATAGTAGAGCCTATAGAGTTTTCAACTTGAAGACTCGAACCGTCATGGAATCATCAAATGTGGTCATTGATGATACAAGGCTCAAGTCTAATAGCTATGAGGAGGAGGATGTTTTAGAGGATGACTCTCCTTTGGAGAGGGTTGTGGTGACTCCCAATGTTGGGACATCTAATGAAAATGATGAAGTCACACAACCTAGTACTAGAGTCCCTCTCTTGGACTCTAATGAATCCGCTCCATAGGTTAGGAAACTCCATGATAAAAAAGATATCATTGGAGAGGTTAATTAGGGTGTTAGGACTAGACGTCAACTTGCTAATCTTATTAGCTATACATGCTACACCTCTCAAATTGAACCCAAAAAGGTTGAAGAAGCCTTAAATGATGAATTTTGGGTTCTTGCCATGCAAGAAGAGCTAAATCAATTCGAAAGGAATGAGGTTTGGACTCTAGTTCCTAGGCCTAAGACCACTAATGTCATAGGCACCAAATGGATATTTAGGAACAAATCCGATTAGGATGGCAACATAGTACGGAACAAGGCTAGACTTGTAGCACAAGGGTACTCTCAAATTGAGGGTATCGACTTTGAGGAGACTTTTGCTCCCGTTGCCCGCTTAGAGTCCATTAGGCTTCTCTTGTCCATCTCTTGTGTGCACAAGTTCAAATTGCACCAAATGGACGTAAAGAGTGCCTTCCTCAATGGCTTCTTGCAAGAGGAAGTGTTTGTTGAACAACCCAAGGGGTTTGTGGATGCTCACCACCCCAACCATGTCTATCGCCTCAAGAAGGCACTATATGGGTTGAAACAAGCACCGAGGGCTTGGTATGAGCGCCTCACTCAATTTCTTGTTGACAATAACTACACAAGAGGTAGTGTTGACAAGACACTATTCATCAAGAGAGACAATGATGAGCTTTTCATAGCTCAAATATATGTTGATAACATAGTGTTTGACTCCACCAACAACACCAAGGTCCAATAATTTGTTGATGTCATGTCTCATGAATTTGAGATGAGTCTTGTTGGTGAGCTTAGTTACTTCCTAGGTTTGCAAATTAGGCAATTAAATGATGGGATCTTCATTACCCAAGCCAAATATGCCAAAAACCTAGTGAAGAAGTTTGATTTAGAAAATGCCAAACATTGTGATACACCCATGAGTACCACTTTGAAGCTAAGTAAGGATGCTAGTGGTAAAAGTGTGGAACAAACGTTATATCGTGGCATGATAGGAAGCTTGCTTTATTTGACCGCAAGTAGGCCCGATTTCTCCTTTAGTGTGGGTGTGTGTGCTAGGTACCAAGCGGATCCTAAGGAGTCCCACCTCTCTTCCGTATAGAGGATCATTCGCTATATGAATGGGACTTCTAATTATAGGATTTGGTACTCATTTGACACTAATCCTAGTCTTGTAGGATATAGTGATACGGATTGGGCAGGAAATTGTGATGATAGGAAGAGCACATCGGGCGGTTGCTTCTTTCTAGGCAACAACTTGGTGTCTTGGTTTTGCAAGAAGCAAAACTCAATTTCCTTGTCCACGGCCGAGGCCGAGTACATAGCCGCGGGGAGTGAATGCACACAACTCCTATGGATGAAGCAAATGCTAGTAGACTACGGATTCAACCAAGGTACTCTCACTCTCTTTTGTGATAACATGAGTGCTATTAATATTTCCAAGAATCCGGTGCAACATTCTAGAACTAAGCATATTGACATCCGACATCACTTCTTTAGAGAGCTTGTTGAAAATAAATGCATAGTACTTGAACATGTAGGTACTAATGATCAACTTGCGGACCTATTTACTAAACCCTTAGATGCTACTCGATTTAAAACTCTTAGTAGATCTATTGGGATATGTCTTGTGGAGTGATGTGTTTTACTTGACCCTATAAGGGGAACTCAAGCAAAGAGAGCTATTTTGCATATTTGTTGTTTGCAAAAATTTGAAAAATCTTATGCCTTTTTCCTAATTGCTTGAGTAAGCTTGATTGCACATATGTATATATGTTTTCTATCTAATAAGTGTGATCTATGCTTGTCTACAATCCATGTCATATTTATGTTTAAATATGCATTTTTGGACTAGGAGATGTTCTTAAGAAGTATGATTTGAATGACCTATAGTTATCTCCATGACATGATGATTCTTTTATAACATGCTAATGTCAAATGAAAAAGCATGAAATTCATAAAACATGCTCACATGAAAAGCATGAATTGATGATTGCATATTCTTAAAATGCAAAACTTGTGTGAAAGCTTATGAGACTCAAAATGAATAAAGGATCGTGTATCCGTTCAAAGGAATTTATATTCCAAATGTCTCTCTTTCTTTATTGGTTGAACATGGCTACTATCATACGGATATCTTATCCGGAAAAATCAAATAGGGTGCAAAGTCGCTCATGCCATGTTTCGCTTATAAAGTTGGATATAGTTACTCTTAAATAGAAATCAATAATCTCTATATCCTTGCTTTTCTCATGACAAATGGTGAAATTGGTTTGAATTCTTTTAGAAACCTTTGTCATTTGCTTTGCCAAATACCATTGTATTTTGGACTTGAATGCTACATGTCTTGTATGCAAAGCATGATTTTTCACACATTTTCAATAAAAATAAATCTCCTTGTTTCTCTCCAATTTATTGAGATGCATAAAGTGGCTTATATGACTATGCAAATATTTAGTATGCTACTATCTCTCTTTGTCTTGGGTGACCCGGTTGGGGACTACTCCTTTGCCTATATCATGACAAAAAGGGGGAGTAGGATATGGTAAGGGGAGATGCAAATTGGTGTTGCAATTGTGCACTTTGGGGAGATAACACATTGAGGGGGAGTAACCCTTTGAGGGGGAGCATTGCATTTATCATACATTGCATATCTTTGTAATGTTGTGCCTAAATTCTAAAAATGCAAGTGCTTGTTTTGATATCACTTGATTAATCTCACATGTATTTTTTTTGGAAAAATATAGAAACCTTGTTTTGTAGGTTTGGTTGTTCTACAAGAGATTGGAGCATTGAAGATTTTACTTTATTTATTATCTCTTTGTATTGTAGAAGATCTATATTATCCCGTTGTTTCTATTTTTATGTGAGGAATCATGTGAGTGATGGTTTTGTCACGAAATAGCCAAAGGGGGAGATTGTAAGGATTCCCGTAGTTTTTTATTGGCTCATTTCGTGATCAACCCATATGTGGGGATCATGTAAGGGTAGCTTAGGAATGTGTTCAAGCTCAAGGCCCTTGCAAGTGTTAAGCACTCCAAAGGTAATACTTTAAGTGCTTACTTGTCTTGAAGAGATAGTTGCACACACTCACAACTCATGCATATGTTTAATCCTTGTATGTTGTGTGTCTTATTTGTGTGCCTTAATGCTCATTAACATCTCTTCTTGCATGTTAGTTTGATTGCATCTTGCATATCCAATTGCCTTGTCATGCTTAGACTTAGGATTGCATTTTTGCACTGGGCGCTCCCAAAAGCGCTCTACAAAAGCGCTGTACGAACAGCCCCCGTTGGGCGCTGTACAGACCTGATCGATTTAATTCGGTCGCTGTACGAGCGCGGTAGAGGCGCTCTACAAAGCGCTCTACGTAGAGCGCCCCTCTGTTTTGTCGCGAGAACAGAGCAGGGGCGCTATACAGGCGTTGTACAGAAGCGCCCTACGTGTACAGTGCCCATGGCAAAATTGTGGTGTCACTTATCAAAACGACCACACTTCATCTTGACACCCTATATACATGTCACTTTGACTTTAGGTCAATAACAAAAGTTCATATTCAGATTTCATACTTAGGATATTTTTCAAAGAGAAGAAAAATTCCAAGAACTCATTTTTATCATCTCAAACACTTTTTCATGATCATCAATCATCATCTAGCATCATCTTAGATCATCTAGATGTCTTCTTGCATGGATTCTTCATCATACTTTGCTTGGTAAGCTTTTCACTAATATCTTACATAATTTGTGTTTCTCTTAACAAGCAATCTCAATTAATTACTTGTATGTCATTTTGTATGCTTTGGATACAATATTGAGATTAGTGTGATGTATGTTTGAGAAGTTGTATTGTGATAGCTAATTAGGCTTTGTGCTTAATCTTGATTAGCTAAACTATTTGATTGAACATGTCATTTAGTTTTTAATATCTAGGATTGTTCTAATTGCATATTAATCATCTTAGATAAGCATATAGGGTTTCCCTTGCTCTATGTTGCATTTTGGATATTCACATATATTCACTTAGGGTTGTATTCTCTTCATAGAGAAAGTAAGTCTTGTGTGTAGCTTCTGGGATTAGGTTGCTTAGATCGCAAGCAAATTGGACTAGGTTCACTCATACCGAGATTAGGTAGGTGTGTGATTACTTCCGGGATTAGGTTGTAATCGTTTACACATTTAGTGGATTCGAGGTTCGAATGTGGCTTACTTACTAGCCCGTTGTTTTTCCCGTGAGGATTTCCACGTAAAAATCAAGTGTTATTTAATTTCCGCATATTTTACTTGATTTATTGCTTTATCTATTTAGGGGTAATTTCGTAATTTTGACTAACACGAAAAATTGGGTAAAAAGCGTAAAATCTATTCACCCCCTCTCTAGATAGTTTTATACACACCGTGCTATAATTAGTTTCAAACTTATTTCTTAAATATTAATATATTTGTCATGCGTGATATTAAATATTAATTTTTGTGTTGGTCCCCCCAAAGCCAAATTCCTAGCTTCGCCCCTGCATGTGCCTCTCCCACTAGTATATTAATATGTATATTATACAGTCTTTCTATTGTCAGTTCGTTCTGACAATAAATATATCAGAACGAAGAATATGGACTACAGATTATGGAGAAGTTTTGACAAGTGCATACACTTTGAGTCAAAGTATGTAAATCTAGTGGTCCACATTCTTCGTCCTGATATATTTATTGTCAGGACGAACTAATAATAGAAAATCTGTATATATATATATATATATACATATATACAGTATTTCTATTATCAGTTCGAACTGACAAAAGTTATATCAGTTCCTTGTATCTGGGCCACTGGATTTAAATACTTTGACTGACAAGTGCATACAGCCAAGTCAAAGTATTTAAACCCAGTGGCCCACATGCAAGGAACTGATATAACTTTTGTCAGTTCGAACTGATAATAGAATTTCTGTACATACATATATATATATATATATATATATAAAGTAACAGTCTTTCTATTGTCAGTTCGTCCTGATAATAAATATATCAGGATGAAAAATGTGGACCACATTATTATAGAGAAGTTTTGACAAGTACATACACTTTGAGTCAAAGTATGTAAATCTAGTGGTTCACATTTTTCGTCCTGATATATTTATTGTTATGACAAACTGATAATAGAATATCTATATAAAATAATTGCTTTTATATATCACATTATCTCAACTTGAAAATCACATAACAAATAATAAAGTTGGTCATGGGGGCGATGTCACAAGTAGATCAATGAGATCGATCTTCTTAAGTTAAGACAAAGCGTATAAAAGAAGAAAGCATAACAAATAATTTGAATGATGACAGATATTGACAATTCAAATTTGAATGGAAATTTGTCGACAAAACAAATCATCGATCGATCAGTTGACAACACTGCAAACTTTACGTATCTGTCCCTGAGAACCAGTGAGAGGGCTGATATTTCCCATCCTAACCATGGCAGCTTCGAAATCAGATTTGAATCTTGAAGGATTCTTACTATATTTATCAACAATGTCGTCCGTGGATCCTCCACTAAAGAGTATTTGATCCGATTCAAGAAGACCCTTCTTCTGTTTAAGAATCTTGAAATAGTTGTTATCAAAAGAATTGGGTGTCACCAAATCAAGTGGTGCAAGATTGCCGTCTCCCCCATCAACGGGACACCGGCGTCTACGAGTTTTAGCAAAACCAGCATCAATATCGGATTGATTGTTGTAAATCCTATCGCGGAAAGTTACGCAGCTGGCTTGGCCAATGGTATGTGAACCTGAAAGAGCAACCATGTCTCTTGCACTCAAACCCTTACTATTGAACAACGAAATGAGACTGTCGAGGCTAGCTCTGAAGCTTGGCAGGTTGCTTTCGACTTCAGGTATGGTTAAGCTAGCAGTGGAGGAGTCTCTTCTTCCAAGCCTAACTTTCCAAGTTGGTCCACCAACAGCAACCGATGCATCGCGAGCTGCAACACTGACTATGTCTGCGCATGAAACAACTCCTGGACAAATCTTCTCCAATTGAGACTTGACTGTGTCTATAACTTCGTATCCTCTGATAGAATTGAAATTGTTGATTGCATTTTTCTCGCTGATAATAGAAGGGGCATCATCGAGCAAGATGGATGCATCGCAACCCTTGACGAAACAATCATGGAAATGGAGACGGATGAGGGAGGCTGCCATTCTACGCTCTCGTGAAACAGCAGTCCGAATGCCTTTTCGGATGGTATCGAGGGCATTTGGACAGGATTTGTGATAAAACGTTGAAGAAAGATGTGATTCACATTGCATGGACATAAGCAGCATGAATAAAATGGAGATGAGAAAGGTAGAGCTATAATTCATTAGCAGTGAAGCCATTAATGGAGTTACTACTTTTGAGCTATAATTGATGAGTGTATCCCAAACAAATGCAGTCAATTTATATATAAAGGTTGTAGCTACTAGCTAGTGTTAGAGCTAATTGAAATATGCACGTGGTCTTCGTTCTATATTTTGGTGCTCGATCGATTATTTTGTTGTCTAGCTCATCAACTCAAATCAAAGACGCCACGGCTAATTCTCTTATATGTTTTCTTACTTGCTGGCTGCTTCTTCCATGCAATTTCAAGACCAATTATACATATAATATTAATTGTCATTTCTCAAATTAAATTATGCAGGTCGGTTACACAGCTGTATTACTTTATTTGGTTACTTGAGTGATTATTATTGACCTGAATGGATAATTTAACTGGTTTTAATATTAATATTTGCATGCCAAAACGTGGGCTGCTATCAGCCTATCACCACCACACACAAATTATATATACAGTAGCATATAATTTCCAAACAATCAATATAACTAAATAATTAATCATACATGCATTAATTACTATAATAAATGAAGTTAACATTATCTTTAATTTATTTTTTTTTACAACTTAAACTTTATCAAGGAGACAAACATTACACTGAACTTTTGCCTAACACACGAAGGGAATTCCTCCGGCCAAACGATGTCTTCATCACAGGACAAAGCTAACTTTACTAAATTATGAGCAACATAATTAACCTTTCATAGTGACACAAAATTGACAGTACAGCCAGGCAAGTCATGTAAAAGCAGCCTAATTGCATCAATAACTAAACCCAATTACAAGTACTAGGCCAAGTAATAGTCAGATATCAATCGTTAGAATGTTTACCTTTATCTTTTTTTTTTTTCTTTTTTTTTTTTTGGATTAAATCATTAATGCTTATAGGAAGAAACAAATTTAGAGACACGTGCTTAATTAATTATTAAGTTACTTCTTTGAATTGCCGAAGGGATTATTTTAGTCAAAACATGCATGTTGCTTGTTGGCTTGTTGTCTGTTAACATTCTTGTAGAGGTTTGTTTTTAGATTTTGCAACTCAAAATAATATGGCTTTGAAGAGTTCTCACACATATACATACATCTCCAATACTGTTATATATTTTTGAGTTTTAAAACAGTGACACTATTTCTCTCGAATATGGATTCACTTTGTTGAAAACAAATAGAGAAATAGATATTCTCATACCATAAAATATTTGTCTCACTTTCACCCCTTTTTATTTTACAATTAAATGAGTTATAATTATTAGCTGAAATAGTTAGAAATGATGACTAGGTTTTGTAGGAGAGTTTCTAAAGGTGGAAACCCTATCTCCATATTCTTTACAAATATTTTTACCGCATCAGCTCTATAATGAAGTTAGATAATTATATTTTTGAGGTTTTTTCTGCCTCATTATCTATCTATACTATATGACAAGAAATTTTCTACGAATGCATAATAGTATTGGAATGATGCTTTTAAGAACTCAACATCAATTGAGAACTATGGTTACCAATTATAGGTTAAATCTAAGACAAAGATATAACATTATTTATTTATCTTTTGAATTATTATAATTTGGAATCAAGAGAGAAAAGTAATTCAAGCTCACAACCTTGTCGATGTAGTTGTGAAAATCTTACCAATAGATCAATTTTATCTCATCGGATACTATACTACATATTGGTGACTAGAAAATTTGTTCAAATGTTAAGTATATAAGGTCATAATACGACAATAGGTAAGCAATCATATATAATAATGAAAATAAACCAAAACCAGATAGGAAAGTTTGAAGTCAAATATTTGAAGTCAAATACTGTATGTCCATATTCTAACAAGCCAAATATGAATTGGTAACAATCAAAATTTTACAGTAGCAAAATTATATGTGACTTCGATAGGAAATGTCTCGATGGTCTGTTTGGTATATATGGCTAGCCTTA
This sequence comes from Acer saccharum, assembly GCA_030490815.1. Taxonomy (NCBI): domain Eukaryota; kingdom Viridiplantae; phylum Streptophyta; class Magnoliopsida; order Sapindales; family Sapindaceae; genus Acer; species Acer saccharum. Next base: position 18,027,667 of record CM059873.1, read on the forward strand.
AGTTAAAATCTCTTATGAAATTAGTGATATTTAAATGATACAGTGGGAAAAGAAAATAGTTTTAAGCATGGTTCTAGTAATCGGCCTAGGCAGCCGCCATGAGGAAGGCTTAATCGGCCTTCCTAGACGGTGATTTCATCCAGTAATTTTTTTATATAATTTTTTTTTTTTCAAAATGATACCATTTTGGTCCAAAAGTTTTTAATTCCAGCAAATATTAATGGATAATTAACCTAATTTTAATACAACTACCCCTTCCTATCTGTTAACAAAGTGGTGTGCCAGACTTGGAGAAAACTTCTACCCTCTCTCTTCACCTTTAATACTTTACCACAATATCTTCCTTTGACTGTCAATTTCTACAATTTTCGATACCAATTTTTTTTTTTTTTTCTTTTTCTTTGCTTTTTTCTCCTCCTATCTATGAGCATCACTTTTCCTAGTATTAAATTTGTACATATCTAAACTATAAATGCAACCATATTGTCGTGATTTTTCGTATGTTACCACAAATTTTCGTTTTTTTATTCTCCACAAGTCCATAGCCTTATTTTTTCTAAGAAAGAGATTGTGATGTAAGTTGTCATCAAAGGAGTTAAAATTTTCTTAGACTTTTTTATTATTGTTTGTATCATATTTGTGAAAATTTAATGTTTGGGTTTCACCTTTGCTTGTTTATCTATCTTTTTTTTTTTTTTTTTTTTTTTTTTTTTTTTTTTTTTTTTTTTTGCCTTTAATGTATTCATTTTTTTAAGTGCTTGTGTGTAATGGTGTATTAAATTATTTGTGCATATCAAGTAGAACCTGCTAGATAAGTTGAAACCTATTGGATTTGATAGGACCTATTGCAACTGCACATTGCTATGAACTTGTTGATTGTTGTGTACTCAAGAAATTAGTATAGATATGTATAATAAGTTTTAGAATGATGATAAAAGTTTATGTAAAATGTATTTTTTCTCTTGTAGAATTTAATGAAAATGAAACTAGGTGTGTTAAATATTTAATTTAGTTACGTTTTCGTTGGAATGTTTTTTTTTTTTTTTTTTTTTTAATCTATTGTATTTGATTTGTTGTATGGATAATTAAAATCCTATAAATTAAAAATAATAAATAATAAATAATAAATAAAAACTAAAAATCCTATATTTTCTTTTGACAAATTTTAGTAATAAATACTTGACAGTTAATGACCGTTAACAACTCTTGATTGTTAAAAACTGACAACTACTCCTTTCTTGACACGGATTTGGATCCTCTACTGATCTGATTTTTTTCTGACATTTTTAAAGCATGTGATTGGTTGTTGTTAAAATGGTTGTGGAAACCAATCACATCGTAACCATACATTCATTGCAATGCTTATGTGTCATGAGATTAAGTGAGGTCAGTAAAAATATCAGATCAGTAGAGGATCCAAATTTTTCTTGACACAGGGCTTTTTTTCGAGACTTATTTTTGCTTCTGAGACTTATTTTGATGTTTCTGAGACTTAGGGCCAGTTTGGTATTGCTTTTGAAAAGTTAAAATCAAATTATTTTATAATTTTAACATAAAATGATGTTTGGTAAAACTTCTAAAAATGATTAATTGATAATCTGGCAAGTTTTGACAATGATTTTGAGAAGTAGACGGGGAGGTTACTTTTTAAAAGTGATTATAGAATAATCTATTTCAGCATTTAATGAATCTTTTAAAATATCATTATTATCCTTATTAAATCAAGTTAAAATCATTTATATACTTTATTTCATCTCGAAATTAAATATTCTATTTAAATATTGATTTTATTTATAAAATCTTTAAAAAATATTTTTATTGTTCTTATGAATTTTTTTTTTTCTAATTTAAATATTATACATAAATATTGATGTAATATATATGATTAATAAATAAAAAATGAAATAGGGTCTGAAACTCATGTATATTTTAGTCATTGTAGCTAATCGCAGCACTTTTGTAATAAAATTAACAAACATATGTATATTGCTTTTGAGTTATGTAGTAGTTTTAATAATACAATTAACCAAACATCTGCTGATTAACTTCACAACTGATTACTTCTTCAACACAGCTAACAGTGATTATTATAAAAGTTACAGCAATACCAAACTGGCCCTTAGTTTGGTGTTTACGATACTTATTTTATAATTTCCAAGACTTATTTTGTAGTTTCCGAAACTTATTAGGCATTTTTATAATTTTCAAGATTTATTGGATAAAAATGAAAATTTTTTAAAAATTTGTTCATTTCCTTCATCGACCTCCAATGGAGGTCAATTTCGACCTCCATTATAATGGAGGTCTATTCGACCTCCAATGGAGGTTAAATGAACAGACCTCCATTATATTGGAGGTCAATTAAATCTCCATTGATGGAGGTTTTTGAATAAAAAATAATAATAATTAAAAAAAAAAAAAAAAAACCTAAAAATGCCAAAAACGTAATAAAAGAAGGAGATGGCGGTATTTTTATCTATTGATGTCATTTAAACTTAACTTATTAAACTAGTGTTAATTTTAAAAGTGATCAACAAAAAAAAAAAGAGTGTTGTTTCCCCTATTTTCAAATGTTTGGATTGACGGAAAAGATAGAAAGAAGTGAAATGATAAGTTTAAGATGAAAGGAAAGGAGGGGTGATGAAATGATAGTGTTTTTGATGATTGTTTTGTATGGTTATGAATAGGAAAAAAAAAAAGGAAGGACTTATACTTACCCTTAGTAAATTAATCATGCAATATTAATAGGGTTAGTTTTGGTATATTTAAAAAATTCATTAACTTTTGATTCATTTCCATCCAATTTGGTTGAGAAACCAAATTGATTTCAATAAGAAGAGACTATTTCCTTCATTTCCCTCTCTTTCCCTCTATATCATTGATTCATTTCATTTCCTTTTCATTTAACAATCCTAACAATAGATAAAGAAATCCACTCATTTCCTTTCTCTCATTTTCCATCAAACCAAACAACAATAATTTTAGGGCGATTACCAAATTAGTCCTGAACTTTTTTTTGAAAATTCCAAGTAGCTTGCGACCTTTACATAACTGACTAAATTGGCCCCTAACCATTTTACAAGTACCAAATTAGTCCATTCGTTAACTTTCTGTTAGTTAAACTTAACGGTTAATGGGTATTTTAGACTTTTTAATTTGTAAAAATAAAATCATTTTATATAATAAAAAATATTTATAAAAATATAATAATAAAAAGGGCTGAAATTCATTTTAGTCCCTCTAGTTTGACCTAATTAACGAACTAGTCCCCCGGTTTTGAGTATTATCCCGTTAAGTCCTTCTGTTAAGATTTCCGTTAAAAAAGTGAATCTGACAGGGTCAGAGGGTCAAATGACCCTGCTGCCCCTGATTAAAAAAATAAAACAAACAGTTAAACAAATAAAATTAAAAATTAAAAAATATATAAAACTAATTAAAACAAAATAATAAAATTTTTCTCTCTCTCTCTCTCTCAAACAAAACCCATTTTATCACTTATCTATTTTTTTTTTTTTTTTTTAAAGTACCCATGAACACCCAAACCGAATTTGCTGCACCTATACACCAAATTACATAGCTCAAATTGCAGCAAAACTCTCTCAAATTCAAATGCCTTTATTTGGTCGCCTGCTTGTGTATGCAAAAATCTTTAACTTGATTGTTTCTTCAAGTCAGTTTTTGTTTAGCATCACCAAATATTTTTGCCTGCCTTGTATGTTAAGTCTCTGATATGCTTGTTAGATGAATATTTTTGCCTGCCTTGCCTGCCTTGATGATGAATCATCGCTCATTCATCATCAACACCAAACCCATTGAATCCTGTAGAAAATTGAACAAGTACCCAGGTTTGAACCCCACAAAAGATACATAACCCAGATTCAAATACATCCCCAACAAAAAGAAAAAAATCGAAGAACAGAGACACAAATGTCAAAAATGCAAGTCTCACAATCACCATCATAAACAATCATCACTTCCAACCAAACCGGCGACCATCACCACTGCCATCAACGAACCGGCGACCGTCGCCATCGCCATTGACGAACCCAAAAATCTCCTCCCACCATTAAAATCCAACCCAAAACCCATCCCACCACTAAATCAACCAACCACCACACCCAGTGAATCGCAAATCACCAAACCAAGAACCTATTGAATCTGTGATGAGATCGGGATTGTGAGAGAGAAATGAGATCGATTGATCGATCGAGAAAGAGAGAGATGAGATCTTCAAACATCCAACCTAGATGAGATCTTCAGGTTTGATTGATCGGTTTCTATGTTTGGGTGTGTTGGGGATGGGGTTTGGGCGTTCGGTGGTTTTGATTTGGGGGTGGTGGTTGTGGTTGCTCCGGTTAGTGTGGTGGCGGGTGATTCGGGGTTGGGTGTGAATCTCAGCGGCGAGAGATAGAGAGAGAGTTTGAAAGAAGAAGAAGATGAAGATGAAGATGAAGAGAGGAGATCGTGAGAGAGGAGGGAATCCCGGCGGCGAAGAGAGAGAGAGAGAGAGTTTGAAAGAAGAAGAAGATGAAGATGAAGAGAGAGATCGTGAGAGAGGGAGAGAGAGGAGGGAGGTGTGATAAGATTTTTTTTTTTATATTTTTAATGTTTATTTTTTAATTAAATTAATTAATAATTATTTTTAATCAGATTTTTATATTTGTTACGTAATTTACGATTTTACCCTCAGCCCTTTGACGGAATCTTTGTAAACCCTAACGGATTTTGACGGCAGGGACTGACTTTCGGATTTTTTTAAACTATAGGGACCTGTCAAGATAAAGCTCAAAACCGGGGGACCAGTTCGTTAATTAGGTCAAACTAGAGGGACTAAAATGAATTTCACCCTAATAAAAATAAAAATCCACCCACTTCGACTACTGGAAATGGATTTCAACAATCTCTCCAAAGAGATCGTCGAAATTCTAGAAAACCCAGATCTCATTTTCCATACCTCCTCTGTATTTTTTATTTTATTTTCTGAAAGCTATCTCTTCTGTATTAAGATAGAGGTAGAAGAAGAAAAGTCAATCTCATCCCATCCACTACTCAGTCCTAGTAAAAATCTCAACATACAAAAGGAAACAAAAAGGAAGTGCAATCAAATATTTATTTATTGTTGTTGCTGAGATTATTAAAGAGAGACTTACTTTTTCAGGTCTAATATGAAGAATCAATCAACTCCATTCTCTCTCTCTGCAATTTTTTTGAAAGTTGAAAATAATTTAGAAAACCAGAAATCCAGATCTCGGTTGCCCTTTTTTTTTTTTTTTTTTTTTTTTTTTTTTGACATGCTAATAATTGAAGGAGATCAAACACAGCCATGTTGCTGATTATTCCATGATTGTTGGCGAGGACGATGGCTGATACTAGGAAGTTACCGAAATTGTCGGGAATTCAAATATGAAGCAGTTGTGGTTGATAAAGATAACATCTAAAGCTTTATCAAAAAGTTTGTTTGAGATCGTCCCTTCAAATTCATTGAATCTAAGATCCAAAAACTGGATTGTTAAACACAATTCTTTGAAATTTATTTTTTGTTTATTTTTTCTTATATTTTTTAGTTTTTTATTTAGATTATTATTCTTTTTTGGAAAGATTATTATTAAATTTTAAAAGGGTGGTTTTGTACTTTCATATAAAATGACGTTAGACTATTGGGGTTGACTAACTAAAATTTGTTTGGAGGATGAAAATGGTACATTATTAAAAAGGGAAAGTATCATTTTCCCCCTGTAGTTTTCCATATTCATATATTTGCCCCCCTGGTTTTAAAAATGGTTGATATTCACCCTGAAAATCAAAGTATTCGAATATTTACCCCCTGCCGTTAAGATTTCCGTTAAATAATGGTTTGACCGTGAAAGTAATAATGAAAGTACATTTTTACCCTTTGCTGTTGATTTTTTTAAAAGAAAAAATCAGAATTACAAAAATAAAAACTCATCTTTTCATCTCTAGATTTAATCTTTACCATCCATCTCAAACATGGATGGTAGAGATAATTAAAAAAAATACATTAATATCAAAATAATAAAATAATATAATTTAAAAAAAAACATTAAAAAAATGAATTCCAGAATCATTCCTCTTCCAACGCATCAACACCCCAACCACCAGTCCACCACCACCATTATCATCAATTCATTTGCAACAAACCCAAACTCAGATCATCAACACCAAACCCAAACTCAGATCGTCTGCAACAACCAAACCCAAACCCTCTGCAACTACAAAACCAAGAACCCAGAAATTAAACCAAAAATCTCCGATCAAATTTTTTTTTAATAAAATAAGATCTAGAATATTTTTTTTAATAAAACAAGATTTCAAAACTTTTGTTTTAATAAAACAAGATCTGGAAAAAAAAAAATTGAACAAAACTATTAGGAAAATTGAAAATCCACCAACAACCAAACATCCTCCAAACGCAAATCCATCCACCAAAAACTCACCAAACACAAACCCATCTACCAAACACAAGCAAATTGAAGATGAAAAGAGAGAGATGTTTGAATGAATGAGAGAGACACAGAGAGATAGATGGTAAGCGAGAGGAGATGAGATTGGGTGGCAACGGGTTTAGGTGGCGGTGGTGGTTTGAGAGCGGCGGCGGGTTTGGGTGGCTAGGGTTTGATGATGATGATGAGATGTGGGGCTGGTGTTTCGGCGAGCTAGGGTGTGTTGTTTTGGTGGTGGCGACGGCGCCAACGGCTAGGGTTAGAATCCATCGACCGATCTCACCTCCCTGCCATCTCCGACCTCGAGAAGTTCATTGCTAACCCATCTCGCATCCCGACATTTCCGTCGACCCATCTCCGACCCATCTCGCCTCCTCGACATCTTCGCCGCTATCTCCGACCTCAAGAAGTTCGGCACCGAGAACTCCTAAATCGAAATCCCTAGGAAGAGAAGAAAAGAGCAATGGAAAAGGAAGAGAGAAGTGAATCGAGAGAGAGAGAGAGAGAGAGAGAGAGAGAGAGAGAGAGAGAGAGAGAGCGTTGGGGAGAGAGAAGAAAATTAAAAAAATTATTTATTATTTAATTTAATATTTTAGATTAGCAATATTAGTTTTTTTATTAAATAAATTATTATTAATTGTTTAATTTACCTTTTACCACATTACCCTTCTATTTTAACGGTCAAACCATTATTTAACGGAAATCCTAACGGTAAGGGGTAAATATTCGAATACTTTGATTTTCAGAGGGAATATCAACTATTTCTGAAACTCGGGGGGGGGGGGGGGGGCAAATATATGAATATTGAAAACTACAGGGGGAAAATGATACTTTCCCTATTAAAAAGTCAGGGACTAGTTTGATTACTTTTATAAAAATTGTAAACTACTTGGAATTTAAAAATAAATAAAAAAAGTCCAAAACTAATTTGATAATCGCTCATAATTTTACTTCTTCTTTTTTAATAAATAGAACATATTCATTTAGGTTTCATATATCACTTATCAAATTTGTAAATATAAAAAACAAAACTACTAAATAATGAACACGGCAAAATGACGTATACATTTTTGGTTCAATAAAAGTGAAAAACTTGTTTTTTTTTTTTTTTTTTCTAGTTTTCATTTAAAAACATGGTTAACAAACACGTTTTTACCGTTTATCATTTTTTTTTTTTTTTTTTAAAACGCAAAATACATGTGTACAACGTTAAGGAATGGCTCTTTTTTTTTTTTTACACGGTATCTATCTACCCACCTATTTAGATCAGGCATTATTTTTTAAAGCTTCTACGATTAATATGATTCGAGCCGCTGCCTTGAGAGTCCTTTACCTAAACCCTAAACTCGTCTATCTATTAGCCGATAAGGAACAGCTCTTAATATCGTGTAATCAATCTATTTTGTGACTAAAAAAATCAGGATGCATCTTATAATATGATTATGTTGACGCAAATTAGAAAGATAGTGTCGGTGAGAGGGGCTTAATTGTGAATATAAGGAAGGAGCTGAAAGGGCAGTTGGACCAATCAAAAAAAAAGGGCAGTTGGGTACTCTCCAAAGTGTCAGATGCATCTGAAGAGATCACAAAAGGAGAGTGGGGGCCCAGCTTCACTGGTTATTATTATTTTTATTTTTATTTTTAAATTTGAAAGCCGAGAAATACAACGAAAACAAAGTGAGAATGTGTTATTTTCTTTTGCGTTTTTTTTTTTTCACGTGTTCCAGAGACAACAGCACTAGATCTGTTTGAAATTATTGCGTTTTTTTTTTTTTTTCACGTGTTCCAGAGACAGCAGCACTAGATCTGTTTGAAATTATTGCAACAGTAGATGTGGGTGGAATCTAATGAGACAGCTAGAGCATCTCCAATGTAAATATACGTTTTTGAGTTTCTAAGTAGTGCCACATCAGCATTTCTATTTATTATGGGCCCAATTTTGAAAAAAATTTAGTGAAATCCATATTCACATCTCCAATGCAATTATCTAAAGTCAAATATGCATCCATTTTATGTCCAATCATAATAAAACAATTATTACACTCTCTCTCCTCTTTTATTTTATAATTAAATGAGATTTAATTTTATTGGTGGAAAGAGTTGAAAACTTTAATCTTATTGGTGGAAATAGTTAGAAATCCTAGTCAGTATTTCTATGAGAGTTTCTAGAATTAAAAATCCAACTCCATATTCTCTAACTTTTTTTTTACTACATCATCTCCATATTCAACTTAGATAATAGCATTGGAGAGAGTTTTTCTAACTTTTTTAATATCTATCCTATGTGGCACTCCATTTTCTCCAAATGCATAATAGCATTGGAGATGCTCTTAGTTCAACAATAAAGAGTAGAAAACCTTGTGTGAGGTAATTTTATACCATTTTAATATTTTAATATATATATATATTTTTATATTTTCAATAAAATTGGACAACTTGATTGGACGATCTCACCACCTGACAGTGAGACCGTCCCATATAATTTTTTCTCCTGAAAAAGCTGTACCCGAATGTCTATAATAAAAAGTTATATAAAATAGCGAAAAAAAGAGAAAATAAATTGGTTAATTCGAAAAAACTTTAAACCTCTTAAGTATTGGTGTTTCGAGGAACCAATAACCTCTCAAATACAACACAAGTTGAACTTAATTCTTGCCATTTTTCATTAATGAATTGAAGATATATATCTATATATCTATATATATATATATATATACATATTTTCTATTGTCAGTTCATCCTGACAATAAATATATCAGGAAGAAGAATGTGGACCACTAAATTTACATACTTTGACTCAAAGTGTATGCAATTGTCAAAACTTCTTCATAAACTTCTTCATACAGATTTTCTATTGTCAGTTCATCCTGACAATAAATATATCAGGACGAACTGACAATAGAAAGACTATATATATATATATATATATATATATATATATATACACACACGGATTTTCTATTATCAATTTGAACTGATAATAAATATATCAGTTCCTTACATGTGGGCCATTGGATTTAAATACTTTGACTTGGCTGCATGCACTTGTCAAAGCATCTTTTAAATCCAATGGTCCACATGCAAGGAACTGATATATTTATTGTTAGTTCGAACTGATAATAAAAAAACTGTATATATACATACACAATATTTGTGCTCAACCCCCTCCTAAAATTAAGAAGGGCAATTACCAATTAAATCCTGGATTCTTTTTAAATTCCAAGTTGTTTACAACTTTTATAAAAGTGGTCTAATTGGTCCATATATTTCTCCCAAGTACCAAATTAGTCCCTCTCTTTTAGAAGTGACCAAATTGGTCACTCTAACAGTTTTACGGTGTTAAATATAACAGTTGACTTTAACAGTTTTAGTTATAGTACAAAAATACTCTTTATTTATCATATTAGTGCAAAGTTGTTTTGTCTTATGTGCATTAAATTCACCATTATAATTACAACAAAATATTAAAAAAATATATATTATTAATGAAACACCATTTGTACCCTTTTCAATTAAAATTTTATAAAAAAAATATAAAAATATTTTAATAGGACAATGTCAATTTTACCCTTATTTTATAAACAAAGTTACCATATATTCCTAATTTAGTCTTTTACCATATATATATATATATATATATATATATATATATATTTGTTAAGATAATTCATGCACTGTTGTCAAAATTATTTAGAAATCAAAACCCACAAATAAAATAAACAAAAATATACATGTGTTAAAAAAACAAATTGTGCATGTGTCATTATTATATTGTTTAGGAGTAAAGTATAATTTTACACCCACACAATTAAAGTTGACTAACAGAACTTAGTTAGAGAGGCTAATTTGGCACTTGAGAAAAATGTAATGACCAATTTGGTCACTTTTGTAAAAGTCACAAACAACTTGGAATTTTTAAAAAAGTCTAGGACCTAATTGGTAATTTCCCAATTAAGAAACTAACTTGGCCACTAAACCCACTAACTTGATATTTTTTACGAATTCAAACTAGATAAAAAACCAAAATAAAATTAAAATAAATAAACTAAATATCTAAATAAAATTATGAGGTTCATATCATTCATTCCCTCTTTAAGAACATCATTGACCTCATAGATGAATGATTTTGAATGAATTCACCGTCTCCTCCACTTCCTATTTATAATTAGGGTCGACCTTAGGGGTACCCCAATGAGGCAGCCGTCTAGGGGCCCCGATTCTGAAGGGCTCCTAAATTTCAGTTTTTTTATTTTCTTTTTTATTATTTTTCTTTTTTTAATTTCAAAATATGGCCCATATACAATCAAACAAAACAGACCCATAAATGATTTTAAAAAACGGTCCACCTTACAAATATATATATTTTTGTTATAAAAGAATAAAGAACATATGAAGAACAATAAATAATGGAAAAAGAGATGAGAGATGCGACATGAGAGAGAAGATATATCTATTGTATTGACTATTGAAGCTTCAACTGAACAACCCAAACAATTACAAAGAAAGCCATATATATAGGCAAATTGTTTAACTTAATCATGAAGCAAGTGAGAAGATATTATGGGAGATATAATGGGGAGATATTAAGGGAGATATTATATGAAATATTATGGGAGATATTATCAAGTGGGGAGGATGTATTTAGGTGGTGAAAATCCATATTTTCACGACACTCCCCCTTGGATTTTTACCACTTGTATTTTAATTTCCTAGGAAAAACCCAATGGGACAAAAACCTCGGTAGCAATTTATACAGTTATCTTCTGGATCTTGTGATGCTGGATGTTCTCAAAACTATCTCATTAAAAACCTTATCAGGAAAACTCAGTGGAACAAAACCTGAACGAAGGGAAAAAGAGTATAGTGTATATATGTCCATTTTGAACTTTGCTCTCCCTGATTGTCTCATTAAAAACCTTATCAGGAAAACCCAGTGGGACAAAACCTGATTGAAGGGAAAAATAGTACAATGCAAATCAATCAACAGTTAATGTTTTTTTTAAAGACATTTCTCACATTTATACTTTTCTAGAAAAAACCCAATGGGATAAAAACCTGAGCAAATATATTCATTGATCTGTCGGAACAAAGTAATATTTATGATGATTTTATGGATCAAGGTAACATATATATAATGATTAGCAAGATTAAAGTAATATTTACAATGATCTTTTTGATCAAGACTACATATATACGATGATCAACTAGATTAATGTAATATTTATGATGATCTTCATGAATCAAAAGATTTTTTGGTGTGCTTAGAGAATTGCCTCATTAAAAACCTTATCAAGAAAATCCAATGGGACAAAAACCTGATTGTAAGAAAAAAGAGTACAATGCACATATGCCCAAATATAATTAATACATTTTATTTGATATGCTCCTCCTGATGGGACGCTCCCCCTGATAAAAATTCTTTTAAAGAAATCTTCTGGATTGCTAAACAGGGGTATACAGATGTTTATTTCATGAAATGAAATAACATCATAAATGACTGGAGGGAGTATAAGCAAAACTTGCTTTATGAAGTAATATCCATATGGAATCTTTTCAGAATCTTTTCAACATATTCTGATTGATGGACAAACATTCAATTTGATCTATGCTCGACCTTCAGGTCAAGACAATATTTCTTTTCCCATGTCTTTTATTTTTTAACTCATTTACCAAAAATTCAAGAGTTTTCAAGAGCTCTCCAGGAGCTCCAATTAAATTCATATCATCAACATATATTGCAAATATAGTAAATTCAGATTCTGATTTCTTTGCGAAGACACCTGGGTATATAATATAATTATTGTACCCTTATTTTATCAGATATTCACTGAGACGGTTATACCACATCCGTCCAGATTGTTTTTAATTCATATAAAGATTTTTGTATGTTCATCAAATACAGATTACAAGATCTCGATTTACATGCTTTTAGCATTTTAAATCATTCCGGGATTATAAATATTTGCATTTAGTTAATCATATAGATAAATTATTACTACGTCTGAAGACGCATTTCAAGCCTTTCAAAGGCAGCCAATTTTATTAAAAATTCAGAACGTAATCGTATTCATCACTAGTGAATACCAAGTGTCTGTAAGAAACATTGTACTACGAGTCGTGCCTCATGTCTCATGATCTCGTTTATCTCATTACGTTTCCGTATAAAGACCCATTAGTATCCAACTAGTTTGATATCTCCAGGTGTCTGGAGTACTATTGGTCTAAATACTTTATGTTCGGCATATGAAGTCAATTCTTCTTGAATTGCTTCTTTTCACTTAGGCCAATCATGCCTTTTGTATACAATCATTGATATTATAAATATTATAATTATCATTTATAATTTCAGTAGCGCTACTGTGTATAAAAATACATCATCAATGATTGTTTCCTTATGATTCCACATTTCTCTTATATGATTTATAGAAATTTTCTCAATTTCAATAAACTTGAACCTTTGTTGAGATTTCTTCCATTTTAATGGATTTAGTCACTATATGGACTTTATAGAAATTTTCTATAGTTGTATATCTGTTGAGATTTCTTTCCATTTCAATGAATTTAGTCATTTCATAGACTTGTATATAAATTTTCTTAATTTCAATTCAATTTCAATATACTTATATCTCCGTTGAGATTTCTTCCATTACAGTGAATTTAGTCATTTCATGGACATGTGTCTCATTAGATATATCAGACTCTTACAGAGTTGATTTAGAGAAAGTTGATTTATTTATAACTCGAGTTTTGCTTACATTAGGATCTTGATAACAATACCTTTCAAAAAGGTTCATAAGCTTATGAATTATAATATGTATCAGATGATATATTTGTTGCTTTTTTACTCAGATCATTCTTTAGGAACAATCACCCGGCCGGGATTTATGAGATGGCAACTTATAAAATCTTGTTACCTTTAATATATCAAGTAACAAATTAATAATTATCTGATGATCAATTATTTTTCGCATTTGAGTGATACAAAAATTGAAATGAGACACATTTATATATAGATAACCGAACTGGTATCTCTATTTTGTATAAGAGTAACTTTTCATTTACTCTTTCTGGAGAAACTTTCCATTTGGAAATTAATCAATATGATAATATATAGATTGTGCGTAAAAATATACACTCTCAGAAGTTTAAATGATCTAATAGAAGATTAATCAAAATCAATATTAATCTCATAATGATATAGAATTCTTATCTTAGATCATGCCAGAGATGAAATAAGGAGATAACACAATCAAATATCTTAAAAATGTGAGCAAGTCAATGACCAATTACAAGTTGTAATGGTAAATAACGATGATAAGTAGTGATCATAGATGAATGTATCAACATGTAATATAGAATGTCCCATATAGAAATTAATTGGTAACTGTATTTGAATAATAAAGTTCTCGCAATTACCTGGAGGCGTTTGATAAGCGATTTTACTGATCCATTCTGATTATGAGTACAAGCGAAAAACTAGATGTTGAATGTCGATCTCAACTGGAGACGTTTGATAATACACAAACATGTGACCATCATGTAGATGCATCAATCATTACCATAAAATAATGGAAGGATTCATTTGGTGGATGAATATGTCCACATATATCCCTTTGAATGATAGGGATTCAAAACCAGCTTTAAAATGAGATGGTTTATTTGATGGATGAATATATCTACATACATTCCTTTTTTGATCAGCAATATAATCCGGATGATAAAGAACGCAGTTTTTCTATAATCAACTATTAGCTTGAATCACGCACAGATATTCAACATTCTTATTATTCATGGTCTCAATATGACATTAATAAAGTTATAAGTCTTTGATCTAAACAGATTTTTTTATGTTCTGCTTGAATGATATAAAATATCATTGATACACAATTGAATACCATCTGGTAATAAGATTGAGGCTTTTCTAGAGCCTTTAATCAAATCCATCAAATCCACTAGATTTGATCTGGTATTAACTTTAAATGCCCTTGAACTAAGCATATTTCTTTATGTTGTTCTTGAATAATATCAAGTATCATTGATAAATAATTTAGTATTGTTTGATAACAATATCGTGGCTCTTCTAGAACTTTCTATTAGATTTGTTAGACTTGATACATAATTTAATATTGTTTGATAACAATATCATGGCTCTTTCAGAGCTTTCTATCAGATCCGTTGGACCTAATACATTAATAACATTTGCTCTCAGTAAAGTCGAATTTAAAAAATATTTCCGACTTTGCAGAATTATATGAGTCGTTGCACTCTCAGCAAGACATATTTTTCTTTTTAGAAATTTTATAGACATTATGTGTAATGCCATTTTATATCTCATCTAAAATGATAATAAATCCCCCTCCTTTTTTTTTTTTTTTTTTTTTGAAATATATTTTTTAAAGAGAAATTGCAAAACTGCCCCCAATTTTGTAAAACTAAGGAAAAACCCCTCAAAAATTTTATTAATTATAAATCAGCCCCAAAACTCTTTGAAAATTGCAAACTGGACCAATAAGTTTTGATAATTATAAATTGATCAAAAATTTTGTCAAATTTACAAATTGGCCCAAAATAATTATAAAACAATCTATCAAGAATATCAAATTCTCCAAAAGTGGGCCAAAGCAAAAATGAGCTCTGTGACCAATTTGGACTAGATTGGACTAGATCGTGGGCCATGACCGATGATCTCTGATCGTCGCCATAAAATGCACTAGGCTAGTGCAAAAACCGATGAAGCCCACCGACGGGGTGACGTTGACCTGAGGAGGCGATGGGTTTGGGTTGAAACCCACTAACCCAGAAGCAAACCCATATCAGGGTTTGGTGATACCAAAACAGATGATCTAATGATCCAACACCCATCACATTCACATGTTCATCAAGTTCATCTAATGTCAAGTAGACTACTGATCTCAGAATTCCTTTTTTTTTTTTTTTCAACAACTCTGAATTTTGCTTTCCAAGAGCATCAAACATGAATGAAATGGATAAAATATTACATCCAGTTTCATTATATGTTAGGATCTTAAATCCTTTTATGTGATACTCACATCATCCTGTTGGATGTGTATGAAACGGATAAAATATTATTTCTAATTTCATTATAATACGTTAGGATCTTAAATCTCTTTTATGATACTCACAGCACCCTATTGGATGTGTAAATCCTTTTTCTCAACTGAATGATATGTAAACATATGACTTTATATATATGAGATAAAATAAAATCATTGATCATAATGATTTTTCGAACTTCCGGTTCGACCATGAACTTATAAGTTCATATATAAAATAGAGAAAACTTCAGATTCTAATTGGATTTGAAACCCCAGGTTCCAAATAATGAAGTATGTCATTCATGAATATAACACTGGATTTAGAATTCCAGGTTCTCATCGGTTTTCAATACCGTGCCGTTTGGCATTCATGAATATAACACTGGATTTAGAAATCGAGGATCTCATCGGTTTTCAAAACCATACAGACTTAAATATCATAATCCAGAAACTTTAAGTTCTGGTTCGTCGGTCTAGCCAATCTCATATGTTCCGTAAATAAACAATTCCAAAATGGTATATATGTTCTGTAAAAAAAACAATTCCAGGAGGCTGAGCTCACCTGTTATGTTCCGTAAATAAATAGTTCCAGAACAGTATATATGTTCCGTAAATAAACAGTTCCAGAACGGTATATATGTTATGTAAAAACAAATCCATAACAGTATATATGTTCTATAAAAACAATTTTAGGATGGTATATATGTCTTGTAAAAACAATTCCAAGAGGCTGAGCTCACCTGCCATATGCATAAAAAAAAAATAAAAAAAATCAAGAACTATATATAGATGATCCGTTGACGGCATAAGCCATCTTGTATACGGAACTATAAATAGATCCAGAATATTGGGATTTCAAGAGAATAAATGAATAAATTCAGAACTATATATATATATATATATATATATGTTCCGTTGACGGCATAAGCCATCTTGTATACGAAAATATATATAGATTCAGAATATTGGGATGTAATTAAATCACCCATCAGGGATCCTTTTTACTTACATACGATCGTGCTGATAATGTGTTATAAAGAATCAAGAACATATGAAGAACAATAAATAACTGATATGAGAGATGCGACACGAGAGAGAAGATATATCTATTGTATTGACTATTTAAGCTTCAGCTGAACAACCCAAACAATTACAAAGAAAGCCATATATATAGGCAAATTGTTTAACTTAATCATGAAGCAAGTGAGGAGATATTATGGGAGACATCTAGGGAGATATAATGGGGAGATATTAAGGGAGATATTATATGAAATATTATGGGAGATATTATCAAGTGGGGAGGATGTATTTAGGTGGTGGAAATCCATATTTTCACAACAATTTTTTTCTTAAAAGGAGTCTCACAAATGGAAACACATTTATTCTTACAACAACACTAGATCAAAAATTGTCTTATATTAGACATAAGACATTCGAACAAAAATTGAAAATCAAAATTAGGGTTATTCAAAATTCTCTTGATACGAAAATTCAAAACAAAATCTTAACTTGAAGTTGTTGTTGTTTCGAAGGTAATTAAATTAATACACAATTTTATTTTGGTAACTTTTTATTTACTATTTTTTTTTTGTTTTTTTTTTTTTGTTTTGTTTTTTGTTTTTTTTTGTTGTAGTCTAGCATTGAGTTTGAATTATTATATTGATTTTTACAAGTATTTACTAAATAAAAATAATAATGAAGTAAACAAATCGAGAGGCTCATTTTCTATAATTCACCTCGGGCACCAAAAATTTCAAAGGTTGAGCCTCTCTTGAAGATGCTCCTCCAATTTATAATTAAATATAAAGATGCATTGAAGTCTCTTGAAGATAAGAAAAACTAGCATGGGACGGTCTCATTGCCATTTGGTGAGACCGTCTAATACAAATGTATCATTCACATTGGAAATATAAAACTATAATTTAAATTTGACACATGACACATCTACATTGGACAGTCTCACTAAATAGTAATAAGACTGTCTCATGTAAGTTTTTCTCGTTAAAGATACCCATCTGGCCCATCTGGTTTACTCCCATATGCTTTACAAGAAAATCTTCCATGGGTCCGTCCCATATATGATGTTGTGAGACGGACCCAATGAGGAAGTGACATTTGTCACAGCTTTTAAAACAAACCTTTTCTTTTTATTCACCGGTCCAATACTGACACGTGGATAAGTTATTGAGGCCATGTTTGGTGGCCTGTATTGTATTGTACTGTACTAGCACTTTAAAATGTATTAAAACAATACAATACCATGTTTGGTGTTCATTTGTATTGTATTAATTTAATACAGTATTTCACACGAATACACCATTCACTGCATTAACTAATACAGAATATCATATGGTATTATGATGTATTGTATTAGAAGCCAACCTTCATCTTCATCTTCATCTTCCCAAACCCAGTGGATCGCCAAACCCATCATCTTCATCTTCCCAAACCCAGTTGTATTAGCAATTTTGGCAAAATGAATTTTTTTTTTCTTCATTTTTTTTCCAGAAACCAGAAACATCCACACCACATCCACACCATATCCACACCCAAACCAAAATCACCACCCAAACCACCAACACATCCACACAAACCCATAAACATCCACACCAAATCCACCCAAATCACCACCAAATCCACACCCAAACCACCACCAAACCACACCCAAACCATTTCAATCCACACACATCAGAAGAGAGAAAGAGAGAGAGAGAGAAAAAGACGAAGGTTGCAGCGGCGAAAAGAGAAGAAGACGAAGGCCGTGACGACTGAAAGAGACAAAGACAAAGGCCGGTGCGGCGAAAGGAGACGAAGACGAAGGCCGCGGCGGCGGAAGGAGAAGAAGGCGAAGGCCGCGGCGGTGGAGGGAGATGAAGGCGAAGGCTGGTGCGGCGGTGGTAAGAGGAGAGAAAAAGAGGCGATGGTGGGTTTGGTGATGTGCGAGAAGAAGATAAGTTAAAGAGAGGGGATTCAAGTGGTGTTCTCCAGATATTCTCCAAATGAGAGATAAGACTAAAAAAAAAAAAAAAAAATTATTGATGCAAACAAAAAAAAAAAATGAGGAAAAAAAATTGGAGTTGAATTATTTGGTCATGAAATCTATTAATACAGTCTAATACGAAATCACATCCAAACATTATATAACTTAATACAGTCTAATCACTACAAGAAAAATGACCTATTGGGACGAAAAATCTATTGGGACGTTTTTTTTTTTCGTCCCAATAAACATCCTATTGGGACGAATTTTTTTCGTTTCAATAGGCAGTCTATTGGGACGAATTATATATTTCGTCCCAATAGACATCCTATTGGGACGAAAAGAAAAAACGTCCCAATAGACTGCCTATTGGGATGAAAAAATTTCTTCCCTATAGATTTTCGTCCCAATAGAATGTTTATTGGGATAAATTTTGTCCAATGTGGTATGATCTTTAGAGATGAATTTTTTTCATCCCAATAGGTCTATATGGACGATTTTAGGGCTATTAGGATGAAAAATATCGTCCCAATAGTCCTTTTAGGTCTATAGCCCTTTTTTTGTAGTGTTTTCATTTAATCCTCAGAAGGCTTAGATGAATGTGATTGAAGAAAGAAACGTGAAAAAAGTATTAGAAGACGAAGATGAAGATGAAGAAAATATTACTTTAAGATGAAATTAGAGAAAATGAGGTAAATAATAGAGGTAAAAATATATATATTATTTTAATGTGTATAATAATTATTATATTTATGGTTATGAGTGCATCTTAACCATTTTTTTTTACACAGGATTTGTCACACTTATGTGTCCATTAGATCATACTTGTCTGAATGGTCAAGATTTCATGATCATTAATTATCTTAATTGTTTCTCTCTCTCATTTTTTTTCTCTTTTCCTAAACATTTTATTTGTTTCTCTCTAGTCATTTATTTCTCTCTTTCCTCTCTTATTACTATTATTTTCTTTTCATCTTATAACATTTCTTATTTCATCTCTTTTTATATTTTCACTTGTGGCATTCTTTTTTATTTATTGATAGAAATGCTTACATAAAATAAATACATAGTTGATAAAAATTCTTCAAAGTACTCAATTTTTTTTTTTTTTGACTGGAATTTTTTTGACATAATCAAAATACTGGAATTTATGATATAAAATATGTTATCCATTCAAAAATCCAAAAAAAAAAAAAAAAAAAAAAGAACTAATTAATTAATTTTGTTGAAAATTCTTGATTTTTTTTAAAGTTTTTCCTTAAAGGTATATTAATAATTAAATTACCATATAAATTAGAAAATGATGCAATATGGATCATTTTGTTTATCCAAAGTGGTTCTCTATCGAGATGAATTTTATTTTTTCCAATAAATTCTTCATAAGGATCAATAACTATTAGTCTTGAGAGATTTTCTATTATTAAAAAAAAAAAAGAACCAAACCGTCGGAACTGGAACTGGAACTGGAACCGGAACCGAAACCGTTAATTGAAAACCGAAACCATTGGTTCCGAATCGAAAACCGAAACCACTGGTTCCCAATTAAAAATCGGAACCGCTGGTTCCGAATTGAGAACCGAAACTGGGGTCATGTCTAATTCCGAGTACAATTAACGATTGACCATTTGATCTGATAATATATGATTTAAAAATAATAATTTAATTAAATGTTATAATAAATGTTTTTTAATATCAATTTGTTTATCAAATAAAAATAAAATTTAAATTAGTGGAATCGATCTACAAATAAAATTTTGATTGAAAAAAAATCAATAAAAATTTAATAACAATTAGAGGTTACATATAAAAATTATGCTTTTATAATCATATTCAAAACAGCAGTAAGGTGGATAAGGTTGGTGGGTGGGCGTGGGTGAGTTGGGTTCAAAACCCAGTGATAACACATATTATTTGTAATTTGTGTTGGGTGAGCTGGTGGCTGGCTTGAGTGGGCAACAATTTTTTTATTTTTTATTTTTTATTTTTTATTTTTTATTTTTTTTTATTTCGTCCCTATAGGTTGTCAAAGGGGACAAACAAAAATCGTCCCTATAGGTTATCTAAAGGGACGAAAATTTATCTAATGGGACAATATTTTGTCCCTACAGGTTGTCAAAGGGGACGAACAAAAATCATCCCTATAGGTAGTTTTAAGGAACGAATTTTAATTTTCATCCCAAAGAAGCTATTGCAACCCACCTGAGGCGACGGAATTTGGGACGAATTTTATTTGTCCCAATAGACCTATTAGGATGATTTTTGGGCTATTGAAACGATAAAAAAAAAAAAAAAAAAAAAAAAAAAAAAGGTCCCAATAGCCCTTTTTTTTTGTAGTGAATACAAAATATCACCAAACATAAGATTGTATAATAATAATATAGTCCAATCCATCCTAATCCAATACAATCCAGTACAATACAATACAGCATATCAAACAAGCCCTAAAAAACAAAAGCTTCACAAACCTTTCCCTGTCCGCCGGACAATCTTTTCCTCTTCCTCAAGCAATTTCATCTCCTCCACCACCCACTCTCCACCACCTCTCACTCTCTCTGCTCAAGAACACCACCCACCATTCTCTCACCACTTTCTCTCTCTCTCTCTCTCATGAGATTAGATATTTTAGGATTCGATTTCGATGTTAATTAGGTTGGTTTAGTAGTTCAATTTCGATTTCCGTGGGTTTTCGGTTCGATTTCCGTTTGTGGGGTTCAATTTTGTGGGTTTTTTTGGCTAGGTTTGATTTTGGTGGTGGTGGGGTTTTTAGATTGGATTTTGGTGATCATCATTTTCACCATCATTGCTCTGTTTTTCTACACGATCGTTATCATCATCAACGCTGACAATTTTTGATGCAGCGGAAAATTCAACGCAAAACAACAATCGATAAAAGAAAGGGTAACCGATTCAAATCTGTTGATTCGCGCACGAATACCGAAAATAAACCCTACTATTAATCTGTTGATCCGTACACAGATACCAGAATAATAGGCTTCAAATTTGTTGACCCTCGCAAGGGTACCGAAAATGGATAAAAAGAGATGTTCTCTCTCAAATTTTTATTAATCATCAAAAACTAAATTTCCACCTACCATTCATTGTTTTTCATTGACGATTATGTGTCGAACCCGATTATCGTTGACTTCGATAAGCCGCCAATTTTCGATGAGGAATATGTGACGGAACCTGTTGTCGTTGATTTCGATAAGCCACTTATTTTCGATGAAGATTTGTTCCAGAACGAGCAGCATGAGAGGAACTCAATTTTTTAGGATTATTTCTATGATGTTGCCATGTTTCATCATTCAACGTCATCTCCAACTTATTTATTCCTCAAAGCTGTCAAAATTCAAGGACAAATTTTCTCCACACTGGAGAGAATGATGCAGGAGATATTATTGTAGATTTTCTTGAAAACTTTTTATTTTAAAAATAGTCTTGTAATTAATATCCATTATTATGTTTCTTTTTATTGTATATTTAATTAGGTAGTTAAATATTTAATGATTTGATTTTTATTAAATCAAATCTTATTTCCTTATTAGATAGGTTTTTAATGTTTTAGGATTCTAGTATTTTTAATTTCCATTGTTATCTCAATTATCTTTTTTATAGGGAAATTGATAATTTTATTGCTTTACTAATTATTTTAGGTTTCTTTTAGGTTTTTCTCATAGAGCTTCCACTATACCAGTTTGGTATCAAAAGCTATCTTTCAAACCCTAATACAATCTACTTAAATAGAATTGCAAAACTTGACTAACAAGAAAATCCTAAAAATCAAAAGAATCCTAAAACATTAAAAACCTATCTAATAAGGAAATAAGATTTGATTTAATAAAAATCAAATCATTAAATAATTAACTACCTAATTAAATATACAATAAAAAGAAACATAATAATAGATATTAATTACAAGACTATTTTTAAAATAAAAAGTCTTCAAAAAAATCTCCAATAATATCTCCTACATCAATTTTACATGTGTGGAATGTGTGGAACACGATCAGAGAAACTGGGCCGGCAGTGTCTCATGTAACTGTTGTTGTTGAGTTTATTATATTTCGTACCTAAATCTTTCCTCTTCAAACTCAACTAGGGATGGGAATTTACCCCACAGGCCCCCACCCCCATTTGGATTTTGCCCCCAAATGGGGTTTTGGGGTAGGGGTGGAGGCAAATTTTGCCCCCAAAACCTAAATGGGGTGGGGGTGGGGCTCTAATTCCCCCATATATTTTTATTTATTTATTTATATAGTTTTAATTGAAATTGCTTAGTTTTTTTGTGCCTTCTTATATTTTGGATTGATCGGAAGGTTTTAATTTGTTTAGACTTTTATATGTAATACACTAATACTATATTATTATAGTTATTCGTATTAATTTTGGATTAAATTAAATCAATTATATATTTTAGATTGTATATTTTGTTAATTATTGGATTGGATATTAAAATAGGGTGAAACAAAAGTTTAGTCGGATCGAATTCCGAATTTCGGATTGGAAACTTTAGGATCATAAATGGAGAAAATGGGGGATGGGGGTGAGGTCAGGATAACCTCCCCCCAAACACCCCAATCCTAAGTTCGCCCAAATCGGGTTTGGGGGCAAAGGTGGGGGTAGGTTTCAGGAATGGGGGTTGGGGGTGGGGGGACCCTCCCCGCCCCATTCGGCCCCCACTTCCATCCCTAAACTCAAGTATATGGTCTATGGATATTGATATCCTATATGAGTGCGATGGTGTGCTTCTACAGGTAGACCTGACAAGGTTCCGGTTCGAACCATGGAACCGAACCAAAACTAAAACTAAACCGAAACCGAAACCAGAACCGGAACCGAAACCAAAAGAGGTCGGTTCTTGTTCTGGTTCTAATTTTTACAGAACCGGTCGGTTCAAACCGGAATGGAACCGACGGTTTCGGTTCCAGTTCCAGTTCGAACCGACAGTTCATGTTTTTTTTTTATAATATATATATATATATATATATATATATATAAATCCTAAACCTAAATCCCTATTTCCTGATCTTTCTCTCTGTCTTCGATTCTTCTTTTTCTTCTTCAGTTCATCGAATCTTCTTCTTCATCGATTCTTGTTCTTCTTCTTCATCAATTTTGATTCTTTTTCTTCTTCTTCTTCTTCTTCTTCTTCTTCTTATTCTTCTCTTCTTCTTCTTCTTCGATTCTTCTAATCTTCTTCTTCTTCTTCTTCTTCTTCTCTTCTTCTTCTCTTCTTCGATTCTTCGATTCTTCTAATCTTCTTTTTCTTCTTCTTCTTCGATTCTTGTTCTCTTCTTCTTCGATTTGATCTCTTCTTCTTCGATTCTAATCTTCATCTTCGATCCACGAAGTTGATTTAGTGGTGCAGTGGTGGTTTGGCCGTATGGGGTTGATTTGGGGGTGATTTGGGGTTAATTTGGGGGTGATTTGGAGGTGATTTCAGATTTGTGAGAGAGAAACGAGAGCCTTGCCTTGGATTGAATCGATTGATGACTGATCCAGAGAGATCTTATTTGGGTTTTTAAAAAAAAAAATTAAAAAAATAATAATAAGGTTCAAAACCGTCGGTTCTGTCGGAACCGGAACCTTCTAATGCCGGTTTCGGTTTCGGTTTCGGTTCCACCTAATCGTGGAATCGGAACTGCTAGTTCAGAACCGAAACCGGAACCGTGTCAAGTCTATCTATAGGTAACTGAGATTGATGAAAAAAAAAAAGATTATGGTTTTGAATATTTTAGTTGACAGCAGATTTTAGTTGAGAGGTGAGAGGCAGCAGATTTTGGTCTGAAGAGAGGACGAGATGAACTGCTGGATTAGTTCTTTAATTCTTTAAAAAAATTATCCAAGTGTCAGCATTTGGTTGGTAAATAAAAAATAAGAATTTGTTTTGAAAAGCTGTGACAAATGTCACTCCCTCATTGTGTCCGTCTCACAACATCACATATAGGACAGACCCATGGAAGATTTTCTCTTGGTTTACTCTTAAAGTCTGACTCATTCCTGAATTAATGTCTCATAAATGATAAATCTGAGATTCTAAATTCGGATTTATTTTTCAATTACCGATGAATTAGGATTTATTATAATAGAATTCAAATTTCGTAATTCCACATCATTATATAAGTTCCATCATTATTTTTTGTGAGTAGCAGAGAGCTGTCTTCCACAATTCTACAAAGAGCCAAAACATGAAAAATTAATTTTTTTATTGTGAAATTGTGTTGATTCTCTCCTAGGGATGTCAATGGCTCAATCGTACGAGTTGGGGACGAATTTTCCATTACCATCTCCACTGCCAATTCATATGAAAAGTACCATCCTTGATGAATACCCAACTTAAAATAAACAGTGTGGACATAAGCGAGTGTAGGAGGGCCCATGGCCCCCATGGCCACCTTCCCTCCCCCAATAATAATAATAAAAAAAATCTATTATACATCAAATTAAAATATGAACCAATCAAAATATATATATATATATATATATATATTATACATAAAATGTGACATATATAGTAGGTGATAATATTCTCTTGTCATTTTATTATTTTAATAAGGGCAAATTACACAAACTTACCCTGATTATATGTAAAATTGCATTAAAACGGGTGAAAAAAATCATAAAAACAATAACTTCCCCTTGACCAGTTGACTAACGTTTGACTTGACGTTGACCACGTTATTCAATAACGAAAAATGTTCAATGTTTGTTTTGCCCTTGCTCTACTATTTGGGAGATGTAGAATATTATATTAAATAAATTAATGAAATAAAAATCAGAAAAATATATAAAAGCAAATTAAAAAAATCCAGAAAACAACAATATACATATCAAATAATTAAAAAAAAAATCAAAATCTATTTCAATATATATATATATATATATATATATGTATGTATGCAGTCTTTCTATTATCAGTTCGAACTGACAAAAGTTATATCAGTTCTTTGTATGTGGGCCACTGTATTTAAATACTTTGACTGACAAGTGCATACAGCCAAGTCAAAGTATTTAAATCCAATGGCCCACATACAAGGAACTGATATAACTTTTGTCAGTTTGAACTGATAATAGAATTTCTGTGTATGTATGTATGCATATATATATAAACACACAGTCTTTCTACTGTCAGTTTGATATCAAGACGAAGAATGTAGACCATAGATTATGGAGAAGTTTTGATAAGTGCATACACTTTGAGCCAAAGTATATAAATCTAATGGTCAACATCCTTCGTTCTAATATATTTTATATCATGACGAACTGACAATAAAAAAACTGAATATATATATATATATATATATATATATATATCATCTCTCTATGGAGATCGGTTGGAGAGATTAAATGGAGGAGAACAAGATCTTCTCTAAGGACTCGTTTGGTACACTGTATTGCATTGTATTCGATTGTATTGGATTAGGTTGGATTGGATAATATTGCATTAAACTTTATTATTATTTATACAATCCTGTGTTTGGTGATATTTCGTATTAGACTATTAAGTTATACAATGTTTGGATGTGATTTCGTATTAGATTGTATTAATAGATTTTTTTTATAAAAAAAAAAAAAAAAAAAAAAATCAATCATAAGAATCATTCATGAAAAACAACAAATAAATTGTTTGACAATCCAAACCACAATCAAAAGGATGGATGCACTGATTGATAATCATAAACATTATAAAAGGTTACATTAGAGGACCTGAACATGTTTTTTCAAGAAAATTTCGGTGTTCGTGGCTCAAGAAGCTTCAATAGGATCTCTACATTTGCATTCCCACGGCTCAAATGTTAACCTTTTTTTGGTGATCAAGTTCACAAAAACATATTTAAAATAAATAAAAAAACATATATATATATATATATATATATACAGTCTTTCTATTATCAGTTCGAACTGACAAAAGTTATTTCAGTTCCTTGTATGTGGGCCACTGGATTTAAATACTTTGACTGACAAGTGCATACAGCCAAGTCAAAGTATTTAAATTCAGTGGCCCACATGCAAGGAACTGATATAACTTTTGTCAGTTCGAACTGATAATAGAATTTCTATATATATATATATATATATATATATTTGCATATCACGCATATCAATGATACTTCTTAGATCTGTTTCAATGGAAATCCACAATCCATCGCCATCGTCCAGAGTCCAGAGTCCAGAGTCCAGATCCAGATCCCACCACCTAAACCCCTATCTCCATTAGTTTTCCAGAAGCCAAACGAGAACAAGATCTCAAATTCGTGGATTCGTAGATCTCAGACCCAAACCCAACCGCCACTCAGCTCCATCTCATATTCGCGATTCCATTTGATGTCAGCGGAAGGAGAGAGAGATGAGATCGATTGGAAGAGATGTGAGAGAGAGAGAGAGAGAGAGAGAGAGAGAGAGAGAGAGAGAGAGAGAGAGAGAGAGATGAGATCAATTGTGTTTGAACTGAAGATGTTTTTTCAATTTTTTTTTGTGTTGTCAGAATGTTGAAGAAACAGTGGCAGTTTGGGTGTGGATTTGGTGGTGCCTTGGGTGGATTTGGTTGTTGCAAGAAGAGAAAAAATTGTTTGATGTTTGGATTCTGGTGGTTTGGCGTGGATTTGGTGTGGATGTTTTTGGATTTCAGTTGATGTTTTTGGGTTTGGGAAGATGAAGGTGAAGGTGAAGGTGAAGGTGAAGGTTGGGTTGTGAAGAAATTAGATTCGAAGATGAAGGTTGTGAACTTTTTAGAAGAAAGAAGAGATAAAGAAGAGATCAGTCAAAACATTTGTCTAATACAATATATCATAATACATCTATTATTCTGTATTAGCTAGTACAAAGAATGGTGTATTAGGTGTAAAATTTTGTATTAAATTAATACAATACAAATGAACCCAAATGAACCCCAAACATAGTGTTATATTATTTTTAATACATTTTAAATGGATAATACAATACAATACAAGCAAACAAACATGGCCTAATGGATCTATCTCCATTAAGAGATCTGAAATCTCATTAATGGAGATCGGATCGCAGATCTCCATTAATGGAGATTTTTGGTTCTAGAACTTCTCCAAATCTTGAAAGATTTGGAATCTTCATTAAGATCTACAAAAAAAAAAAAAAAAAAAAAAAAAAAAAAAAAAAAAAAAAAAAAAAAAAAAAAACCCCACTTATTCTCTATAGAAAATATCTATTACATATATAAACTTTATTGATTGTTTTTGGATGAGGAGTTTGTCATGGACTCATGGCAAATTAAGAAAGATGAAGGGTAGAGGAGAAGAAGAAAATGGCGGTGCAGGCAAAAGAGAGAGAAGTTTTGTGGGTTGTGTTTTGGTGTTTTGTACACGATGAAAGAGAAGAAATTTGTTAGGTTGCATTTTGGTCTTGTACGGTGATGGAGAGGAAGTAGAAGAAGGAGAACAGTTTTTTTATTAATATTATATTTGATTAATGAAAGTCTTAGGGCTCATGTGGCAACGTGTGATTGGATAATTTATTTTGATTTTTTTTCATTGATTTAATAGCACTGGAAAAGACCAAATTTCCCTTCACTAGTTAGTGACTAACAGTGGTCAATGGGTCAAGGTGAAGTTAGTGTTATTATGATTTTTTTCACATGTTTTAATGCAATTTTACATATAACCAGGGTAAGTTTGTGTAATTTGCCCTTTTAATAATATAAATTAACTTATAATTTTTGTTTTCATAATTCTATTGACCATGAAAATATGAGATAAAATCAATCTATTTTAATATTTTAATTTCCTATTATTTCATACATTATTACATAATCTAGTGTATATTATATATGAGTAATGTTAGGCTTCCCAAATGTTTTCCTAAATTCTCTTTCCCAAATGTATGTAGCACGTGAGGTGTCAATATCTTGTAAATCATAAAATTATGTGGTGAATGATGTGATGTTAACACCTCACGTTCTATAAACATTTGGGAAAGAATTTGGGAAAAATAATTTGGGAATCCTAGCATTACTCATTATATATATAATATTTTTTTTACTAGTAAATATTGAACTCTTATAGCGACTACCTTTATTATTTATTTTGTTAGGTTAAATATTAATTTGTTTTGACATAAATATTATAAAATTAAGTTATAAGCATATAAATAATTGTGATTTAAATATATCAATGGTATAATGATATTTTAAGCTATTGAAATTTATATTTTATAAGTTGGGAACTATTAAAATATTTTTATCAGTTATGCATACCGTTAAGAACAGGCATAAATTTTACAATAAAATAAAAGATGTTTTCTCATACACTCTTTGATTATGTAATTAAAATGAAAATTAAGAAGAAAATTATATTGATTTGGTTATAAATAATTTTCTAGATATAAAATAGACATGTTAGATTTTAATTAGTTAATGTCTATTTTATTTATTTATTTGTATCATTACTTTTAACACCAAACAGTATCACATTTTGTTGAAAAGTATCAGGTGCGAGATTCGGCACTTTTTTTTGTTAAGGGATTCCTACTGATATTATTTGAAGATTGTGTGACCTACAATATTAGTTTTTGTCTTGGCCCCCCCAAATCCTGGCTTCACCCCTGGGTATGGATACAGGGATTCCCCATTAGGGGATCAGTTTTTTGCCTCACACCATCCTCATCCCATAATGTACTTTTTTTAATGACTTTTTGATAAAGATCATATAAATATTATTGAATAATATGAAAATAATAGATTTGGGGTATATTATATATAATGATTTGGAATTGACTATTGGGTAGTGTTTCAATGGAGGAAAAAAATAGGGAAAAAAAGAGAGGGAAAATTATGTTAGTCGGAGGGAAAAAAATGAAGAAAAATTATGTTTTCTAAAGATAGTAGTCACGGTACTAATTTCTTTTTAGTGTTAATTTCAATACTAATTTTGTGCTTCAAATATATATATATTGATAACGGGTATGGGGCAGGGTGGGATGGGGATTTGAAATCTTGTAACTGTACCGAAATTAAATTGGGGATTGAAAAAAATACTGACCACATACCACAACTTAAATGGTATGATTAAACTCGTCTTTAATGGGACGGGTCCCCACAGATCCCCAAACTAATGGGTAATTTTAAGAAACCTATTTACACCATTTCACCGCTTGTAGATGTTAGTGGAATTCCATCTTAGCCTCTCTTATCATATTTGTCACCCACTTGGCAGCTTCCTATTCTTGGCTACATGCATGATGGATTGATGGCACCTTTGATGTCATCATTTCATTGGCTTTCATATATTATAAATAGGATGATCTTCTCATATAATTGAGATCTTGGAGAGCTCCACTTTGTAAAGATCAGAATGTTAATCTGGCATGAATAAAAAGCAATACAAAGGAATCGATCAAGTCAGTCTCTATCATTCTCTCATTTGTGCTTTGTTATATATTTTCATTTAGTTTTATACTACGTTATCAGTTCAATTGTTCAATTGTATGTAAGCAGGGGCAAAGGTATTTAGAAACTAGCCTGGGCTTCAGCCTAGGCTAGCTTTGTCTAAAGAAAAAGAAAAAAAAATTGAAATCTTTTTTAATTGTTTGTTTTTGTTTGTTTTGAAAAAATTAAAAATATAAAATGAAGACAATTACAATTGCTATTGCTTGATAATTTATAAAAATAGACTAGTTTGTAATATAATTTAATAGGGGATAATCTCAATAAATTCATTAGAGTGATATGCTCAATATTTTATTGACACTTAAAAACATTAAAGTTTATTTCACTTGGTGGTTTTTTTTTTTCCTATATTTCCTAGTTGAATCATTTTCAATGTTTGCAGTGGTAAAAATCATTATATTTTTATTATCTAGATACGTAATTTCTTTTATTTTATTTTTTTGCACATCACCTCTTAGTAAAGATGGTTGTACACCTCCCTCCACATTGGTGACCAGGGGTTCGAGTCTCACCATACGCATTTTAAAAAGTATGTGTAGGGAGTTTTCTTCTGGTTTATGGAGAGTAGATATTTGAACCGCACATTTATTGTCTGATCTTAGCAAGTCCCAACAGTCCTATTATAATAGTTGTAAATTGTAATACTTCAACAACAAAAAAAAGGTACGCACATTTTAATTAGGAAATTTTTATTGTAAGGTTTGCTTAAAAAAAAAAAAAAAAAAAAAACTTTGTACTACCGCTCAGTGTGGTTTGGGTAGAAAATTACATTCATTCAACTTAATAATGTCTCAGATACAAGTCGTCGCACCGCAAGTGTATACCCTAAAAAAAAATATTATACTTAGCCCACCCGGACAATAAATTTTGGTTTCGCCCTTGTATGTAAGTAAAGAGATCTATAGAAGAGTGATTTACTTACAACTTAGCATTTTATTGCAACATGGAGATTGAAAAATTAATATATGAGCTTTGCAACCTGAAGATTGCGAAAATAATATAAGAGTTGGAAGCTCTAAATATTAAGAATTTCAATTCATTAGAACTTGAAGTTCTTTATTTCAATCCAGTCGGAACTTGAAGTTCTGAATATCAACCTAAAGTTTCTAGATGTATTTATTATTACGCACTTTATTTATTTACTTTTATGCAATTTATACAAGAGCGGTTTGATCGCCCGTCTAGAACCTAAAGTTTCTGGATGTAATTTCTTATTACGCATTTTATTTATTTACTTTTATACAATTTATACAATAGTTTAGAACCTGAAGTTTTTGGATGTATTTATTATTACACATTTTATTTATTTTTGTGCAATTTATACAAGAGCGGTTTGGTTGTCCATCCAGAACCTGAAGTTTCTAGATGTATGTATTCTTACGCATTTTATTCATTTACTTTTGTACAATTTATACAAGAGCGGTTTGGTCATTCCTCCAGAACCTAAAGTTTCTAGATGTATTTATTATTATGCATTTATTTACTTTCATGCAATTTTATATACTAGAGTGGTTTGGTCGCCCGTCCAGAACCTGAAGTCTGGATTTATTTATTATTACACATTTATTTTTACTTTTATGCAATTTATGAGCCTAACTAGGCCAACTGACCAGAACCTGAAGTTTCATGATTTATTTATTTGCAATTTATGAGCTAAGCTCGGTTAGACCAACTGACTAAAACCTGAAGCTTCTGGATTTATTTGCACTTGATTTAATAATGTGCAATTTAAACTAAGCTCAAATAGACCGACTGACTAGAACTTCAAGTTTTTTTTATTTCAAATTCATTAAGAATATGGAGTTCTGGATTCATTATTATATACATGAACATTATACTTTATTATTTGGAACCTGATGTTTCAAATTCAAACTCAATATACAAATTGAAGTTTTGTATATTGATTCTATTATTGCATAATGTTCTTAATTTCAAACTATTCAGACTTGAAGCTCTGAATTCAATTTAAATTGTGATATTAAAAATTTTAATATCAAAGTTTATAACAACCAGAAGTTTTGAATTTGATCAAGTTAAAATTCTCTTAACTAGAAAGTCAAATTTTAATTTCTATTCAGAACCATTGTGTATGAACCTACAGTTCATAGTCAAACTTGTTAATAGTCGAATAGGAAGTTTGAAAAATCAATATGATTTATGATTTTATTATATCTCATATTTATGAAGTGATATGTTTACATGTCATTCATTTTAGGAAGAAATATATACATGATGCAGGAGCATCCAATGAGGAGTTGTCAAGTAGGCCCAAAAGAAAGTCTTCAGCCCCAAGTTATCTCAAGGATTACGTTGGCAAATAATCCTAATTTTCCTGATTTTTGCATATCTTTCCTTTTTGTTATTTACTAATTTTAGGCTAGCTTTTATTTCCTGATTGCTTGCTAGTTTATTTCCTAATTTCTTGCTAGTTACTTTTCCTTTTGACTTTCCTTAATCTATTTAGGTTTAGATGCTATTTAAGCAAAGCTTGTAGTTCATTTCAGGCACTTTTGAATTATTGAATAGAAAAATACTGCACTTTGGCAGCATATTGTGAGTGTTGTTTCTTTATTTTCTGGTGTCTTGTGTGAGTTCAGTTGTGAGGCTTGTGTTTGAGAATCTCAACCCATCAATACATCCCAGTAGGATGTTGTGATTATCGTAAAAAAATTTAAGATCCCAATATCACATATAATAGATAAAAGGGTACGGATATTGACACTCATAAATATGATAAGCACACCCGTATTTATAAGTGTGTATACCCATGTCTAAAATTTAAAATTAAAACATTACTATAAACACCTATGTTAATGCCAATAATATCCTTATTTAAATGAATATTTTCATTTTAATATAATTTATTTATAAACTCTCTTAAGTTATTAACACACCCAATTTTCATAAATGATAAATTCGTAAGTTCATTTAACTATACATTTTGGTTTCGATAATATTATTGTTCACAAGAAATCCAAATACGAAAATGGAATCGTGGATTGATAACTAGTTGGAAGACTATTAACAATACGAAACGTCTCATGAACACAAAGCAAATCCCCACATCCGATAATTGTTTCGTAGAGAAGAGACAAATTCCTTTCTTCATTGAACCATTGTTCTTGCACCTATATATATATTTACATTATGTACTGCACACACTACAAAAATATAAGCATGATATACTTTTGAATTGCACAAAATCACAAGCCCATCATGGGGATGGGCGCAGTTTTTTATTTTTTATATTTTTCATGGATACTGTTTTTAAATTTTTTGAGAAAAAAAAAAAAAAAAACATGAAAGGCTGTAATGTAGGTGAGAAAAATATAACATACAAAAATCAGGGGTGTGTTAAGTTTGAAAATTAGGGTGTTTTTTTTATTTTATTATTATTATTATTATTATTATTATTATTATTATGATTATTATTTTAATAAAGTGATATAGTTGAAGATATGGATGTGATTAATTGGTGTACATAGTATTTAGTTTGTTTTTAATTAAACTAATTTGTCCTTATTAGTAAATTTCTATTGGGATATTTTTGTAATTTAATTTTTTATCAAAATATGGGTGTGCTTATCATATTTATGGGTGTCAATATCAGCACCCTAGTTAAAAACACATCTCGTTTGTAAACGAGCTTTTTATGGATCAAATAGATATCTAGTATCAGCATAACCAAGTAAATCCAAAAAATTATTAGATTTTGTATAAAATAATCCTAAATCTTTAAGTACCATGAAGGTAATGAAAAAAATGTTTAATCTCATTC
The DNA here is from genome assembly GCA_030490815.1 of Acer saccharum. Taxonomy (NCBI): domain Eukaryota; kingdom Viridiplantae; phylum Streptophyta; class Magnoliopsida; order Sapindales; family Sapindaceae; genus Acer; species Acer saccharum. Next base: position 18,061,361 of record CM059873.1, read on the forward strand.
CAACGCCTTTGAGTTGGTGTTGAATTGAATCTAGCAAGTACATTAATTGAGAATGCAATATCTGGTCTAATACATTGAGCTAGATATAACAAAGCACCAATTGTATTAAAATATGATACTTTAGGACCAAGTATCTTTTCACCATTTTCTATTGATCAAAATAGATCTTTCTTAGGATTAAGAGTTCTAGAAACCATAAGATTACTTGGATGAGTAATATCCATATGAAATCTTTTCAGAATCTTTTCAATATATTCTTATTGAAGGACAAACATTTCATTTGATCTATGCTCGATCTTCAGGCCAAGACAATAATTTATTTCCCATGTCTTTCATTTCAAATTCATTTATCAAATATTCAGCAATTTTTAAGAGCTTTTCGGGAGCTCTAATTAAATTCATATTATCAACATAAACTGTGAATATAGCAAATCCAGATTCTGATTTCTTTATGAAACCACATGGGTATATAATATAATTATTGTACCCTTCTTTTATCAGATATTCACTGAGATGGTTATACCACATCCATCCATATTGTTTTAATCCACACAAGGATTTTTGTAGGTTTCTCAAATAGAGATTACGAGATCTCGATTTATATGCTTCTGGCATTTTGAATTCTCTAGGGATTTTCATATAAATATCTCATTGAGTGAACCATATAGATAAGTGATTACTACGTCTATAATACGCATTTCAAGCCTTTTAGAGGTAATCAAACTTATTGAAATTCGGAACGTAATCGTATTCATCACTAGTGAATACCAAGTTTCTACGAGAAAACTTTATGCTATGAGTCGTGTCTTATATCTCGCAATCTCATTTTTCTTATTACGTTTTTGAATAAAAACCCATTAGTATCCAACTGGTTTGCCATCTTCAGGTTTCTGGAGTACTATTGGTCCAAATATTTCACATTTGGCTTATGAAGTCAATTATGCTTGAATTGTTTCTTTCATTTAGGCCAATCATGCATTTGTCTACAATCATCGATATTATGCGTTTCATAATTATTATTTATAATTTCAGTAGCTACTATATATGAAAATATGTCACTGATGATTTTTTCTTCACTATTACACATTTCTCTTGTATGATTTATAGAAATTTCTTAATTTCTATATTCTTATATTTTTGTAGAGATTTCTTCCACTTCAATGGATTTAGTCAGTTCAGGGACTTGTGTCTTTAGATATATCTAACTATTATAGAGTTGAATTGGAGAAAGTGGATTTATATTTAACTCAAGTTTTATATAATTGCACAACAATTTCATAACGCTCTATATATCAAGTCTTTTGCTTATACTTCCACCAATCTTTTTATTAGGGAGAGCGTTTTATCAAGGGGAGCATATCAAATGATGAGTATTAGTTATTTTGGGCACATCACTACAAAAAAAAAAAAAAAAAAAAGCCTATCGGTGACGAACTATTTCCGACGGCGCTAATTGCCATCGGAAATGGTACCATTTCCGACGGCCATTTCAGTGCCGTCGAAAATGAGTAAAAATATGATAACACATTTCTGACGGCCAAATAGTCGAAAAAGCCATCAATTTTGTTCTCAATTCCGATGAATACACTATTTCCAACGGCACAAAAAGTGCCGTCGGAAATAATCTTGTACCATTTCAAAAGAAAAAAAGGAATATACTATTTCCGACGGCTTCAATGCCATCGGAAATAGTCATGTTCCATTTGAAAAGAAAACAAGGAATACACTATTTCCGACGACCTCAATGCCGTCGGAAATAATCTTTGTTCCATTTGAAAAGAGAAAAAAGGAATACACTATTTCCGACAGCTTATTGCCGTCGGAAATAGTCTTGTTCCATTTGAAAAGAAAAAAGGAATACATTATTTCCGACGGCATTGAGGCCGTCAGAAATAGTCTTTGCTTTGTTAACCTTAATTTGATGGAATAAATAAATAATTTATTATTATGATATTAATTAATAAATTATAATGGAATATATGTAATTTATAACACTACACAAAAAATGTAACTTGTAGGTCAATATTTTAAATGTATCACTATATGTGTTAAATGTACCCAAAATTCACTGTCAATAAGAACTCTAATAATTTTAATAAAATATTATTTTAAACAACAATATCTCAATAGTATACAAAAAAAATATATTTACTGTAATTACATAGTATACAAACATATCAATAGCTTATATATAAATAATATGCAAAACATATCATATATAAGGTTATAGCAAAATGGTAAGGGAAACCCCTTACTGTCATCCAGGTTAAGGGTTCAAGCCACATGAATTTGAAGGATTTATAGTGCCATATGCTGGGTGATGTGGCGGTGACGTGGCGCATGTCAGGGTGACATGGCACGTGGCACGTAACAAGTGATGTGGCGACTATCAAGTCAAGTCATGCTATTTTTTTAATAATTCGACTATTTCCGACAACAATAAGCCGTCAGAAATAGCAGTAAAGTCGTCGGAAATACAAGTAATTTTGACCACTTTGAATCACTATTACCGACGGTATTTTCATTTTTTCCGACTGCCTCGAAAATGGTAGTATTTGTAACGGCTTGTCAGTGAATAGTTATTTCTAACAAGCGTATTTGCGACGACCTCCGACGGCTTTTTCCCCGTCGGAAAAGCGTATTTCCGATAGGAAATGGTTTTTTCCGATGGCATTTAGCCGTCGGAAAAGACCATTTTTTTTTTTTTGTAGTGCATGTGAATTGTACTCCTTATCCCTTTGATTAGGTTTTGCCCATTGAGTTTTCCTGATAAGGTTTTTATGAGACAATTCTTAAAGCACACCCAAAAATCATTTGATTCAAAACATCATCATAAATATTACTTTGATCCAGCAAATCATCGTATATATGTTGTCTTGATCTAGAAGATCAACATAAATATTAATTTGATCTAGCAAATCAATGTATATACGTTGCTTTGATCCAGATCTAGAAGATCATCATAAATATTGTTTTGATATGATCCAGTAGATCAATGGATATTTGTGTTTAGGTTTTTATCCCATTTGATTTTTTTTTAGCAAAGTATAAATGTTAGCATAGTTTTCTATTAGGATTTTCCTAGCAAATTAATATATAAGTGGTGAAAATCCAAGGGAATGTGTTGTATGGGTGGATTTACACCACTCCACCGCTTGTAGATGTTAGTGGAATTCCACCTTAGCCTCTTTTATCATGATTGTCACCCACGTGGCAATTTCCTATTCTTGGTTACATGCATGATGGATTGGTGGCACCTTTGATGTCATAATTTAGAGTTTACTTTTGCTCAACCGCCTTTAAGGGGGTGAGTATTACCCCCCCTCCCAAATGGATGAGATGTGTCCAGGGAGGGGTAAATTTGTCCCAAGAGATGACGGTGTTTGGATAAATTTACTCTTTACATGGACAAATGTCATCCATTTGGGGGGGGGGGGGGGGGGGGGGGGGGGGGGGGGGGGGCAAAAAATGGACTCTTATAAATATGGAGAAAATCTTGTGTGTGACGATCTCATTAACAGGTGGTGAGACCGTCTAATCAAGTTTCCTCTTTACATGGACAAATGTCATCCATTTGGGGGGGGGGGGGGGGGGGGGGGGGGGGGGGGGGGGGGGGGGGGGGGGGGGCAAAAATGGACTCTTATAAATATGGAGAAAATCTTGTGTGTGACGATCTCATTAACAGGTGGTGAGACCGTCTAATCAAGTTTCAAAAATGGACTCTTATAAATATGGAGAAATCTTGTGTGTGACGATCTCATTAACAGGTGGTGAGACCGTTTAATCAAGTTTCCTAATTTTGTACAATTTTAATATTTTAAATTTTATTTTTATATATTTCCAATAAAAAATGGATACCTTGATTGAGCGGTGTCAACACCTGACTGTCCCACACAAAATTTTCTCATAAATAGGATGATCTTCTCATATAATTTAGATCTTGGAGAGCTCCACTTTGAAAAGATCAGAATGTTAATTTGGCATGAATAAAAAGCGATAGAAAGGCTTCCATCTAGTCGGTTTCTATTATTCTCTCATTTGTGATTATATTCATTTAGTTTATAACATTTTTTTTTTTTTTTTTGAAATATTACAATAATCCAGCACTCTACAAAGAGCCAAAACATGGAAATTAATTATTATTTTTTAAAAATATTACAATAATTCTAGATTTTAGAAGGGAAACAGATTCCAATCCATGATTTCATGATATAGTTGTGAGGGGTAAACCATCGACCAACATTAAGAAAAAACTTCAGTACACCAAATGCATTGGCATCATTATTGATTGGTGTACCAGACCACTAAAATATAGACGCTTGGTAGCTTTTTATTTTTAAAAAATATTAAAAAATCATTAGAAGGAAACAGAAACCTTTAAATAATATATTTTATTAAAAAGTTTTTATCCGACCTCATCTCGTGAAACAAAAAGTTAATTGGATGAAGACAAGAATGCATTTGCCAATCGATCGACTGCTCACCTATATATAATATATGTATCAAGTTGATAAAAGCAGTCTGCTCTGCTCTTTATTTATCGACTTAATACAAACTTTGTTTTGAGAGTTTGAATTGCATTGGTTAAGAGTTTGACGAAGCCCTCCCCTTGTCTCGTGAGTAGTGAGTGTTTCAAGAAACTACCATTGGTTATTGTAGGTGGAAATGTGGAATTGGCTCATGCAGTATCAGATAATTTACATTATTGGACAAGGATCATCTTGCCGATTACTCTAGATTCTTCTCACATATATTATGGTCAAATATCTCACCAGTATTTTTTAATCATGAATTTATTTACTCAAGTTACATTGTGCTAAAAAGGATGTACGGCTTGTTAATCAATAATAAATTAATAATACAGTATGGTGTTCTAAATGACATTGTGGTCTATGATTATTGATTCTCTGAGGATAGAAACTCTGCCTGATATTCTACTTCAGTTGATTCGTTGGCTTTGCTGAGATGGTGACTGGAATTCTTATGTTCTATGGAGCAACTACATATATGCATATTAAAAACTTTTAGATGCAGATTTTAGAGGCAGATTTAGGACTTGGATCAGCTGTCATTGATTCTTTCTCAGCAAATTAATCTTTGAAATACTTGACCAATTTTGAAAACCAAATATTAATTCATGTGCCATACTGATCGATCATAATGTTTTTGAAATATAAATTAAACTCCAGTTTTATAAGTCACAAAACTGGTAGCAGACACATACATGAGATGAAGATTACAAAAGCTTTAGAAAATGAGGAAAGGAACCACACATGACCCCCATATATATATATATATATATATGTGTAAGTATATATGAGTGGTTTTTATTATTCTCATGGAAACTAAGTTGATAAAACATCAAAGGAGTGATAGTGATAGTGAAAGGGTTTTAGCAATTTTTAGCGCAAAAGCAACGACGACGGAAGCCTCGGCAATGTCCACCAGGAAAGCCCTCAGTTTGGCAAACGTGAGCACAATTGCTCTTGCTGACACATGTCCCCTTGAACTTATGACTCTGAGACTCGCATGTCCTTGCCTCCGCCACCATCTGATTCTGCCCCATCTCACCTGTTCATCATTTTATTAAGGGATACATATTATTCACTACTACTACTGCTACTACAAGTACATAAACGGTTCAAAAAGAAAAGAGGTATTTAGAAAGTACGTACCACTGGCCAAAAGCACAAGCACTAGCAGCAGAACTATTGAAAACAAACGCACCGGACGCTCCATCTTCATATATCTTCAGAGAGAGAGAGAGAGAGAGAGAATAGCTGGTGGTGCACATAAGCAGCAATGCAAAGGGTTACTTATAATTGTTTGGGATAATTACCCAATGGCTATTAATTTGATGATACACTATCAAAATGGTTATTAGACTGGAAATTAGTTTTAAAATGGTTATTTTTTGTGAAAAGTGTAACACTAATGGCTATTCCATTCAATTCTATCTAATTACATCCAATTCCATCCAATGAGTGGCATTTTGGTAAATAAGAGGATGATATTAATTTATTTAAAATATTTTTTGGAAATCAATTTTTTCTTTTATTTTTTGAAACGGATAATTATATTTAGTGTGTGTATATATGTATAGCATATCTCAAATATATATATATATATATATATATATATATATATTCATTTTTTTGAGAAGATTAATGCTACAAAGTCTAAAAAATCTAAAAACAAAGAAGAGACATGTGTATTGATCTAAACCATTTCTTTTGTATTTTGAAACAAATAATTATATTTTATGTGTGTATATACGCATCACATATCTCAAACATATATATATATATATATATATTTATATTTACACACACTAAATATAATTATTAGTTTCAAAAAACAAAAGAAATAATAGATTTCCAAAAAAACTTCTAAAAATAAATTAATATCATCCCCTTATTTACCAAAATGCCACTTATTCGACGGAATTAGATGGAATTACATAGAATTGGATGGAATGACCATTAGTGTCACACTTTTCGTCAAAAATGGTCATTTTGAAACTATTTCTCAATCTAATAGCCAATTTGATAGTGTGTCATCAAATTGATAATAGCCACCAGGGTAATAATCTCTAATTGTTTCTAGCAAGCAATATTAACAAGTGCAGTTTCAACAAGTAAATCACTAAGGGTTTATTTGGTACAACGTACAGGACATAATTGGCACACTCTAAAGTAGTATAGTATGACGTTGGTTATTTTATAGTCATGCTGAGTTGTACAACGTATTGATTTTATACGGTCCGAACCGTATTAAGCTATACAGTTGGGAGGGGTGTTCTACAAATGAATTAGATTTAATATATTTTTAAAAATAAAAATAAAAAAAATAAGGTGAGGTCAGACAGCCTCCATCAGAAAGGTTACCCGGACTCCTCCTTTAAGGGGCCGCTAGCCGGTCTTCTCTAGAACAGGCTGGCAGCCTCCCTAAAAAAGATGGAGGCAGTGCCTCTTCTGTTGAAGAGGAAGGGAGCCTCTTTTATGAATGCCGATGATAACCTTCATTGAGGATGCCACCGACAATCAATTTCGGAGGAGGTTGTGCCTCCTCTACTGCAAAATACGATGTTGCACCTCCTTTATCGTGGAGGAGGCATGGCCTCCTCTGTGAAGAAAAGAGGATGTGCGACCTCGTTCGTGAAGGAGGCCAATGCCTCCTCCGTACCAATGCTTCTCGGATCGATCTACGGCCTCAGGCGGTCGAGGAGGCTGAAGATCGACTGGAGGAGATAGTTACACCACCGAAGGCCGGAGATCGGCTAGAGGAAACAATTGAGATTACTTTTTGAAAAAAAAAATAGTTTTTAAATAAAAATATTCATTTATAATTATATTTTAATTTAATATTTAAATATATTTATAAATATTTAATTTAATTAAAAATATATATATTAACTAATATAGTTTTTTCCAATACAATCCAATACCAAACAAAGTAGAGTACTAAATTTAATCTTATATTGTCTAGTATAATTCTATGTAGTCCAGTACTATACGCCATGCCAAACATGCCCTAAATCTTTTAAAAGCAAGTATGTGTGAATGGGTAAGTAGGGATTTTGATACTCTTCTCACCTAAATCAATTTATTATCACGTATTTGATATAGCAAATCAATGGTGTAGAATATTTTTATTGATTTGTATGTTTTTACAGTACAACAAGATATAATTAATCCTGACTATTGAGGACAATGTGAAAACAAAAAAAATGTGAGGAGAGGATCATGATCTAAAAACTTAAAACTCATCTTCAAAAGCATCTTGAATGCCAAAGAATTTTTTTTAAAGAAAAAAAAAGGGAAAAAAAAAAGAGTAAATAATTCATTGTAACGAGTCAGGCGCTCAGGCCGCACTAGCGTAGTAGCGTGTCAACTTTTTTTCCCAATCACTTTTCAGAAATTAAAGATTCCTTTTGATCTGTCTCGAAGCTTTTTGTCCAAATTTTTTATGACATATTCACGTGTCACAATCCTTTAACGTTTTCTTTTCTTGCTTTATGTAATTGTTTCAAACACCACAATCCTGTTGTGGGTACTCACTTAAATATCATATCTTATCTTTAATTAAAGAGATAAGGCGCCCCGTAGGGCGTTCGTTCTCCCTCGCGCTGGGCAGACCCGATCCGGGTGGGCGTCTTCTCCGGCTGTTACGACGGCCCTGGAGCTCGTCCGGCTGTCATTCTCTTGCCTCCGAGAGGGTCCTTTTCCGGTCGAGTCCGGCAGCTGTTAGATCGACCGTTCCATGTGATTCCGGCCAGATCTAGAGCGTTGATTCGGCGGTTGCTGCGGGTCGGTGTCGTGGAAGCTAGATGTGTTCCAGCCGACGCCTCTCCGCCGGACGCTCGCCGGCAGACGTGACCTTCTCCTCCGATCGGTGCTCCGTTCAGTCGGTTGTGTAGTGATTAACTCAGTTTTCAATTTTTAGTTTTTTAGTTTAGTTTCAGTTTAGTTTCAGTTTTTAGTTTAGTTTGTTTAGTCCAGTTGTGGTTGGTTCAGTCCTCTCTTTGAGAGGTTTTGTTTGGGTTCGCTTCGGCTGAACTCTCCCTGGTGTGATAGCTAAAGTCTAGGCTGTGCCTCGATGTTTATCTCGATTGGTCCCCAGTTTAGTTCCTGTCTGGATCAGTTATCCAGTTGATGTAACCTTTGTTACTCCCAAATCAAAAAAAAAAAAAAAAAAAGTAATTGGTTTCAAAATGGCTATTTTTAACGAAAAGTGTGACACTGACGGTTATTTCATCCAATTTCATCCGATAAGTGATATTTTGGTAAGTAAGGGGATGGCATTAAATTATGGGATAATTAGCCCGGTGGCCATCAATTTGATGACATACAATAAAAATGGTTATTAGATTGAGAATTAGTTTCAAATTGGGCATTTTTGACGAAAAGTGTGACACCAATGGCTATTCCATCTAATTCCATACAATGAATGGCATTTTGGTAAATAAGGGGATGCCATTAATTTATTTTAGATGTTTTTTAGAAATCAATTTTTTCTTTTGCTTTTAGAAATGAATAATTATATTTAGTGTGTGCATATATGTGTATAGCATGTCTCAAATATGTATATATATATATATATATACATATTGAGTCTCTCATGAGGGATCCCTTATTTTAATTTCGGTAAGAACCTTGATAAAAATACATTGATTTTAATGAATTTTGATCTGAATTTTTTTGTGGATGATGAGTTCATTGAAATCTACATATGAACAAAATTCGAGAATTTTTCGAATACAAGAACTAATCTATTGGTCATCCATTTGATGATTAATTGGTATAAAAATGATCATATATATATATATATATATATATATATATATAGAGAGAGAGAGAGAGAGAGAGAGAGAGAGAGAGAGAGAGAGAGAGAGAGAGAGAGAGAGTAATTTTCTAATGAGGACTTTTTACAATTCACACTTTAAGCACTTTTGTTGAAATTGCATGGAATATATTGAATCTTGATTTGATTTTTTATATGGATGGTGAAAACATTGAAATACATTTGTGGAATTTTTTTTATAAAAAAATCGGATGCAAGAACTAATTTTTTCAGATTTTTTTGAAGATAAAACATTTAAAAATAGGGAGATATATATATATATATATATATATATATATATATATATATCTCCCTTTGAATCTTAATTTGATTTTTTATATGGATGGTGAAAACATTGAAATACATTTGTGGAATTTTTTAAAAAAAAAATCGGATGCAAGAACTAATTTTTTCAGATTTTTTTGAAGATAAAACATTTAAAAATAGGGAGATATATATATATATATAATAGTTCTTAAATCCAAAAAATTTCCCAATTTTTACCAAATGTGTATTTTAATTTTCTTAGGATGTATACAAAAATCAAATCAAGATTCAATATATTCTATACAATTTCATCAAAGGTGCTTAAATTGTGCATTGTAAAAGTCCTCACACGTATATATATAAACATCTAAAATAAATTAATGGCATCCCCTTAGCATCCCTTTATTTACCAAAATGCCACTCATTAGATGGAATTTGATGGAAATGGATGGAATGGTTATTAGTGTCACACTTTTCGTAAAAAATAGCCATTTCGAAAACAATTCTCAATCTAGTGACCATTTTGATAGTGTGTCATCAAATTGATGACCACCATGGTAATTATCCCTTAATTAAATATCAAACGTATAAGTTTTTGTTAAGGGCATGTTTGGTAGGTTGTATTGCATTGTATTAGGGGTTTAAAATGTATTAGAATAATATAATACAATGTCTGGCTTGTTTTATATGTATTGTATTGTATTAGCTAATATATTTTAATTACTCTGGGGCTCGTTTGGTACATTGTATTGTATTGTACTGGATTGTATTGGATTTGTATTGGATTGGACTGTATTATTCTTATACTATCTTGTGTTTGGTGATATTTCGTATTAGACCGTATTAGGTTATACAAGGTTAGGATGTGATTTTTTTTTTTTCTAAATATTTTATTAACTAATAAATTGAAATACTTTTAAAATAAAAACTACATATTATAAAATATATATTTGTTGTAATATATTTTTAAAAATAATAATTAATATATAATTAATATTTTTACTACATAAATTATTATTTACATAATAAATTTCAATAATACTTGACAATTGTCTATAATATTTTATTTAATTTAAAAATGTTAACATTTATACGAGTAGAATAACATTTAAGTTACATAAAATGCATAACCAATTGTATTGTATTAGATTATTATTAATAAAATGTTATAATATTTGTTATACTATTTTTTAAAATAAAATATGTATAAATAATTAATAAACTAAATAATATATAAAACATTATTCATAACTTAATATATTCATATTTTCATAAAATGTTTTGTTGTAATATGAGGAGAGGTTTTAAAATATAGCTTTAAATTATATAGTGGAACATATGTGAAAAAAAAAAAAAAAAAAAACCATTCACAAGCTAATACAACTTAGGCCTCGTTTGTTTGGCAGTATTGTATTGTATTAGACAATTAAAATGTACTAAAATAATACAATACAGTGTTTGCACTAAACACTGTATTGTATTATTATATAGTGTTTGCACCATACACTATATTGTATTATTTTAGTACATTTTAATTGTCTAATACAACAAATACCGCATTAACTAATACATTATATTTGGTGGTATTATGTTGTATTGTATTAGAAAAAACACTTTATTTTTTTTCAATGAATATGGAATATTGAAAAAAATATGTGCTATGTTGTTAAATTTTTTTTTATAATTTCAAAATACATAGTAAAATTTTATTTAAATTTTTTGTTTCAATTAAAATAATTATTTATTGATTTATTCATGATAAGGATATTTAAAATCAATTATTAAGTATTTTTTTTATAAAATATTATATTTTTATAATATAATAAAATACAATAAAGTCATATAGGAATAACCTAATACGATATAATACAGTCCATCACCAAACACAAGTTTATATTAATGATAATACAGTACAATACAATCCAATATGGTGTGCCAAACGAGCCCTTAAACCCATGTCTCATCTATGTATTAGTTAGTACAGTGGGAGGTGTATTAAAATGAACTATTCACATTACTTAGTCCAATACATAGTAACTTTCCAAACACATGTATTGCATTATTTAATACATTTTAACTCTCCTATACAATACAATACATAGAAATAAACATTTTCCTAATACAATTGGGGCTCGTTTGGTACACCGTGTATTGTATAGTATTGGACTATACTAGACTGGATTGTATTTTTGTTATTACAATCATGTGTTTGGTGATGTATTGTATTAGACTGTATTAAATATTACAAATGTTTGGTAAGTTATTGTATAGTATTGTATTGTATTTAATAATACAAATGTTCATCACACATTCACACCACCAAATCCAGAAATATATATATATATATTCAACACACCACCAAAATGACCAAACCCAAAAAAAGAAAAAAAGAAAAAGAAAAAAAAAAGCACAATACCAAACCTAGAAAATCATCATCGGAGCTACGAAGGTAGCCGGTGCCCTATTTTATTTTCTTTGTTTTGGTACTGGCTTTTACTGTCTTTTATCCTTCCCAGATCTCCTTGTTTTTTTAGGTCTATTTTTCAATGGACTATACCTATGTCCTTGCTCTGTAATGAGATTCCAATTAATCAATAAAAATAATAATAAATCATCATCATCATCAACACACCAGCATCATCACCAACACATGAACCCAACCACCATCATTACCAACACAAGATAGACATGACGCTAGTTCGAACCGAACCAGTGATCTAAACCAAAACCGAACTGGGACCATAACCAATTTTTTTGTTCCGATTCTAGAACTGAACCGTGAACCAGAATTAGACAGTTCCAGTTCCGGTTCTTAAACATAAAGAACCGCTCGGTTCGAACCGGATTGAGAGAACTGAAAGACAACATCTTGCTTCATGATCGCGCTACAAATGTTCACATTTAGCGCTCTTTTTTCCTATCTTTTGTGTTCCTTTTCGAGCACTTTTGTGTATATAATGTGTGTTTTAGCTATGTGTAGGTAAATATCTTACAAAGAAGGTGTTTGTACCAAATGTGGGCAAAACAGGGCAATTATGTGTGAAGAAGACCATCGTGGACCAGAAGGTATAAAGCCGCGGAAGAACCATGCTGGAAATCCCATACGGGAATACCTCCACAGGAAAGAAGCCGGTGGAACAGAGGAGCATGAAGCCGCAGAGAAGACCAGCTAGTTCAAACCTCCTGGTCAGTTGGAAAGAATCTGCGGACCAACAAGAATGAACCCGCGAGAATACCTCTGCTGGAAAGAAGCCGCAGGGTAGAAGGAACAAAACCCACGAGGCTTTATCAGATGATCCTGTGACTTCAGTCCGTGAGAACAAACCCGCTGGAATACCATCGCGGGAATAAACACATGGGCTGAACCCGCTAGACCCCCGTCCAAGCTGAAATGATGATATTTTACAGGGGTATTTTGGTCTTTTCACACCCCATTCATGCCCTAAACTTACCAACCTATATATACATCCTTTTGCCTCTCTTTCTAAGTTTGACCAACCAACAACAACACTTAGAGATTAGCTCTTACATAACAAAAGAGAGAGAGCAACTCCAAGCTTCCATAGGGGATTTTCCTCCATGGAAAGCCTTCCATGAAGAGTAGATATGCAGAGATAAGAGGGCTTGTGTGTCAAGCCATAAGAGTTCATTAGATAGGAAGAGCTTTTGGAGGCTTGTCTTTAAGGGTGATTTATTTACTTCTCATCTCTTTGTATTTCTATTGATGTGTAACCCATTTAGGAATATTTTTTACCAACACTTATGTTAATATATGTTTGTATTGTTCTATGATTTGATTTGGTATTGATTCATTCCTTAGTTGTATATTGATGAATCTTTTATTATGATATTCATGTATATGGATGATTATATATTGATATGTATGTATGGATGAGATTAGGAGTAGATTAACTAAATGATTAGGAGTAGTTTTAATCAATTATCTCATTTGTTTATGCATGTTGATATATGATTTACTATGTATGTATTTAGTATGATTAGAGTGATTGAGAATTGAGATTGTGCTTGGACAACCATTCCTTGCATAATCTTGTTAGCTTTGGTTCATATATTCTTGTGCTTAATGGGCCTAAACCTAGACACAATCACTCTTCCGACTTGGAAAGTGATGACATGATTTCAGTATTTCCCTAATCAAGAGAGCGAACCCTTTACTGAATTAATTGGATTCACATGATTAACAATCTACATGATTTGCATATTGTGTTTGGTAAACCGATGTCCCATATGTGTCTCACATCTTGCTTATCTCCAAGTCACCTTTATTTTCATAGCTAGGGTGTCTTGCCTCTAGGAGTAAATTAACTTAATTAGGAGTAGATTAATTAGATAGCCAAGACACCCGACTACATTTCTATCCTAGTTAGTTAGTTTACAGTACACACACACACACGCATCCATTTACATGCTTTAATAAACACTAGAACTAGATACAGTTAATGGATTCCATCTCTCTGTGGGAACAACCCTTGCTTACTTGCTATACTAGTCCTTTGACTCGTTGCATTTGCGAGGTGATTAGAATTAGAATATCTTTTCTCGATCCGTGGCATCAACGGCCGCCCGCATCACTTCCCTTGGTGAATTCGGCTAACCCTAATATGAGAGAAAAAAAAAATTTCTTTTTTCTTTTCCCTCTATAGTTGCCGCCCACTTTAGTTCTCCTTAAGGTTCCGAATAGCTTCTTTTTCCTGATAAGTATATCTTATATTTTAGGAACATAGGGTTTAGTAATCCAAGTTAAAATAGGATTCTAAATCCTTTTTAACTATTACTTTTTACTAGGGTTTAAACCTTTGACCTATTTAGAGTAAATAAAAATAATCACTTATTATTTTATTGCTCTTGTCAAGGTTAGAAATTGAAAACCTCCATATGACAATTTAATAATTCTTAATTATTAATATGTCAATTAAATAGTTATATTATTTAATAATATTTAATTCAACAATTAAATAACATATTAATTAAATAATCACATCATTTAATTAATTCCCAAAATATAATTAAGTTACTTTCGTAACACAATTAATTAGACCATTCAATTCTCCGTGAGTCTTTGTTACTATCAATCGTATAGGGCTAGCAATGAGACCTAATGGACCCACAGTTTTGAGCTCCAATAATTCTTAGAAAAAATTAATTAAACTCTTTAATTAATATTTCATAATTATTAACCTCGGAGTTATTCCACTAAAAACCTAAGGTTGTACTCTCATAACTGTAGATGTTTTATACAACCAATTTTATTAGTGTCCATTGATATAGCTATTACATATGGCATGATCTTCCACAAGTAGTTCATAATTAGAACTAGGTCATAAAGTCTGTTATACCTCTCTAATTATATCTTTTCTTTTAATAACCATTGATTCTCTTGATTGATTATATCCTCGATTCCTTTACGAAAAAAGGAGAGCGCTCTTAATCGTTCAAGCCCCGAATCAATCCTTAAAGAAACTACTTATCTACTTCTCGCAAGAAGGAGTGGATTCCACTATTGTGTACATATCTTCCCAGCCACAAGCCAAATCGTGATTCCAAGATATGGAGTTATTGACTGAGAATGATATTCTGATCTCACCCATAGTAAATCAAAAACCACGATCTAACCTGAAGGAATCAGTAAGTCACTCAGGATTTAGATCACCCATATATAGCCATCATTAGTTGATATATATGAATATTTTCAACTAATGGATCTTAGTGACAGATTCATATAGATTGTGGCCCAGTCCTATATGATCACATCATATAAGGTGCATCCTTTCTCATAACACCATATGAGTAGTCTAGAATAAGACCACCGTACAATACGGAATAGACTGCAGCTGTAGATTAACCACAAATAAAGTACCCAACTTTATTTGCTTTCTACAGACTATTTAGATTACATGTCTCAAATTGAATACCTCTGTATATGACATTCATATACTCAATTTGAGATTACATCTAGCAATCTTAGATGTTTGCATATATAATATAAACGTATGAACTAATATATTTGAATGAAATAACTACTTCTTTTATTATTTAATTTATAATATTTACATATTACAAGCTTTAGGGCATAAATCCCAACAGTATTATATATATTAGCTAATACAAAGGGGATAGAAATAATAATAAATAATGTATATCCAAATAATAATAACAATAATGATAATAAAATTTAATAATTATAATAGTAATAATAATAAATTTTTAAAAAATAATTATTATATTAATAATAATATATAATATACAATAATAATACATTTAATAATAATAATATTGATAATAAAGTTTATAATAATAATAATAATAATAATAATTTTAAATATAAAACAAAATAATATAATTGTATTGTAATATTAAATTTAAAATTAAAAGTAAATTAAATAAATATTATGAATTTAATTAAATGAACATAAAAATAAAATATTATTCTCATAGTATAAATCTAAAAAGTATATAAGTTAAAAAAAATATTAAAAATAATTGTCAAATATTATTGATATTTGTTACAATATTAATTATTGTTTTAAAAACTATACTACAATAAATATATATTTTATAATATGTTTTTTTATTCTAAAAATATGTCAATTTCATTAGTTAATAAAATATTGAGGAACAAAAATCACATTCAAATATTGTATAATATGAAATATGACCAAACGTATAATCGTATAAGAATAAGGGATAATTACCTCGGTGGCCATCCATTTGGTCCCACACTATCAAAATGGTCATTAGATGGAGATTTCGTTTCAAAATGACCATTTTTGGCGAAGAGTGTGAAACTAATGGTCATTTTGTTACACTCCGTTAACTTTTTTATGAATTGCTGTTAAATGAGTGGGCAGTTTTGTAAATTTCTCTAGAATTACCAAAATGAAAGAGTGGATGATGTTTGGTCACTGAGAAAATTGTCAAGTAAACATTTTGGGCATTCATTTATGGACTTCAATGGCAATCTTTTAATGGCTATTCCTATCTCCACTCTTTCTAAATCAAAACAATGGGAATTAAATTGTACTAAAATTGTAACTCGAAACATTTTTATTTCAATTTTTACAATCAAACTAACATTACATTACTTAAACTCATCATTTACATAGAAAAATTCAGAAAAATTCACCCCCAAATAACATCAAACACTTGCAAGAAAAACAGATACCGTCTCTCAACCATAGATTTCAATAGCCTTGAGCCCTTGACATCAGGTTTATTCGTTTCTGGTTCAGGAACAGTGACAGTGAGAACACCATTCTCCATCAAAGCTTTAATCTGATCCATCTTCACATGTGACCTCTTCAAGATGTAATCAGAGTAAATGAATGGCCTCCAAAATCAACAGAAAGTACAAGTGTACAACACACATCAAGTTATGAAAAGAAAAAAAAAAAACAAGTATCATAAGCAAAAAATAACCACCAAATTTTTTTTTTTGAAGGAATAGGGGAAAATAGCATCAAATAGGTTTGGTTTTGACCCAAATTTTAGAGGGTATAGGGGAAAATAGCATCAAATGGGTTTGGTTTGTGGGAATATCACAAAGTCTATGTTTTTTAGCACCAAAGTATGTGGTGAGACTAAAATACCCTTACTTAATCTTTTACTTTTTCAATCTCTCTCTCTCTCCCCTCCCCCGTGTTTTTTTTTTTTTTTTTTTTCAACGACCTCCATTAATCCATCAATGGAGGTCGAAATGACCTCGATCTCTATTAGTGGTCGATGAAGAAGAAGATTAAAAAACCAAAAAAATCTAGAAATAAATCTCAGCAATATGTCTCGGGTAGGGCACCCGAGACTTCTTGCCAGATTTTTTTTGGGAAATAAGTCTCGAGTACCTGAGACTTACTGCCGAAACTTATTTCTAATTTTTTTTTTAAACGGAGTTCGTTTCAACAACCTCTAATGCAGTCACCCGTTTCAACAACCTCCATTGGAAGTCGTTTTGACCTCTATTTGAGGTTTGTTCGACCTCCATTGATGGATCAATGGAGGTCTTTGAAAAAAAAAAGACAAAGGGGAGAGATATATATATATATATATATATATATATAAAGTAAAAAAGTAAAGTAAAAGAATTAGTGCTATTAGGGGCAATTTTGTCAGATTCCATTAAGTGGTGCTATTTCTATAAAATTTATTAACTAAGTGACTTTTCTACCGATGGCCTTGGAAAGAGTGCCATAAAAAAATAAAAATAAAAAACCCAAAATTTTATATTGAAAATTTGGTCCAAAGACAACAAGTAGTTGTTAAATTGCAAAGAGTAAAAAATAAATAAATAAATAAATAAAAGTGCAAATTGCATTAAACCTCCTTGAGGTTTGGCCTCTTACACCCAGAATCAATTTTATCATTAATTGACACTCACACCCCTTGCCATTAAGTCAAGCTTAACTATTGACTAACTGTTACCTTTAAGAGACTAAACTACCCCTGATCCATAAATTAAATTAATAAAAAAAAAACATTTTTTTAAAATGGTGGTGGAGTGAATATATAAATTAAAAGAAAAACCAAAATTTAAAAATAAAACAATTTTAAAAAGTAAAAATAAAAAATAAAATTGGAAAACCGGAAAAAAAAAAAAAAAATCATATTAATATCATTGATGCTTCTCACCTGCACAAACAATGATATATATTTTTTTTTTCCAATTTTCCAATTTCATTTTTTATTTTTGCTTTTTAAAATTGTTTTGTTTTTAAATTTCTGTTTTTCTTTTAATTTATATATTTACTAATTCAATTCAATTTTCAATTATTTAAATTTTTATTTGATCTCCACCATCCATATTTGAGATGGATGGTAGAGATCCATTTTTTTAACAAAAAATGTTTTTTTTTTTATTAATTTAATTTAGAGATCATGGGTAGTTTAGTCTTTTAAAGGTAACAGTTAGTCAGCAATTAAGTTTGACATAACGGCAGGGGGTGTGAGTGTCAATTAATGATAAAAAAAATTCTGGGTACAAGAGGCCAAACCTCAGGGAGATTGAATGCAATTTGCTCAAAAAAAAAAAAAAAATACACCGACCGCTTGATTTCTGTTCAAAGTATTCGTGCCAGACCTCTTAGGCTTTCCTCTTATAAAAATTTCTGCGTTGATTCAAGAAGTAGATGGAGGCATGGAGCACCTTACTCCATCAATGGATCAGATCCATTGATGAAGCAACCCGGTCCATCAATGGAGTACATACGCATCTTTTTTTAATGATTAAATTGTTTTGTTTGTGTGGATCCATTGGTGGGGCAGGATGGATCCATTGATTGAACAAGAAGTATGAAGATAATGCTATTTTTTGTTTTCAGATTGAAGAAAAAAATCTAAGGGAGGTGTATTCAATTAGAATTCTTATGGACATTTAAAGACATTTTTTAAGTGACAGGTTTTCATGGATTTCTACAGACTTTTATAAATCCACATGGACGTTCATTGATTTGTTTAGACATCTATCTCAGACTTTTATGGATTTGTTTAGACATTTATCTCAGACTTTTATAGATTTGTTTAGACATTCATGGACTTTCATGGATTTGTTATCTTTGACTTTTATTATAGATGGAGAATTATACCACTATATGGCCTAATAACACAATCTATACACTCAACCAATATAATCCATTAATACAATTTACAGTAATAACAAAAATCTCTCATTTCTTCATTTTCTCTTCTATTACTTTTCACCTTCTTAATCAACTATTTCCCTTTTCAGTTCTCCATTTGGACTTTGCTTATGGCTTCCTTATAGTTTTTTTTTTTTTTTTTTCCATGTATTATGTTTCAATAAAACAAATGTATCAAATAAATGTTGATTGATTATTAGGCATTTTTTTAAAAAAATGTTTGAATATATAGGACGAGCTTATCATGTATCATTTCATCAATATACTCATTCAATATAATTAGTATATGTAATAAGGTCAGGTAGTTGTCAATGAGGCAACTGATATATAGCCAATGATGCAACTGATGATATATTGATGCAAGTGGCTACAATGTTTGAAGCCTATATATATGATCATTTCTTTGTAAAACGTTGATGACTTGATATCAATACAGAAGTTGTTCTCTCTTTCTCTCGTCTCTCTCTCTCTCACTCTTCCTCATCTCTCTTCTTTATTTATATGTACTCAACTTTACATCAGAGATCACGGTCCAACTACTGTTGGCTTTTGCACTGATAAATTCCTTTGTTGTTACAAACACATATTGTAGCACGTATCCTTCTAGTCTACTGTACTTGCCCTTCTATTTCATAATTAATAAAATATTTAAATAATTTCGTTGTTTGCCTTTGTAATTTAAATTTATTCTATTTGATTTTCGATGATTATGATATAATTTTAAAAAAATAAAAACATGAATATTAAATAAATATTTGAGGTGTATTTCTAAATGATATAAAGCTCAATATAAATAAAATTTTAAAGGTAAACATTAATTACCATGGTTTATTAAATATATCATGAATAAAGATTTTCTTTAATCACACCGGTATTTACGGAGGGACAATCGTCTTGAAGAATAATCTTAAGAACCATAGTGTACCATCGAATGATACACAACCATCGTGTATCAATGTACTATTGAAGATACTTTTCAGATGGTCAAATAAAAGTGAAATGAAAAGAGAATGAATATCAATTTGGCTATTCATTTTTTCACAGTGTTCATATTTTTTTTGTTTTTTTTGGCTTTCAGATACATAACTAATTTCCTCTTCTTCTTCTTCTTTTTTTTTATTTTTTTTTTATTTTTTAAATATCTTTTATATTTTTTGATATATCTTTGATGTGTATAATTTATTCCTAAAAATACATATTAATGGGGCATACAAAATATATTATTAATTGCAGAAACCGTCTTCAAGTCAAAAATAAATTATTTAAATAATTACATTACTTGTTGACAAACTGATTTTGCATGTCCGTTAAAAAAACACACCCAAAAAAAAAAAATTATGTCAGATTTTTTTTATATAAATATTAATTTTTTTTTTCTATTTTTTTTCAGCTTAAAAAAAAGTAAAATAAGTCACGACAATTGTATATATGTTTCTATTTTGAGAGAGGGAGAGAGAGAGAGCAAAGTCCACCAAAATCTTTGTGGAAAAGGTTGGACATGTTATGGCATTTGATATTTATATCTCTAACCATCAAGTCCACCAAAATCCATGACATAAGAAAATCCTTTAAAATCTAGTCCTAATTGAATACACCTTGATTCTTGTAGACATTTTTAAAGTCCCAATTCAATACATCCGGATTTAGAAGGATTTTTAAAAGTCCATAGAAATCTGAATTGAATACCACTGAATTAATATAGACTCTTTTAAAGTTTTTAAATGTTCGAATTGAATACACCAGGATTTATAATGTCTTTAAATGTCCTTAACAATCCTAATTGAATACACCCCCCTAAGTGATGAAGAATGTGGTTCATAAGATGAAATTTTGGATTTTTTTTATAATTATCTTTTTTAAAAGGTAAACCCCTTATTTACCATAATGCCTACCCATTTAACTGTAATTATAGAGAAAGTTAATCGAGTGTAACGGAATGGTCATTCGTGTCACACTTTTCATCAAAATGACCATTTTTAAATGAAATCTTAATTTAATGGTCATTTTGATAGTGTGGGAATAAATGGGTGGCCACCAAAGTAATTATCCCTAAGAATAATATAGTCTAATCCAATACAATCCAATCTAACTTAATCCAATACAATCAAGTATAATACAATATAGTGTATCAAACGATCCCTAAAGGTTCCTCTGTAAAAACTAAAAACTCATCTTCTTCAAAAGCATGCTGTGGCTTTGGGGGTAGTGGGGTACTTAGATATCATATCTTATCTTTATTTGTAGTCATCACTCATTAGTCGGCTTGAAAATAATAGTCATTTCGAAGAAAGAAAAAAAAAGATAAATTGTACAAACACTTTATTTGGAAAAATTATACAAATATATTTATAAATTTTTCCTGATTTTTGAAAAATATAACACAAACATTTCCCACCGCTAGTTAGGTTAACTCCTAATGGTCGGAGGCAATATTGTTTCTTTTTTTACCAAATAAAATTAATTTGAAAAAAAAAAATTAGAGATGGAAAAAGAAAATAGTTATCCATTTTTCCATTAGATATGTAAAGACATTGTTCAATCTCATTATTTGGCACGAGTTTTTGGGCGTGTGTTTTTTGGTTCACCGTCCACTTCCCCTAATCATTTGGCATTTGTCATGGACTCATGGTGACCATTATTTATTTATTAACATATTTTAGAAGACAAACATGTGGGGCTTGGATGATAATGACATGTCATTGCCCTTAGTTTTCATGGAATGCTTTGTCATTTCAAACTTCCCAACCTAATGTCACAACATAAATACATAATAAACTCGTTTTTTGGGCTATCCATGGGTATATTCAATATAGATATGGCTCATCGTTGAAGTACCTAGATGGTTGTCCGGTCTTTAGACCCCAAGGAAGATATATTCCAAATTAAAGATAGTGGTGAAAACATACCTAAAGATAATGGTTGAATGATACTTAATCAAAAAATACCGTATCTGAGCCTTACTGTATTCAGCACAATGTATACAAGATCAGATATTGGATTACGAGTAAGATCTATAAGTACTATTTAGTTTTGCACCAACTCGACGATGCTATAGAATGAAATCAAGCATTTATATTTTAGGAATCATCGACTGGAATGCTGTTGAACATTATCATCATTGATCCATCGATTTAAATTATTTGATCATTGGTAAAAGTATAAATGAGTATATGTAGGAAGTAGGATCCAAAATCTCCAAAATACAGAAATTTTGCTTTCCAAAAAACGATTTTGAAATATTGTTAAATCTTTGGTATGGATTCCCTCTTCCCGGCCACTTATTAAGTTTCTCAATTCTTCAAAAAATTAATAAGTCTTTTATGTAAAATCATTAACTTGGGGTTGAACAACGAAATGATTATCAATTTACATGGTGTATATAAATATAACGTCATTGTAGATCTTCCATCACGTGTTCCACCGCCAGTCTTCAGCCGCTAGCAAATCACGTTCCCGTCATCGGCGAAGCTTCTCATGGTAAGTTCTTGCTTGGTCGCTGTCTGTTGAAAACCCCTCACAAACTCTCTCCATTCGCTGAACAATTTCTCTTCAATCAAAACAATTTTTTTTTTTTCAATTTCTGGGTTTGTTTTGTAGTGTAAGGAATTGGAGATAATGGGTTTTTATTTTATTTTATTTTATTATTATTATTTGTATCAGTTCATCATTGTATTGTTATACATATTTGTTCATTTTATATACCGGAATGAAAGAGATTTATCTGTTTATTTATGTATGATGTGTCTCTCTCTAATTTCGATTTATGTACTTAATTTATTTATTAAAATAAAGTTATACACAAATTTGTTAGGAGCAATCTGGTGTCAATTAATTAATTTGTTATGACACTTGTATAGTTAATTATTTGCTCAAAAATTATTATGAAATGATGATAAAAAAATATATATCATTATGAAATGATGATGTGTTTGTTTTGGTTTTTAATTGAATTGTTGGGTTTTGGTTGTGGGACACTTTGGAGGCATAGACGTACGTTGTATGCACACAACGGTATATGGGTTTCTCTTTGAGCTATGGAAAATTTTAAATTATGTTATTCCTATTCTAGAAGAAGAAGTATATGCTATTGACGAAGAGCCGGTAGAACTATGATGATTTTTTTGTTGTGTTTTGGATTTTTAGATTTAGGTTATTTATGATTTATGATTTTTAGTAGTACGTAAAAAAGTATTCTTGATTTGTAAAAGTTGTTCTATTAAAATTAATTGTTTTAATATAATTTTTAATTAATTTGTTTCGTAAAAATTGTGGTCCAATTAGTAAGGTTAAAAATATTGGTAAAAAATAGTGTGTAAAAAGTTCGGGTCAAAATTGGATCCAAATTCGGGTTCAAATAGATGTAACAGTATGGGCCAAAATGCGGGTTTGGATAAAATCCTTATTTTTGCGGGGTGGGTTTCAACCCTACCCGCATGTATAAATTTATGATATAGGCAGGATTTAAGTACTTTGAAATTTTTTAAGGGTTTTTTAAGGGTTTGGGTCTAGTGCGGGCTTGAATTAGTGATTGTTATTGTTGTCAGGAGGGTCTTGATAAAAGCAATAGATAAAAATCTGTAGTATTTTTATGTGAATTATTGATATGATGAGTGTAGCTTTGATTAAATATTCTAGATCTTATTTTGGTTGTTAAATTAGTATGTAATAATAATGTGATTAATAGATTAAGTTTTGGTTAAAGTAGATATTTGTAAAGACGCATACGGCTTATATTCAACAAGGTAGAAATGCCCTCCGGCCTGATCACATCTTACATCATCCCATTTTATATGCTTGCCAAGGAGTCAGATACAGACGGTTGGAAGTTATTCTTACGACAGTGAGTCAATTTAATCAAATGAAGAATCTATTATTATTATTATTTTTTTTTTTTTTGAGTTGTAATTACTTTTTCGTTGATTAGTTTTATGTGCTTAGAACATAGATAAGCTAGGCAATGCGGGTGAGACCGTTAAAGTTGGTCCTGGATATTTCCGCAACCACTTGATGCCCAAATTGCTTGCTGTCCCAAATATTGACAAGTATGCTCATCTCATTAGAGAGCAGCGCAAGGTACTTGTTCTTTTTAATTTGCTGTTTTTGTTTAATCTTTTCTGATGCTAATTTTGAGGGTACCAGGCTTACAAACAGAATAATACATCATTGAAAAACGATTAATAAGTAATAAAAATGTATATGAAACTTTGTTTAGTGTATAGATTTCACTCACTAGTTCGTACAGTACAGGGAGCACTTGTAAATGATACACATGAACACTAGAGATTAATAATATGATTAGGGGTATTTATATGAGCGGCTTCAAGCAATTACAGACGAACTCATTAATTAATTGTCATGGTTCTTCACAAACAAAAATGAAAAAAAAACCTTTAGACAGGTTTGACACTTAATTGGCAGTATTCCCTTTCTATTTTTTGTTTGGAAAGAATAAATGAGATTGTTGTAGAATGCCATCTCCTCATCAAACTCTTTCAAGCATGTACGTAATGGACTTTAAAATTGTAATATGAAGTTGTGCTTACACTTAAAAAGAATCAAGAGCTTATAACTAAAAGAAACTTGAGGTTGTGCATTTGAAATTTTGAACTACAAGTTAATTAGAGCGCATCAGTCTCATTTCTGGTTCTGGAATGCATCTTTTGTTTTCAAAATCATGAAAACAAGGACAACGCATTCGGTAGAAGAATTTTGGGTGAAAAAATGGAAAACATTGCTTATGAAAAGCGGAAACATTAACATCAAATTGTTGTTTCCATTGTTTTCCACTTTATCACTTGCAAGAAACTTGATAGGTGGGACCCATTATATAAATATATCATTTCTCATATCTTAAATTAATATTTAATATGCTATACAATCCCCATAAGAATCTCCTCTTATGATCTTACTGTTCGAGAATTTTGATCGCGGAAGCGTTGCCGGATAGAATACAAACAAGCACAATAACAAAGAAAAGATAAGATGAAGAGAAGTAATTTAAATCCAAACACACACAACACAAGAATTTACGTGGAAACCCAAATCAGGGAAAAAACCACGGCTGTCAGGACGACAAGAGAAAGTTCCAATATGTAGTAAATTGTTACAACCACACACTCAGGTTCTCTCTCTAAATTATACCCCAAACCCAATTACACCCAATGCTCACTTTGAGATCTCTCTAGTATTTGCTCTTTTGCTCCACCACTCTCATGTGTTTTTCACACACTAATAACCTAGTTATTATGGTCTATTTATATGTATTACAGGGAGTTTAAATTAACAAGGAAATCTATCTCTTAGTCATACAAGAATACTTGTTCCACATAAATACTATTTGCTATTTAAGATAAGTCTTCTTTCAAGGAGAAATCCTTTTCCTATTCGAACTTCAAGAAACAACCTATTTCCTCTTCCATGAATATTTCCTGATTCAAACGCATGCTTGTGATTAACTACGATTCAAGTTGTAGTTGGCCACCCGCTCCCTAAACCGTGTTGAAACTTGACCACTCAGAAAACCGTGATCACTATGCGCCTCATCTCGTCGACCGCTGCCGGTACCGCTGCCATGACCACAGCGGTCACGCAGCGGTACAAACTGGAGTTGGACCGCTGCCGTAGCGCTGCCAAACAATTGGCAGCGGTGTCCTACCGCTGCCGTTACCGCTGCCAATGCCACAGCGGCTTGGCAGCGGTTTTGGCTGTTCTCCGCTTCTTCAGTTCATCTCGTCTTTCAAGCCTCCCTCAAACATAACCTCATACTCCCAAACGCTCTCACGTCTCCAGGAAGTCTTCGCATTGGTAAATCGTGTTTGGTACCATTGGAATATTCAAGCCATATCCAACAATCCTCCCTTATGGCGAGAATTCCAAAACTTGTCCTCAGCTACGATCCTCATCACCAAGAATCAACATACCCACCACTAGGTATAAAACACTTAGGAAACAACCATCCCAAGATTTCTTCGGCACATGTCGAAATTTACCTTTGCTGAAATTTGTGGTTCAACTCCTCATGTTAGGTTCCCAGGGAGTTCGCTCAGCCATTGACATCCTTGTCCACCACACACCTTGCATCACCTCCTAACCAATACCCGTGCGCAATTGTGGACCCGCTATCAGCTACATCCTTTTCATGGCAACTAGCGGTCATGCCATGAGGATGTTTATGCCCCTTTAGAGGCAATCGCTGTAGTCGTCAAACTCAAGAGAGGCGATTGCCGGATCACCCTCTTTGGAGCCATTAGCCGCACTTGTCTTCTTATTTTTACAATCCTTCCTTAGGTGTCTAGATTGTCCACATCCCCAACAAGTGTATTTCCCTTTGGAGTTCCCTTTTTTCCTGTCAACCAAAAGAACAGAGTTATCAGAAGATTTACCTTCACTCTTTAGCCTTCGTTCCTCAGGGATAAGTTTGTTCGCTACGTCTCCAAAGCATATGGTTGAACTCCCATGCATCAAGATTGGCTTCATGTGCGCATAGGAAGATGGTAGAGACCAGATGAGTCTAAGACCTTTGTCTTCTTCATCAATCTTTACTCCAATCGACTCTAATTCTGAAACTATACCATTGAGCACTCCCAGATGATCAGAAATTTTCGTACCTTCAGTCATACGCAGCATGTGAAACTGCTCCTTCAGGTAGAACCGGTTGCAGACGCTACTTGATTGATATAATTCTTCAAGCCTCTCCCAGAGTTCTTTCGCTGAATATGTTCCATGAATATTTGCAAGAACATTCTTGGCTAGGCACAATCGTATCGCACTCGCAGCTCTCTCATCCAAATCCTCCCAATCATCATCGCTCATCTTAGAATTCACAGAACTAGTACTAGCCTTTTCTTTACTTGAATCTCCAGAGCCTTCAAGGTTCGCAGGGTTTGACCTGCCCTTCAATGCCTTGTGTAAACCGTTTTGGATTAATATATCTTTGACTTGAATTTGCCACAAGCCAAAGTTTATCTTTCCGTCGAACTTCTCAATATCGAATCTCATCATCCTTGCCATAAAGTTGTTAAGACCACTACCAAGCAACCGGGGCTCTGATACCAATTGTTCGAGAATTTTGATCGCGGAAGCGTTGCCGGATAGAATACAAACAAACACAATAACAAAGAAAAGATAAGATGAAGAGAAGTAATTTAAATCCAAACACACACAACACAAGAATTTACGTGGAAACCCAAATCAGGGAAAAAACCATGGCTGTCAGGACGACAAGAGAAAGTTCCAATATGTAGTAAATTGTTACAACCACACACTCAGGTTCTCTCTCTAAATTATACCCCAAACCCAATTACACCCAATGCTCACTTTGAGATCTCTCTAGTATTTGCTCTTTTGCTCCACCACTCTCATGTGTTTTTCACACACTAATAACCTAGTTATTATGGTCTATTTATATGTATTACAGGGAGTTTAAATTAACAAGGAAATCTATCTCTTAGTCATACAAGAATACTTGTTCCACATAAATACTATTTCCTATTTAAGACAAGTCTTCTTTCAAGGAGAAATCCTTTTCCTATTCGAACTTCAAGAAACAACCTATTTCCTCTTCCATGAATATTTCCTGATTCAAACGCATGCTTGTGATTAACTACGATTCAAGTTGTAGTTGGCCACCCGCTTCCTAAACCGTGTTGAAACTTGACCACTCAGAAAACCGTGATCACTATGCGCCTCATCTCGTCGACCGCTGCCGGTACCGCTGCCATGACCACAGCGGTCACGCAGCGGTACAAACTGGAGTTGGACCGCTGCCGTAGCGCTGCCAAACAATTGGCAGCGGTGTCCTACCGCTGCCGTTACCGCTGCCAAAGCCACAGCGGCTTGGCAGCGGTTTTGTCTGTTCTCCGCTTCTTCAGTTCATCTCGTCTTTCAAGCCTCCCTCAAACATAACCTCATACTCCCAAACGCTCTCACGTCTCCAGGAAGTCTTCGCATTGGTAAATCGTGTTTGGTACCATTGGAATATTCAAGCCATATCCAACACTTACACGAGGTATTGCCCACGATGATATATTGTTTATAGAAGTTAATTATAGCGACGAAGGAAGAATCTGTTAATTGTCTTTTGGATACTTTAAAAAATATTCAACTTCAATATTTAAACCAACCCATGGAAGAGGAAGAGGTCAAAGTAGTCAAGAAGACTGTGGATGGTGAGGCAATAAAGAGTATGAGAAGGCTGCAAGACGCCTGGAGAATGCTCGATTTTTGGACTGTTTTAGATTCTGGAATCTGGACAAAATTATCTTTGCTTTTACATACAGCATCCTTGTTTTGTAATTCAAGCACAAAGAGTGATATATATATATATATATATATATATATATATGTAACTCTGTTTAAAAAATGCAGTTTGTTTAATTTCCTTTCAGAATGCTTGGCTCCCTGTTTATGTCAATATGCTGGTCCGAAGAGTATGAATTGAAAGTCTTCAAAGAATTTGAAAGGATGTTGTAACATTAATTTTTCCCTGACTAGTAATTTTCGAGGATTCATATTCAGATATATTCTTCAAAAAGTTTTCCAATCTTTGAAACTCGAATTTAAATACATGTTGCCTTGCTTTCCGATCTAGGAAATCTTGATATATATTGCATTTTCTAGCTATTGAGGAGGCTCCCCGATATTGCAAAATTACATTCTCGAGCATCAAAAGATGATCCCATTCATTTGTGACCAAAGAGGTATGTTTTTGTTGTTTGTTGTTTATTGTTTATCATTGTTCCTTCAAATAAATTACTAAAGCTGGCTTTCTTTTTATTGACTTGTGCGCTCTATTATATATTTGAATAGGAAAATTTAAAAACCCAGATCTACGTGGTTTAATATATGATGAGTTCAGTGTAGCCTTATAGTAGTGGATCTTAACCTTTATCCATTACTTGTACGGTCATTTTTGTGATCCAGTTTACTCAGTCAATTCTTATTTGATACATTTCTGTATATATGTATATATAGTTAAGAAACAAATTGCATGATCTCTTCTATGGAATATTAAAATTTTCAAATATATTTTGACCGGAAAATTTGGCAATTATTAATATATTAAGAGCTACATATTAAAGCATTAAGATGTTTATGGAGGTTTGAGTTTTAAGATTCATATATATTGTTCTTGAGGAATTTATGTTGTAATTCTTGAATACGAATCTTTTCGCCATTTGTTAAGACTGATTCTTGGGGTAAAGAATTTACCTACATTCAGGATGAGTCATGGAACCATTCGACGTTTCCTTGATTTATTCAGTTTTTATTATTCTTTAGTGATAGTATCCCACTTATATCCTTTTTTTTTTTTTTTTTTTTTTAACTGTTTCAAGGTGGCAAGGCAGTTGTCGACTAACATTGAGCCTGAAAACCTGTATCTTCCAACACAAATGTCAACTTTCGGAGAGTATGATCGAGGTGCCTCTGCAGTTGCCAAGGTCCATCCCATTGCCGGAAGGAAAGGTGCAATGGACTCTCAACATCAAAGTCCGTGGACCGTGGCAAATAAGCAACCGTTTTTTCGCGTGATGCAAGGATACCAAATTCAACTGTTTTGGTCTTCGTCATTGGAAATTATCCAAGTAATGAGGTAGTTACTTAAAAGTTTTTGAAGATAATAGATGACTTATGGAATTTATTACTTAAAAGTGTTTTGTTGCCCTTGATGTCTTTTGTCATAAATTTTGTTACCATAACCAGATTTTGGCACATTTTGGCCTTACTATAGACTCAAATGTTATTCAGAATATGTCCTTAATGTGTACATGTTATGTAAAGTAACAAAATTTATCAATATAATAATGATGGTTAAGTATGTTCATTGTTAATCTTAGTATGTATATATATTGAAATCATATAAATCCTATACACTAGCTATCCTTATATAAAATAAGAAAAACAATTGGTTAGAGCTCAACAATATTGCACACATTTCATAAAACTCGATACAGAAGCTGCTATAGCTAATTAATGAGAGGGAGCAGTCGGGTTTGGATGTTGTTATCCAGGATTGCAATGGCCATGATATGGCCTCTCTGTGCTCGATACCATCCTCAGGTTGCGGAGGCTCTCACTATCCTCCAAGGCATATACTTGGCTGTGAACACGGGCAACGGTAAATCCAGGATTTTTTATCCGGCGAGGCTGAACGCCTGAACCAAATACTAATTATAATTTTTATTTTTTTTAAATAACCTTAGTAGGAAGTTTAATTATTAGAGCATCTCCAATAGCCTCCCTTGAAGACATCCCTTAGCTTAATTAATGGAGTAGGTGTATTTTTGCAGCTCCAACAGATCCCTAAATTTCTCCCTTAATTGCGTTCTGGTGGAGTTTACTCCCTTAATTAATGGGTGTTTTCACTAATAAAAGATTATATCTTCTATTGATTTTCTGATGCCCATTACAAAGAGAATAACACACTTAAATAACAAAGACTCCAGCTAATTTTAAACTCAGAGGATTTTCGAGCGACACGTATATGAAGCACAAAACACTGAAGCTTTGAAGCACTGAATCACTAAATCTATGAAGCACTGAAACGTTGAAGCATCGAAGCTTTTTTCTCTCCCCAAAGTCTCTCACATTTAAAACCTAATTAAACGTCATAAACCAATTAAATGCACCTTTTCTCTCCCCAAAGTCTCTCACATTTAAAACCTAATTAATCCCTATTTTTTTCTCTTGTTTATCCATTCCCAACATGTTCCAAAAAAAAGGACTCTTGCCATAAATTTCAGTGATTTCCTATATAATTGTCAAAACCGTATTGAACCGATATATATTCAGTTTTTGAAAAAGGACTCTTGGGCCTTTAAGTTGCTTTTTTAGCATTTAGGCTTAAACTTTTTGAAGAAAACATAATATGTAAAAAATAATTTAAACAAAATGCAATTCAATTTTCAATCCAAATCTAAAATCTTGATAACTTCTATAAAATAGAAGTAAAAAAATATAGTACATAATATAGTCCAAAATAAATATCATTAACAAACAATTCATAATAAAATTGAACTTTACAAAATAATTCATTAAGACAATTCGGTTTATTCGGTTCGGTTCGGTTTGGTTTTAAAGGTTTTGTATGTTTAAAACCAAAACCAATCCAAATTCAATTCGGTTTTCCAATTTCAAATCGAACCAAATAGAAGCTATGAACCAAACTAAACACCTCAATTTGGTTCGGTTCAATTCGGTTTCGGTTTTTGTGTCCACCCCTAATAATTTTGAATAAACAAGGCACAAGCCTCTTTATCCAGAAATTTGCTATCAAACCTAATTAATCGCTATTTTTTTTTTCTCTTTTTTCTCGATTCTCATTGCATCTTCCAAAAAAAGGACTCTTGCCATAAATTTCAGCAATTTCCTATGTAATTTCCTATGTAATTTTGAATCAACAAGGCACAAGCCTCTTTATCTAGAAATTTGCTATTAAATCTTTGATAAAAACGGAATGGCTAATAGCCTAATACTCGAGTGCCCTGAGTCATTTCCGCCCTTGTAAGTTTACCATATTAGTTATTCCACCCTCTAGTTTTGCTTTTCCCTAAAATCCTCTGAAAGTATACAAACGTAGTTAAATTGCTTGAAACAAACTCATGTTTGTCCCTTAAGGTAGCTTTACATACAACATATAAATCAAACATTCATACGTAGACAAGATAAGCATGTAATCATTTAAGCATTATCTATATATATCAAGGAGTTGCATGAGGAAGAAAAAACATTAAAATCTCAATAACAAATAATACTTGTATTCCAATATTTGTTCAATGTATTACAAGTATAAACAAATATAACAATACACAAAAGAATAATATATACAAGTATGATCAATATGTTTTTCTTTACAATTCACACTAAACAAATCTTGATTTCAAATACATCACAAGTGAAGAATGTACTACAAGATTAAAACAAACACATACACAAATAAGAAAAAGAGAGATAGAAAGAATTAACACATGAGATTTTTTAATGTGGTAAAACCTCCAAGGAGGAAACATCCACGGGTTGAACTACAACCATTGGGTACTATATATATTGGATGATAGATTAAAAATTCCTTAAAAGTGACCAACATTGATCTACTTCCTATTGGAGTCTATGTCTACCCAATCCCTATTGGAAGATACAAAATCCCTCAATGATGTGAAGCTACCATATATTGGAGTCCATACCAAACCAACATCGTTGGAAGATTAGAAATTCCTTAAGAGCCAATGCACATCCCATGCAACACTCTATGTTGGAGTTTATGTCTAACCAAACGCCCGGGCCTACCAATAATGTAGCCAACTCCCTATCCAAGGCACTCATGCCTCTAGAGAGCCTCCCATGCATAGCTATCCAGACTTTCCTGATCATAGTCATGACTTCTTGCTTTGTTATCCGAACATCTTGTCCTAACCAAGTCTTCCTTGCTTGACTATCCGGACACCTTGTCCTAATCAAGACTTCATGCCTTTTACAAGAACTTCTTAATGTGATCATGTGAATGCAAATGATGCAAACAAATAATTCAACATAGAACATGTGATCAATACATTCCATGGAACAACTAGACCTAAACATGTGAGAACACAAGTTATAATAGTCTAGATGCAAAACATGAATTAAACCTATAGCATGTGAAAACACCTAACACAAATAGCTCCTAGTTTCATTCACACAAATACCACTTGAATAAATCATATATATGAAGCACAAATTCAAGATGTTGCAAACATACACAAAAATGTTATAATCACAAAATGTATTCAATGAATATTCTAGCCAAAGATTTAGAGCAAGGATATAATGATAAATCACTTAAATCCTAGATAGCTCTAAAAACACATACATATGAATTAATCCTAGATTTTATCAATTAAAGGATCAAAACATATTTCAAAGATTATTAATCATAAAATGATTCAATCAAGTCATAAATAATCCTAGATATCAAAATAATCACAATACAACTCTCAATTATGTGAAAAACCTAAAATCCAAGAAACTAGTTCACATATGTCTCTAATTAGACTTTTGATTAGGTTTGATTATGAAGCTATCTTTCTCAATAGCATTCACCATACATACACATACATATAGAAGAAGAAACCCCAAGCAAATTGAAGGTTATAAAAGAAGAAATCTGATATGAACACTACCTCAAGTTCACAAGCTTGTTCGTTTTTCTGGGTAGAACCACCAGAAATCTCAATCAAACAGCTGTAAGATCACTTGGAAAAGGTAGAGGACTTGATTATAAACAATCTCCAACTTGAATCACTAAATTCCGACTTCGTATGAGAAAATTATGGTGTTTGGAAGGTGAGAAAAAGTTGAGAGAAAATTCTGGTCATGTGGATTTCTAATTTTTCTAATTTTTCTTCTTAGAATAAATAGGAGGGAAAAGGAGAACTTAAAAGAGATGAAAGAGACGGAAAATAAGCTAATGGGAGAGTGCCACGTCACCCTTGCTGTGAGGGGTGCGTGAGGCACACGGGGGCAGAGGGCTGCCCAGGCCGTGAGCCTCACGGCCTCCCTCACATGCCTGCAAGGCTTGGCCAACTCCTCTCGCACTCCGCTCGCGTTCTTCGACCATATTCGAGCCTCCGAACCTCGATTTCGAATCCGTCTTTGGATTACAAATTGTGACTCCCTCATGCATAATGATGACTATAAAACTTTGATAAAATGTTGAGAATTTATCTCGGAATACGATGACGAAGACAACTCAACGAATGAGAACGCAAAATAGCATAGCTACATCGTTTGGACTCGAAACCTAATGAATGAGTAACCGAAATGACCGGGACTCAATAAGGAATCATATGAGATCATGTTCAAGTCCAAATACAATAAAAAACAAACATATAAATACAAGATCACACAAGTATGTCATTTCCTAGACATAGTCTTAAAACATGCAATTCTACAATGTATGACAATATGAGTTCAAAGCATGTGCATACTAAAATGTGTGAATGTGTTATATAAATTGTGTACAACAATGCAGGGACACTCATGAATGATTTGTGTGTGTGTGCCTATGCCTTGTAAGAGAAAAGAGGTCTAATATACCTTTATCATGTAATGAAGCACATTCCCCTTTTGAATACACTTTCTTGCATGAATTGTGGCCAAGTCTTTTTTTTTAAGCTTTGAATCATCATTTTTAAGACCACTAAGCAATACAAGAAAAAACATCATTTTGGAATGGAATCAATGCCAAGACAAACCGAAAACCTAACATCCTCCCCTGCTGTTAATTTATCTATAACAGTCAACCATAACCGGGATCTATTTTTACATCCAAAGCTTAGTGATTCAGTGTAGCACGCTTCTAAAGCTTTAGTGATTCAGTGCTTCAAAGATTCAGTGATTCCTTCAAAGCTTCAGTGATTCAACTTCAAATACGTATCGCTCGAAATCTGCAGAGCTTCAACGCTTCGATAATTCTGTTCAACAATCACCCATAAGTCTCTCTCTATATATTTTGTTCAAAAGTGTTTAAATAAGAGTGAAGAAGAAGGATGCCCACTAGGTGTTTGACAAAAAGACACAACAAAACTGAGAGGCTAAAACGTCATTGTTAACTCAGAGAAAAGCTCCAGGTAACCTTCACTTTCTCTGCTCCCTTTATCACTTCTTCTTTCTTCACAATTTTCTTGTAAACCAAACACATACTTTCCCACTAAATTCCCTCTCTCTCTCTCTCTCTCTCTCTCCTTACATGGCAGTTAAGTTGCAGCATCAAAGTTTCATAACTTCAAGGTACTCCTCGTTTCCTTATCATCTAATCTTTATTTTTGGTTAGTTACTTCTCGTTTGAATTGAGTAATTTATTTCTGGTTTGTGATAGAGATTTTACTGGAATTATTGTTATTAGTAATGTATTTTTGATAATTTTTTATGTTGCCTTCGAGAATGTTACTTAAATGTGTAATGGACATGTTCGAAAACTAGAATGGCTTGATAAAGGAATTAATGAAAGAAAATGGTATTGTTTCAATCTCTTTCATTCTTTTCTTGTTGAATTTATTGAATGAAGTACATTTCTGTTTGTACTATATTCGATTCTCTAACTAATTCCACCAAATGCCTTAATTTGAGTTGTTTTCTACAATAAGTAAACTCAAATGGATATGTATGTTATAGTGATTCAGTGATTCAAGTTTTGGATATGTACACTGTAGAGTAGTGATTCAATGATTTTTTAGGTCGACCAAATGTAACTTGAATCACCGAATCACTGGCTATTAATGAATATGTGGAATGACTTGATAAAGGAATTAATGGCTAGAGCAATGACCAAATGTAACTTGAATATGCAGTGACCAAATGGATATGTGGAATGGCAGGAATTTGAATTCAATTTTGTGTTTGATTGCTGAGTAAGTCATCATAATTGCGGTTTCAAAATGATGAAAACAAGATCAACACAATACAGTGGAAACAATACAGTGGAGACATTAGACCAAGAAACCGAGAAACGAGTGGAAACAGAAGACTAGGAAACCGAGAAACCAACAGTGAAGAAACAGTTAAAGAAGAGAAAAGAAAGAGCAGAAGAAAAATTAGAAGAAACCAAGAATACAAAGAAGCCAAGAAAAGAAACAGAAAAAAAGAAGATGGAAGAAGAAAAATTAGATGAAGGAAACAAAGCGAGAGTGACAGCAAATCAAGGTAATTCCAGCATTCACTGCTTCTTTGATGCAATAAAGATCATTCGACCAGCAGATACTGAAGTAAACTCTAAACTGGTGGCATTTCTATCAAATACGCCATTTTGGGTGTTCATTAAATCTTGCTTGGATGGAACGATTGACCCATTGGAGCATAAAAATTATGGGCAGTCCATTGATGTAATTTTACCCAAATATAATCGTACAACCAATAAATTCAATCTTGGTGGTGGAAAAGTGGGAGAGATATCAGATAAAGATGTTGCTGAGTTATTGGGTCTGGAGTTGAGAGATGGCATGCTGGAGATTAGCCAGATAATTATGGAACAAATAAAGAGAAGTCATCTGTTATACAAAATTACTTTGAGAAGGGTCAGTGACCGAAAAAATCAACTATTGAATTTGCCTTGAAAAAAACAATCAAAAATGAGAGCATGAGCGACGTTGCAAGGCTAGTCATTGTCCATTTGCTAGCTTGTTATTTTTTCACATCTACCAGTCAAGCAATCTCTTGGAACCTTGTTTATTTGTGTGAAAATTTGGATGAGATTGGAAATTATAACTGGGCAAAGGTAATATATGCACGCCTATCAAATTCCTTGAAGAATAGAGACAAGTCATCAGTAAGTGGTTGTATCTCCTTGGTAGCTTATTGGTTTTGTGAAAAAACCAATATCATTGATCCAAAAGAGGGGACGAAAGACGCAAAACCAGGTTTGGCGATGTGGAATCTTCAAGTACTCAATTTGAAATGGGAAGGAACAGAAGCAAAGGTAACAGGATAAGGAACCGAAATTTCCATATTATGTATCATGTTTTAGAATAAGAAGTTGAGGCTAATATTCACAAACTCAATATTTCTAGGGGATTGCCATATCGCTAGCACCGCACTTCAAGAAAACTTACCTGAAACTTTTGGTGACAGAGCTGTAGCTCGAGGCAAGGATGGTTGTGGTACTGATGGTGCTGGAAATGGTGGTGAGGATGGTGGTGGTGGCTTGCCAATGCATATCGAAAACCAACCTATACACAGTAGGAGGAGGAGGCCGAGGTTGGTAGATAATGTTTCTAACGAGCATAGCCGCGATGCTAATCAGACCCCTACATATGCACCAACACAAGTATTGATATTGATAGTGTTATATAATCCTAAATATCTTGTTCTTTTAAAAATTTATATTGATAGTGTTATAAATTGCGGTGATTTATATATGGAGACCCAATTCCCGTCATACTTGGATGAGCTTAGGGAGAGTGATAGGGGTATAAATGAGCAGTTTACGACCCCTGTGAATGCTAGCATAAGAGACCTCAATACACACTTGGAGACCCAGTTCAAGTCATACTTGGATGAGCTTAGAGAGATTGACAGGCGTAAAGATGAGGAGTTTATGACCCAATTCAAGTCATACTTGGATGAGCTTAGAGAGATTGATAGGCGTAGAGATGAGTAGTTTACGACCCTCGTGAATGCTATATCTGCCCTCAGCAGCGGTCCCCCACCTCCTTGTGTTGAAAGTCGTATTGGTTTAAAACTTTTATTCTTGTTGGCAGTTTGTATTACTTGTTCTGGATTTATTTTGTTTAAAGAGATATTAATGATTGATAACATGCTTTTGCCGGGTACAAATCAGAAAAAACTTATTATTCTAGATGTTAATAAAGTTCTTGCGCATATAGAGTACAAGGATAACCTTTCAAAATATTCACCTTCAAAATACACAGTTGTCATGAATCAAGCAAGTGAGTATTTATTTATATTATTGCTAATTTTGTACTATTGTTTAACAAAAGTATTAATCAACTTTCTCTGTTCAGTTTTCGAAAGGCCGAAGCTACGTGAATTTCTTGAGTTTTGCTTCCGGAATTTCAAAGTAGCCGTGTGGTCTTCAAAAGAAATGTAACCCTCTATTCTATTTTTCTTTATTTCTTTTATGTAAAGTTACATTTTAAGTATTAATTTAGGAAAAACAGTATGTTGCATCTCTTTTAGATATATGCTCAGTCATATTATGAATAATTGTTGACTGTTTATTAAATTAAAGGAAAACTCTTACACCGATGCTTAATGTTCTAATGGATAAAAGTATTCAGAACAAGTTGCTTTTTACTTGGGTAAGTAGTTTTGTCCAATTGTATTATATTCAAAAAAAAAAAAAAAAATTGTGGTTTTGGTCTTACATTGAATTTAAATTGTTAATCTCACGAATTGGTAGAGTATTTGTGTGGTGTATAATGGCTTATAAAATCTTGATGGATTTCATAATTGTTTATTTTGCAAGATCGATCCAAATGCACCATAACAAAATTCAATACTTTGAAAACTAGCAAAAAGCCCTTGGTTTTGAAAGAGCTGAGGAAGTGTTGGGATGATGAATTGGTGAAGGGAAAATATAATGAATTTAATACATTGCTCCTGGATGATTCTCCCTACAAAGCTTTGCTTAATCCTGTAAGCTTTCATTTTTCTTTTCTTTACTTTTGGGCTACCCAATAAAATAATTAATTCTTGTTTTTCAATTTGTGTTGAACCTTTATATAATAGGCACATACCGGAGTCTTTCCAACAACATATGATGATAAAGAGTGGGATGGTGAATTAGGTAAAAAATCAATTCACACACAGAGTTTTCTTTTAAAGTTTTGCAAAGTGATTAGTAAATAAATTGACTGCAATTTATAATAGGTACTCTTCAGACATATCTGCAGAACTTGGCTACAGCTAAAAATATACCGGCTTTTGTATCAGAACATCCATTTGGCCAAGGATCCATCAATGAAAAAAGTAAAAATTAGGAGTTATACAACCGTATTATTAGTGAATATGGGCCAAAGAGTCAGCCGAGGAACAATTGAGAAAAGTTGTTGACAATTTGGATTTAATAATTAAGAAGAAAAATTTAGAGATTAGATTTTTGAGTTTATAGCTTAGAATGATATCAATTGGTAACTTTGTTTTGTTTTTTGTAATAATGTATTATTTCACATTTTAGTGTAACTTTAGGTATTTTGATGGGTTGATTCTTGTTTTGTGAATGAAACATAGGAGGCCGATGAAAATTTGTTTTTGTTGGGGCTAGCAGACGATCAAATAGCACTAACGTTGAGGACCATTGTGTCTATCACAAATTCAATTGATTTTCAATGTGACTTAATATTCTGTCTGAAAAAACAAAAAAAAACAGCTGAGAGTACCTGAGATAGACCATAGTAGGACCACATTGAAGAGCACTATTTTTGTTACAAATTCAATTGGTTTTCAACATGACTCAATATTCTGTCTGAACAAACCCAAAAAAAAAAAAAAAAAAAAAAAAAAAACCTGAAATAACATAACAAATCCACAAATACAAAATCAAAACACACCAACAAAAACAAAATAAATTAAAACACACCAAAGATTCGTACAAACTAACTCTCAGTATAATTAAGCTAATCCTCTATATCTAGAAATCAAGTAAAACTATTTACGTTGACTCTCGTTAACGAGAAGTGGTACAAAATCACAATAACTAATACTCACTACCGAGACATAGACATAGGCATAATCGAAGTTTTATTTGTGCTTTTTATTTTCCCAAGCAAATACGTTGATAATCTTGATTAAATGTGTGTAGGAAGTCGAATTATTTCAGGTTTCGAAGCGTAATGGGGCTGAATTGCAAAATCCCAAAATAGTGCAAAACATGGCAGTTTCGTGGTTTTCTTTGTCCAACCCACCCACTAAACTTCAACCGCGAAACCTGCGGGAGTAAAAGTGGCGGGGTAGTTCATCCAAATAAACCGCAAAGGATTTCCCGTGAAACTTGTTGTTTGTTTCTTCGTCGGGAGGATTCGTCCATTCCACTAGCGAAGGATATCCCACGAATTATTTTAGGTTTAGATGCTGAATGGGGCTGAATTGTAAAATCCTGAAATAGTGCAAAACTGGGCAGTTTCACGGTTTTCTTCATCCAACTCACCTGTAAAACTTCAACCGCGAAACCTACTGGAAACCATGTGTAAGTGCCTCACTTTTTGATTAGCTTATTTCGTTGACAAATTACAATGGGGTTCAAATATGTAATGGTAGCTTAGGATTGAAGAAACCCTCATTAAATGTCAAAGGACCTCATTGTGGACATCAAGAGCTTCAAGGAAGGTAGTTACTTGTCTTGACTCATAGTTGAAGAGATTTAGTTGCACACACACACTACTCTAGCATGCATGTGTGATTATTGCATTTTGAGTGTATGTATTTCATAATTCACACTTGCACTTTTTTTCTTGATTGTTTTGAGTATGTGTGCAGTGCGTTGGTCCCCTACCCGCGCACACTGGCGCATTGTGCTAGTTGTCATGTGCTGGACTAACGCAACCTTGGTAGAGGATAGCCGTTGGTCGTGCACTGGTGGTCGTCATGCGCAGCTCACCAATGCAACTTCCACAGAGGTTGTGCGTTGGTGTGTGTGCACTACTCGACTAGCGCACCACCAGCGCAAATGGCAAGAAGCTGAAGCATTTTTTTCAAAATGACCTCACTTTGCTTGGATCTCATAGATATATATATATATATGCCTTGATAGCCTTTGGTCATTTTTTAGAGCAAAAATTACATGTTTTGAAAGCTAAAGAAGTGACTTCAAAGCAAAGGTATCAAGACTTGATTTTTATTACACAAAACACAAACACCCATCATACTTTCATGTTTCATACATCATCTAGCATGTTCTAGATTGATTTCTTATGGGTTTTCTTTATTACTCACATGACTTGTAGTTAGAACATTTATTTGCATCTTTTCACATGGTCTTGCTTTACAAGATAGCATTTTTATTACTTGACTAGTTTCAAGATTGCATTTTTATTGTGTTTTGTGAGTTGTTTGTGATAGCTATTGCATATAGGGTTTTATTTGCACATCTAGCTAGTTTATCTCATTGATTGATTGAGATTGTTTGTGATAGCTATTGTATGTAGGATTGGTTACCCTTTACATAGCTAAGTTGTATGCATGTCATATAACTACATGATATCTAGGAGTGTTTAACATGTTCTGCCATGCCTAGATAAGCTTAAATGTTTGACCTTGCATTTATGCATTTTGAATATTGCACATATTCACTTTAGGTTGTTAATCTATTCTCTTAGAGAGTCAAGTCTTGTATTTATCATCTGGTAGTTTACAAGCAAGGAACTAGGTTCACTTTTAAAGGCCTGCGGGTAGTAGTGGTGGGTTAGTGACCGTAGGGTTTAACGTGGTCAACCTAGGTTGTAAACATCGTTGCAATTAGTGGATTCGAGGTTCATTATGTGGCGCACATAACAGCCCGTGATTTTTCCTTGTTGAAGGTTTCCACGTAAAAATTAAGTGTCATTTAAATTCCGCGCATTTACACTTGATTTTGTATTTGACTAGTTTGGTGTCATTTTTGCAATATTGACTAATTAGGAATATTTAGTAATAACCGAATTAAAATCTATTCACCCCACCCCCCAGATTACTTTAGACTCGTTTTATATATATTTTCACCACATTTTCCAGATATTGGACATGTAATTTTGGAATAATATAGCTCATGCTACTATTGCCAGATATTTAACATTATTTGAAAATTAAACCAAACAAGTGCACATGCAATACATATCCATTTTGGACTTTTCCCGAAAAAGTCGATCGAACCTACATTTTGGTCGACCAAAAAATCATTGAATCAATGCTCTACAATATACATATCGAATTCATTTTGGAATATACATATCCATTTTGGACATTTCCCGATTAAGTTAACAGAACCTACAATTGGTCGACCTAAAACTTGAATCACTGCAATATACATATAGATTTGAGTTTACTTAGTGTAGAAAACAACTCAAATTAAGGCATTCGGTGGACATGAAAACTAATAATAAATATCATTATATCTATTACAACACTATAAGCTACATAAAATGTGAAGCACTAAGAAAAAATACATTACCAAAATGGAGATTCGATGGCACCAGCAAAAAATACATTACCCACTTCACTTGAGAGTTTCTTTTTTATATTAATAAAATTACTTCATTTAAATCTATTGTGGCAACTTTTATGCAAGTTTCAACATCCCAACTGCGAACTTGATGGATTTAATCAGGTTTTCCAACTTGATTGTCATTTTTTATTGACTCTAGCTGCAACTCTTGATTTCTTCTTCAAGCTCTTCCATTATTTTTACTGCACCACTATCCCTTGATGGCAGTAGATGATGATGTAGGAGTTTGAGGAGGCTGAGATGCTGCAATGTGTTGATTTATCTTCAAGGTCCAAATGTTAGTTCTCATCTCTTCCAGCAAAGCAATGATCTTAGTAGAATTGGAAGCTTCAGTTTTATGAGTAGGTTTCTTAGAATGTGATTGGTTCTTTTCTTCATCTACTTCCCTATCAGTTATAGCCCTCTTACTCTTACACTTAGGTACCCACTGATTATCCTTCAACACATAACCAAGCCTATGCATAGTTCCTTCATTATAATAATTAGTAGGCTTGATAGTCTGTGTTTCAGTTTCATCATCCAACTTAATTTTAAAATGCTTGAACAACTTGGTCAATGCCATTCCATAAGGCAAGGACGTACACTTCCTTTTCAACACATCATTCATGTGATGGAACATCATGAATGAAAAGTTCAACTTCTTCCCATTTGTAATAGCCCACATCACATACAAATCAAGATAAGAAACATTATTTTTTTCCACCAACTTGGGCCAGAAGAATGAATGTGATCATATGGTGCAAAATTTTAAATTCTAAGGTCAACTCAAAAGCATCAGGCAATTTCTTAGAAATTTCTTCCTTTATGGTAAACTTTTTCACCTCTTCATCAAAATCAACACCCTCAACAGAGATTCCTTTGTGAGTGTGGTAATGTGCCAGACCAGACTCTTGAATCCCATAAATACGAGTCAGCATAGAGGGATTAACAAGAACATCAACATCATTTACTCTAGAAGTTAGTGTTATACCTTCATTATTCATCTACAAGTTAGCAAAGAACATCCTCACTAATCGTGGGAACTTCATTTATTTGCACAAATTTGATCAGTGACTGCTTTTTAAACCAATTCGTGATACCAAACTTGTATTTATTGAAGAATGGGTATCAAACAATCTTATCTA
Source organism: Acer saccharum (assembly GCA_030490815.1). NCBI lineage: Eukaryota > Viridiplantae > Streptophyta > Magnoliopsida > Sapindales > Sapindaceae > Acer > Acer saccharum. The sequence goes on from CM059873.1 coordinate 18,104,428, forward strand.
GTACAATAACAAGCATTAAGTTATGAGACCTCAAATCTCGTATAACAAAATAAGGGTTAAAGTAATTATGCAATTTTACATCATCAATTGTTGACACCAAACTTATATTTTTTTGAAGAATAGGTATCGAACAATCTTACCTAGTACAATAGTCTGATTGCTGAAATCCTCGGTGTACTTCTAGCTACAGTCAACTTTCTTCTTAGATTGCTTTTGTGCCATTGTTGAACAATAAGGACTGGGTCAAGGCAGGATAGGTCAACTGAAGGATTCGAACATATCCATGCAACGATCACAAGTATTAAATAAGAAATTTTAAAGGAAAAAAAAATGAAAATACAATTCAATTACATGTTACATGCCCTAAATTGCACCCACCTCCCCTGAGGTTTGAGTTCAAATTTAGAAATAGAAACAAAACCCAGATTGTTTCTTTGAAAGAGAGAATTTGAATTTAGCTGTTTTTGCCTGATTCCGATTCAATACCTATAAATGTTGGTTTCTGGTTAGGAATATTGAAGTTCACGGTTACTAGGTTTTACTTCACTGATGTCTGAGTAATAAAATGTTCACGGATTTGGGCCGTATTCATTTGGGTCAACCTGGTCTTGGTCCATATGCATTTGGTCTAACATCTAGAAACGTCTGGTCCATTGCTTTTAAACATTTGATTAGTTTAAGGCCCAAATCAACTTAATTATAAAAGTTTGCACCCTTTAAAAATTGTATTTACACTCCAATTTTGCCCTATGAAGGTATTTATAGATTTGATTTTGTCCTATAACATTTTTGTTCCGTGATTTAGGTTTTGATGATCAAATATGTTTTACATGTTTCTGTGACACCAAGCTTAAAGGCTAAAATGCTTCTTTAAGATCTCCCAACTGAGTCGACTAAACATACATTTGGTCGACCAATACTTGAAACACTGCAATATACATATCCATTTTGGAATTTTCCCGACTAAGTCAACTAATCATACATGTGGTCAACTTGAATCACTGAATCACTGACATAACCAAATTAGCTCCATTACCGATTTCTTCTTGTTGGGCCATACCCGCTAATATGGCTCGTGCTACTATTGCCAGATATTTGACATGCAATTTTGGAATAATATGGCTCATGCAATTATCAGTTCTTCACTTCCTCCAAACCGCCCAAAACAAATTCAAATTCAAACTTCTCCAAAACTCCTCCATTGGTGATTTCGATCAGGAAAGGCATCTACTAAGGTAATTCTTTGCCATTCCCAACTCCAATTCCTTCTAAATTTGTTCTAGATTACTTTGACTCGAGTTAAGGTTCAAAATTGGGGATTTTGTTCATATTAGGGTATTAGTTGGGATTTTATCAAATTCTTGCTTAATTGGTGCATTAAAGAGATGGGTTTTTCTTGATTAATGATATTGTGAAGTTGTGACATTGGTATTTTGAATTTGGGTGCATTTTTGTAAGAAAATTTTAAAGGTTTAGGGTGAAATTCGTGTTTGATTGGAAAATGTGGAAGTTTCTTTTTGTTTTGAACTTTCAATTGGAGTTTGTTTTATATTTGTTGGATTTTTGTTGATTTCTTTTTGGAATTATTTTTATTAATTCTAGTTTTATTGTTTTTTTTTTTTAAATTTTTAAAGTCACATCTTTCATCTGCAATGTCGAAAAGAAATCATTTAATTTGAAAGATAATTGTAAAATAATGAAGATTAATATTCCAAATAAAAACCCTAAAAATTAAAAGAAGAACGGAGAAGAAAACTTACAGAGTTGAGAGGGCTACCGTGTCTGTGTGAGAGTCTACTCAGCTTTCAAATGAATAAACCCTTCCCTTCTCCCTTCTCCCTTCTCTTCTCAAATGTTGCTCTACCCGTGCATTGCACGTGTTTTTTATATACAGTATATGGGAAATTTCACACAAGTCCTCCTTTTACGTAATTTGTCACCTTTTTAAATGTTTTTACCATATTAGTATCTTTAGTCCTTAATTTCTTATTACTTTTTTTCAAAATTTATCACTTTGAATTGAAGATTGGTAGTGTGTTGTGGTAGTGCTTGGTGAAGTGCTTAGGAAGTGGATTTTTGTGCTGTGACTCTGCCCATAATGTGTTAGATTGTTGTGGTTTTCTTTGCAACAACGGGTAAGGCTCAGAAGAAAAGGGGTGATGCTTCCGGTTCAGGTACTATACCAAGGCCAGCAAAGAAAAGGGTTCCCAAGTGTGTATTGAACCCAAAATTTGAAGTCCGGCTTGAGATGAGGAATGCAAAGAAGGGGTTCATTGTAGAACGGGGGATAAAATTGGATGAGCTTAGTTGGACCCCCATTCTTGGCGTGGTGACACAGAGAAAATGGGAGACATATGTTTCCAGACCGCCACTATACAAGCCACGGATTGTTAAGGAATTTTTCGCCGGAATGATCCATTCGGAATTCCAAGCTAGGGGATCTGTGATGGTTAGAGGAAAGGAAGTCCATGCTCGTCCTTCTGACATCAACAGTTACTTCCGGACAGATGTGGTGGATCCGAAGAGGTTTCAATTCGTAAGTCTATCAAAGACACCATTGGCTAGGGTTACACCTCGAATGGCATTTTCTAAGTTTCATCTTTCTGTAGTGAGCTTGAGGTGTTTTACGGTATTGATAGCACATTTTCTAGATTTCCTTGGAAAATGATAAGCCCTCCTAAAATTGAATTCTTTTTGTGGCAACTAATAAGAGTGTTGTGAAATCTAGTCTCTACAAGACCTAACACAACACCTGTTCTTAACTAAATAAACCAGAAAGAAATACTCTAAACAGTAAGAACAGAATATATGCAATACCAAAAATATAATTTCTATAACCGGTTAATCTCGGATTTACAATATTCAAAGGCTAAAACAAGTAATAGCAAGATACTACCAATAATTTCAGATCTATCAAATTTATCTCACGAAAATAAACAAGAAGAAAATCTGAACCTAGAAATAGCATATTTGAATCAACACAAAAATCTGTGAATATTGCCTTACAAGAGAAATAGAAGAATGACAATACTACAATAAACAACCTAGCAATATAAACTAATCAGTGATGCAATAATAGGCAAATAGAAAACAGAGAAGAGAAGAACACCACAATTATCGTGGTTCGGCCAAAAATGGGGCCTACATCCACGTTAAGTCTTCACAGAGAAGACTCTCGCTACTATAAACAAATCCGTTACAAGCTAGAGCAACAACTGAAAATCGATTACAAGCTTAGGCAATCAACCAGAGATGTTCAATCTCTCAACACAACTGAATCCAAACCTAAAGCCTCTCACGATCTTGTGTAAAGATCAATGAAGAAGTCTCCCATCCTATCAACAGAGTATACACTCATAGAGCACTCTTCGATTACAACAAACCTTACACAAATCACTCTCACAAATACTCTTATCTCACAAAGATCACAAAGATTACAAAGAACACTTGGATTCACCAAGTTTCGTAGAGAAATAAGAGAGAGTAGTTGAGAGAACTTTTCAGAGGAAACAAAACGATTTCTGAACCCTAATTCAAAATGAGAATCTAATATACATTCTCCCTCCTTGATGCTTATATGTCCCTATCTGATAAGTCACATGTGTAATCTGAAACAGCCAATGAAATCTTGCCACAATGGATTCTCTCATGTGACCTTATCATCTGATCTTCAGCTGATACCAAAACTGCACCGTTTCACCTTTGGAAAATATCTGGTCAACAATTTGGCTTGACTTTAGTTTGCTGATTTGGTTTGGGCTTCTGAGTTGGGCTTCAATTTTTGTCAACCTACTTGGGCCTAAAGAATTGCTAAGATGGGCTAACCCAACATAACAAAGAGGTAGAGTGTTTGTGGGTGATGTCTGATCGTTCTATTTCTATACATGTTTTAGGTCCCTATTTCCTATTATTTGTGGTTTGTTCTCAAGTGAAATTAGGTATTTTATGTGTTTGTTGAGTATGTGTAGGTCACATTCCATTCAAGAGGTGTTGGATGTTATTTTTGGAGAAAATGAGCAAAAGATGAATTTTGGCCAATGCAGAACATCAATATTGCGTGCCCATACCTCTTAGATCCAATTGAATTGTGTATCCTACCACCTATGGATTTGAAGCCCCGGAAGTCTAGTTTCCAACCCAATTTACGGCTCATCGATTCAAAGTTTCTAGAAGAGGTTATGCCCGTGTTAGTACCCGAAGGTCAGATCAATCAGTCATAAAATCCATGAATACTTTCGGAATTTGTTCTGCAAGTTGTTGGAACAAGAAATATTACCTTCTTGGATATGTGTGAGAGTCTTGGAAAGCAAGTAGATATCTAATCCTTATCTTCCTTCAATAAGTAATCAATTTGGATGGATTATGAAAGAAATAGAATTCCAAATAGGCAAGTATTCTCAAAGGGAATAGATTTCCTTGTTGTTTAAGGACATGGCCTAACATCTACACCTATTTAAACCCCTTTGAACCCTAATTTCGGGAGACCAGCTGGGAGGAAGCCAAGGGAGGTCCCAAGCCACCAAGGGGGTCGTCCCTCATCAGACCCCTTTCACACAACTCATAATACAATTCTCTCATCCATCTTTACACATCGAAGATTCAAAGACGAAGAAGAATTCAACATTGAAGACTTGAAGAACTCGTTGGAAGGCCTCAATGGGTTCTATCTTTTCTATCTTTTGTTTTGTTATCTTTATGATATGTAACTAAATCCATACTAGGGAATAAATGTGAACCTCTATCAATGCTCTTTGTTAGAATTGACTATATTTCCATTAATTCAATATTTGATTTATTCAATTCATTCTAGATCTTAACTCTTTATTTGTGTTAATGCATGATTATACACTGGCATGAATTTAGGGTTTTGGTAATTAAACAATTAAGTTTGGAGTGTTGATTTACACATAACCTTAATTAATATTCAATTGAATGGATAAAACTGATCTTAGCATTGATTTATGCAAGTAGGTTTTGATTCATTAGTTCTTACACTTAATGAGTTCTCGGTTGTAGTTTGCGCCATTGATTTATGGGTAAATTATAATTGAGAACACTTGATTCATCTTATGATCATACGGTAACAATCTTACTTAAGATAAGAACGAATCCTTAACTTGGTTATTATCTTTTTCACATGTCAATTCGAAGCATTGAGTAAACATAGTTGGGGAGCATTGATGACCTAATTCTCTCACCTCTTGATCACATTCACATATTCTTGTTAATTGCTCTCTTAGATAATTTAGTAGTTTTATTCAATTCACAACAATCTCAGATCTCTTGGATACTTTTAATTGCTTAACTTAAATTTGAATTAGTTATAATTAATAAATCATTTTTCCTCGTGGGAACGATCCTTACTTGTCACTGTACTTATCTCACGATTTGTGCACTTGCGAGTTAGGTTTTTATAGCACGATTTTACATATCAATGTCCTTCAAAAGTTTGGTGTCAGCTTGGATATGAGCTACAAGTTATGCAACCATGCCAATGAATCTATGGACCATGTCTTTCTTCATTGCCCATGGACATGGAAGCTGTGGTTGAATTGCATGGGTTGTTGGGGTGTGGAGTGTTGCTAGAATGCCTCTATTTTATATTGGTGGGAGAGTTGGACTAGTCTTGTGTCGAAAACTAGATATGCTAGAGCTTGGGACTTATTGTTTAATGCTATGATTTGGACCACATAGGAGTCGATGAATAATGCGGTCTTCAGGGCCAATGAGGCAAACGTCACTCAAGCCACGGATATGGTGAAGTTCAAGGTGGATTGGTGGTTCAAACACCATTGTGCGGGATTGAAGGAGACGATAACTGCCATTATGCTGAATATAAAGGACATGTGTGTGGATTCCAAACCTGTGAAGAATCAAAGGATGGAAGCTTGGACCCCTCCTTTGAAAGGTAATTTGAAGTTCAATGTTGATGGTTCGTCATTAGGGAAGCTTGGACCGGCTGGGATATGAGGGATTTTGAGAGACTCCAATGGTAAAGTTACCTGATTGTTCTCGCTGTTTACAGGATTTCATGACTCAAAATCAACCGAGTTATATGCTAATTCACAAGGCTTGTGAGCTTTGTGCTTCATTCTTTTATAGGTCACAATATTGTGATTGAGAGTGATTCAAAGGTGGCAGTCTCTTGGATCACTAATGGTGGTATTGGCAATCTTAGACATGTATACCTAATTTATGACATTCGAGGTTGTTTGGATTATCTATGAGGGGAGGTGGTGTGTTACAAATTGAGAGCTTCTAACTTCTTTACTGACAAGCTAGCTAAAATGGGTTCTAGATTGCAAGGAAATTTTATGGAATGGAGCTAGTTTCTGCTCGCCCTTTTCTGGCCTTTGTTTTTGTTGTTTGTTTTTCATGGTCCTCTTCTTGTTCTCAAATGTTCTATGTAGATAGTTGGGACGTAGGGAGGAAGTCTTGAGTTTGTTTTTTGCTGAGCATGGTGTTGCCTGTTTTTCGTTGTTTTTCTAGTCTGCCGTTGCTCAGCGCTTGGTCCTCTGCTTTTTGATTTTACTCTTGGCTCTTTGTCTTGTTTTTCGTGGTGGCTTATCTTTGGCTTTCTTTATAAAGCTTTCTTGTTAAAAATAAAAAAAATAAAAAAAATAAAAATTCTAGATTTAGTGGAATCCCTATATGAGATTCAAAGATTATGATTAACAACTATATTATACAAGTCAATAAAGACTTGCTCTCTCGATGACTATTCTCATCTATGGCTAAGGAGTTGTGCGTCATTCTCCATATCTACAAACAAAACAATTTTACGCTTTTTTTCATAGATGAAGACGGTTTACACCTGCCGATGGAGGAAAACAATGGTTTGACTAATGTACAACAATGGGATAAGTGGTCGGCGTTTCTTAACTAGAGATGTTGAGTCAATTTGTAATTAGAAATTATGATATTATTAATGGTTTTTCATGAATCAAAACCATTTAATGGTTAGCCTAGTTACTTGAATTGGCCTTATAAATAGCATAAACATGTATCACAAAGTAATTTTAAATTTTAAATTAATTTTTCTGTGTAACAAAACAAAATCACAAAGATATGAATTTGGATTGTCTTCTACATTGCGAAAATAATATAAGTTGTTAATTAATTTTTTTAATTTTTTTATATCTAGATTAATCAATGCAAAGATTCTAGATAAAAATCATTTTTATAACAATAATAATAATAATAATATCTTATTAATGAGTATAATCCAACAAGTTAGCATGTATAATTGGAAAAAAAAAAAAAATCCAAGCAACACTGGTTTATAATCGTAGAATGTAGAATCAAAAAGAAAAAACTTAGCGTGTATAATTTTTGGATTATACATGAGAAGAAAAAATGTAAGACCTCCATCCTCGCATATGTTTGTCGACCTCATATTGGAGGTCAATTGCAGTATATTTCCACTTTGACAATGGGAATTGATAAATTTAAAACTTTCATATATTTATATAGTTAATTTTTAAAAGATGGATATATTTATTGTATTTTCTTTCTCCTTAGAATAATTGATGGAAACTTAAGTAAATAGTACCTGTTTTTATGTTTATACATATTCACTTTTGAATTTAGGTTTTAAAAATTATATTGACGATGTATTAAAATGAAAATAACGAAATCCGTACATCGTATGAGTTGAGACAGTAGTAATTAATAATTTTCCATTCTTCCCAATGTGTAAAGAATCAAGTGAAGGTCAACTATCCGAATAGCCCTATTACATCTGTATATTAATTACTGCATAATTTTGACAAAGAATGATTCTCAATTTCCGTAGCTGCTTCTAATTTTGACAAAGAATGATTCTCATATTCATATTCAGTTCTGTAGTTACATAAAAGCAAGAAAAAGTAGGAGAATATGTACATATTCTGATATTCATACACGGCTTGCTTGCATGTATGTGCAATTTATCTGACTTTCAAAATTCTTGTCTAGCTTCTGCTAGCTTTATCCTCATTTGATATAGCCATATAGGATTAGGTACTTTAGCAGTCAGGCTTATAAAAACATCTGTTTAGTCAAAATGTCAACCTCAATTAAATAATTGATCAATAAAGCATATATTATACGTTTAGGATGAAAATGTCAATATCAATTATTCTGTTCATTAGCTCATTTGGATTACATGCAATAATTAATTATAGAACGAAGACTATTACCATATAGCCGCCTACATAGACTTCAATGCAAAACACAACATGCATGCATGCACTAGTATTTCAACTATGATCTCTAACACTATAAATAACATGCAGGCCTTGATATTTCTCCATCATCTCATCAAGTTTTCATTTTGTGTGTTTATTGCAATCGATCAGTTTTTCCTTTGTAAAACAAAAGCCAACTATTAATAGTAATAATGGCTTCTCTCATCATCAGTACTACTTATAGCTCTACCTTTCTCACCATACTATTATTGTTTCTTTTTATGCAAAGCGAAGCTCAATTATCTTCAACCTTCTACGACACCACTTGCCCAAATGCACTCAACACCATCCGAACAGCTATTCGTACTGCTGTTTCCCGTGAGCGCAGAATGGCAGCTTCCCTCATTCGCCTCCATTTCCACGATTGCTTTGTCAATGGCTGCGATGCATCCATCTTGCTAGATGATGCCCCTTCAATCATTAGCGAGAAAAATGCAATCAACAATTTCAAATCCATCAGGGGATACGAAGTCATTGACAACGCTAAGTCTCTTGTGGAGAGCATTTGTCCTGGAGTTGTTTCATGTGCAGATATAGTAGCAGTTGCAGCCCGCGATGCATCGTTTGCTGTTGGCGGACCATCTTGGACGGTTAAGCTTGGAAGAAGAGACTCCTCCACTGCTAGTTTAAGCTTACCTGAAGTCGAAAGCAACCTCCCTAGCTTCAGAGATAGCTTGGAGAACCTTCTTTCCTTGTTCGCTAGAAAAGGTCTTAGTGCCAGAGACATGGTTGCTCTCTCGGGTTCCCATACAATTGGACAAGCCAGTTGTGTTACTTTCCGCGATAGGATCTATAACAATCAAAGTGATATCGATGCTGGATTTGCGAGCACTAGGAGACGTCAATGCCCAATTTCTGGTGGGGATGGGAATCTTGCACCACTTGATTTGGTCACACCCAATTCTTTTGACAACAATTATTTCAAAAATCTCATTCAGAAGAAGGGTCTTCTTGAATCGGATCAGATACTTTTTAGTGCCGGAGGATCTACAAACGACGTTGTCGATGAGTACAGCAAAAACCCTACCAAATTCAAATCTGATTTTGCAGCTGCCATGATCAAGATGGGTGATATCAGTCCCCTCACTGCTTCCCAAGGGATAATACGAACAGTTTGCAATGCTGTCAACTAATTATGCATCATGCATGCTGGTTATTACTTATTATTCTTTTCTCTTTTCGTAAAATTCTAATTGTCCATATGTACTCAATTGTTATATATTATTCTTTTTCAATCCAATAAAGGATATCTCTATTGATAAATATATTGATCTAGCTTAATTGTTTCGGATTTATTTGTTAGCTAAGCATGATCTATATTGATCTACTTATATACAGCATGTCGATGGTATTATGTATACGTATATGCTGCTTTTGAAGTTCTAATTAATTAATGAGATATATAATAGCAAGTGTTATATAAATTCTGTTTATATTTTTGTAAGTTTCAAAAAAAAAAAAATTCTTCTTTTGTTTTCTTACATGAAATTACATGATCTAACCTTGTACTTTTACATGAAAAATAATATTGGTAGAGCTATAATTATTGAAGAGTGAAGCCATTGGAGTTAGTTTTGTGTTTGAACTCAATAAAAGAGAAGATCAAGGATTGCATGTTATATATTAGGAAGCACGGATACTCCATTTGGTGGAGGTAACTCGTATCGAACTCCTATCCAATTCAGATACTTCCCGGATACTCTAGGATACGTATCCGATAAGCCAAATGGCGTATCCGTTGACTTTTTCATAAATTTGACTAGAGGATACTTTGGGGATACTTGGAGGATACGTTTGGAGCAATATTATAATTATTTTAGTATAAAACAGGGTCAAATTATAATTTCAAAATTTTAGGAGTCAAAATGAAATTGTAAAGAAATTTTGGTTTTGATTCCATTGACATGGAGAATACCGGGATACTTGAAATTGCAAACTTTTCTCTTGATGAATCAGAGTTAGAGACGAATTATTTATATCCTTTAACAATATGAATGATGATAATGAAGTTAATTAGGAATTTAAAATATTTTTTATGAATTTTTTTTATGTATTATTTGGATTTTTTTAATATGTTATTACTTATGTGACGTATGTTTTATTTGGATTCTGAATATGTTTTTATTTTGAATGAATTATCAAATATGTTTTCATATATTATTATTATTATTTAAATATAAATATATATTATTTTAATTTACGTATCCTACAATATCTGTATCCTAGTTTTTGAAAATTTACCGTATCCCCATATCGTGTCGTATCCGTATCTCATACCGTATCCGTATATATTATGAGAAAGAATATATACAAGTACTAGCCACTAGCTAGTGGTAGTACGTTGATGGAAATACGCACGTGGTCTTCGTTCAAAGTTTTGGTGCTAGCTCCATCGATCGGCGCCATATTTGTTGTATTTATTAGCTCAAATCAAAGACGCCATAAACTTCAAAACCAATAATTGCTGTCAAAATTATATATGCAGAGTTAGACAGCTGTACTTAGATTATTATTATTACTTAATGGTACTTGGATTATTAATTCATTCGAAAAATTGAGTGATTAACCTTGTCTAAATTAAAACAATGTAACTAATACATAATAAATAATACATGAATTAGGAGAAAAATTACACCAGTTCTCTTGACTATGTATTTGATCCCCTCAAATTTGAGACATCATTTTTTATTTTATTTTTAAAGATTGTCATTGTTAGTACATATATAACACATTCAATGAGAACTTGACCTTATCTTAAATATCTTATATAAATTTAAGACAATAATTAAATACATGTGGAAAGAAAGAAAAAAAATTGTTGAAACCATGAGGACAGTGTAATATTTGTTTGGTAAAACCAAGTGGGCAAAAGACATTAATGAGTGGATAGAATATATAAAATAACGTTTGAATAAGCCAACATAAGTAGTCAGATATTAATAGCGATAAGCCAAAGCCGGAGATGAAAATTTCTAAGTCATTATTTGGATCCTCCATCTGCTGCTGATATAATCTTTTTCCTGAACTCGTCTAATCTAATGACATATAAGTATTATAATGAATGCGCAATTAAGATGTAATTGATTTTCACAACCACTTTATTAACAACCAATCACATATTTTCAAAAAAAAATATGGAAAAAGATCAAATCAGCAGAATATCGAAAACCTCTAAGTCAAATTATATTCACATTCTAGCAACCATATATGAATTGGTCAAGTACTGCTACCTGCAGGCTTCAAAATTTTAGAATTGCAAAATTTCAAGTTTTCAACTGGCTTTGGGAGGAAAGTTTTCATATGTTTGGTATGACTTTATTAAGTGAAATTACGGATATGTCATATATAAGCTTTTAAACCCCACGGGAGTTTTTTATTTATTTATTTATTTTAAGTAAGGTGTTAATTGTATTAGATACGGACACCAATTATGACAGCGTCCCACTTCAATTAAATTGGCACTCAATTGGAATAGTTGTGTTGACAGTCATTTGTTATTTAGTAAAAACCGGTTTAGTGGTGGAATCAAAAATTTATATAAAAATGAGTAATTAAAAAAATAAAATAAAAATAAAAATAAAAATAAAATAAAAGGTAGTGTTAACTTATGTCCTTAGAGTAGATGTGAACAACTAAAAATTATTGTAAGAAGAAACTCAATAAATGTATAGATAGAAACAAGATAACTAATGCAATAATTATGCATTTATTACATTTACCGTGTAAAATTGTAGTTGTTAACATATGCCTTTAAGGCATAGGCTTACACTACCAAAAAAACATTAATAATAACTATTGTTATCCGAAAAATCGTGCGTTGACTTATGGACAACACTTAGACCGTATGATTCAGGTATGGACTGGCGAGCCATGTATCAACTAGGACCAGTTCACAGGTGTGCTGGAACCAGTCATGACAGATCCAATCACAACACGGGAAAAGTATATAGGTGACGTATCAAGTTGACAGTTTAATAATGAACTAATATCGATTATGCATTTAAACGAAGGGCACTAGTCATGATTCTCATTCATCAATTTCAATTGACTACACTTCTCTCAAAGGAGTCTCTTTCTCACTCTCTATCAATACAATAAGGGTTTCAACTTATGAAACCAGTCGTTCTATAGTAGGAAATTATGCAATAAGGATTTCTTACTTGAAACCAGTCGTTCTATAGTAGGACTACTTTCTTTTTTACTCTCCAAAATCCAACCCTTAACTTTCCTTGAGTTGGGGTATTTATAGGGTGTCTTAGATGTGGGAGTCATTGGCACGATCTTCACCGCTCTTTTACACTGGGCCCATAATGTCACACGCTCTGGAGGTCGTGATTGCTCTAGCTGTGCCATAATGCTGACTAGGAGGTCAAATGGGTAGGTGGGAGACTTCTCTTTTAGGCGGGATAGCCGTTGGGGAATCTTTATTGTTCCTTTGAATCAGGCACAAGCATGACACACACCCCGGAGGGTCAGAATGGTCCCACCTATGCCCTACTGTCCATATAGGTGTTAGGATTATGCTCAATAGCAAGAGTGTAATGTTGTAATTAACAATCTTTTTCATATTAATAAAGTGATTTCTGGTTTAACAAATCGTATAGCATTTATAGTTTATATTATAATTGTCAAAGTAAATAATCATAAGGTCTAAAGACTATGGGAAAAGAAGAATTGTTCGTACATCTGGATATGTATGTGGTAGACACAATTCTTTAGTTAGTCTTGAATAATGTTCACAACTTAAGTTAAAGGTTGGGCACATTTATCTTGTTAAAGTTGTAGAATTCTTTTGCTAGCATTTGAGTGGGATCAAATGAGATATGATGAGTCTAAAATCATCGGAGTGTCTTCGAGCAAAAGGATCTAGTGCACTGGGTGCATTGAACTGGATCACAATGAAAAGCTTTATCTAGAACCGTCAGTAGATAATAGTCTTTTCATTATCAGGACAATCGGAGAGTCTATCTTAATCCTGAGATAAATGATGGACTTATGGTTGCAAGTGATATCATTTGAGTTATCAATGAGTACGATTATATCGCATAGTCTATCCTCGATAGTTTGGTGATATTCATTTGTTAATCGATAGAGGACTTCATTTATAGATATGGACATCGTGGCTCCATTTAATTAAATGAGAGTATAATATCATCATATGGATGTTTTGAGGTAATTGGATATTAAATCTCAACGTTGAGTTTTCGATAGTGTCTATTGAAAACATGGCTTCTGGACAAGTCAAAATATCCAAGTTCAAAACGTGGTCATATGAGTAAATATGGTAACTTGGAGAGTTATAGGCGGTCTATGAACTCTTGGCGATTACTGATATTAATCACGAGGATACACTATCTCCAATATGATTGTCTAGGGTATGAATGAGGAGCATCTTCCTTTTCTATCTTTATTTAAGAGTTCAGTTTTAGCTCTTTAGTGGAATGAGTTAAAATTAATGGATCGGACCTAAGTGAATCATTTGTTGATTGTGATTAGGTTATGTCTATTGAAGCTTAAATTTAGATGGCCCGCCAAGATCCCCAATCCACACGGACTTGCATGGATCACTTGATATATTCTACCGGACCAATTTGAGGGTCCATCTAGAATTGCATTTAATATATTAAGAATATAATTTGCACATTATTTAAGTAATGGGCTGCTCAATTATATTAATATATTAATGAAAGACATGTGGGCTTGTTTCTTTTAGTAAGAATGGGTCTGGTTCACATGTGGGCTTTTTATTTAAAGTCCAATGGATTAAATGAAATAGGAAAATAATATTAGGCCCAATCTTATATAAGTGGGGCGGCTAGGTTAATGTTTTAACCTAAAAATATTATTTTGTTTCATTTGTTTTAATTAAATAAGAATTAATTGATTTATTGATTAATTGCTTAATTAAAGAAACAAATCTTTCCTAAAAGTAAAAGACTTGTTTGATAAGTAAATAAATAAATTAGTTTTATTTATTTAATCAAATAAGGAGTCTTTTTATTTAGTCAAAATAAAAGAATAAAAATAAAAGAGTTGGATTAGGGTTTGAAGTCTTAAAAGACATGTGGTTTTTGGGTGCAATACAACTCCTCTTTTGTAGAGGAAAATTGCGGCAACCCTAGGCAAACACACATAGAGAATTCGGCCACCCTATAAGGAAAGAAGGAAGAAATTTTGGCCACCTATATAAGCATACTTATAGAATTCGGCCACCACAATGAATGGTGCTTGAGTTTTTTATTTCTTTCTTCTTCTTCTTAATTCCAAGAGAGTTTTTATTCTAAAAAGACAAAAAGGAGTGTGAGATTATTCTTTGATAGTATACTATTGCTTAATCATCAATAAGCTTGTGTATACGATATCGATCTAGGTTCACGCGAGTTTCGATCATTAGATTGAGAACTCAAAAGTGACCGGAATAATTTTTGACATTCTTTTGATTGTTTTGTGACTAACAAAGAAAAGAAAGTTTTTGTCTGGTCCATTCACAGGTTTGCAATTCAAAGAAAAGGGAGACCACGCTCCTAGGTGATCCACGTTCGTGCTCGGATTGAAGGTCTTGCGGATTACCATCGACGTAAGTCAATCGGATCACGCGACAAAAGGTAATTTACTTTTGTTAATATATATGCATGTTTATTGATTAAAAGGGTTTAAGGTTCATAAAGGAAAAATTTTTAAAAGTCACTAAATCGTTTTTAGTATCGCTTCCGCTGCGTTTACCACTTTTGTTATTATTTTTCCCTTCAATTGGTATCAGAGCCTAGGTTGAACCCTTTTAATTAATTAACGTATATATACGTGGATCTATTTCTTTTTATTGTGATTATGCATGTTTAGAAAGAGATGGCACTCTAGGTATTCAAATATATAATTACATGTGATGTATGGATTTATATATGTTTTATGTGGTTTGTTATTGCTCGATTTTGGCCCTAGATTTTCAATGTAATTTTTGTTTCGGAGTTGTAACAAGAAGGGTGGTCTATTATCGCCATAATTCCTTCTTGGTAGATTGCTAGGTTTTATTTTTTTTATTTTAGGTGCAGTATTTTTTTTATACTACTGCAGATTTTTTATTTTTTTTATTATGTGCAGTTTTTGTTTGTAAAAAAGTACTGCAGTGATTAAAAAAAAAAAAAAATACTACAGTATTTTATTTGTTTAAATACTGCCGTAATATATTTAGGTCTTGAAGATTCGAAGACACGATGAAAAACGAAGCAACCGGAACCATGAACGAGCACCGTGCGCACCCTAGGAGTTGATTGGGCTGCGCATGGCAAGCCCATTGCAAGGTGGGCTGCGCACGGCAGCCTTGAAGGCCCTATGGGCTGCGCATGGCAGCCCCTTTGTGGGGTTGTGGGTCGTGCACGCCCATGGGGTTTGGGCCGAAGGATGAGCGTATGGTTGATGGGCCACCTGAAGATCTTGTATTCCTGACAATTGTAATTTACTTGTTTTTCTAGGATGGGCCAAAATTGTTGCTATTTAATTTATGCTTAAATATTACAATATTTGTTATTGTATGATAACATGACATATAGAATAGGAGTGCCATGCATATATCTCTTTTGGTATGAACATGCATTGAATGATTTAGGTATCTAAATTGGCATCTAGATAACTCGGTAAATCATTCTATGGGATTTAATCACACGCCTTAAATAATTGAGTGGGAGAAGGTGTTTTTGTAACACCTATGGCCTCCAAGGTTAGTTGAGCTTTATTATTTATTGGTAATCCCCCCAAGGGGCGTCCATGAATGGAATTTAGCAACATACTTCCTTACAAGGATAGACTAGACAATGGACTCAAACGAGATCTACTCCCCAAGGAGGGATTTTCGTGAGAGAAAATTGAGGGTCGATATCTTGATAACACACTCAATGTAATTTTATTGATATCCTCCCAAGAGTTCTTGTCAGTAAAATTGCAAGGCTAAAATTGAAAACGCTGGTTGTTATGTTAACAATTAGGTGGGACCTAGTCTAACTAGTAAATGGTGCGAACTCCCAAAGGAGGCGTAACATTTATGGGTGTTAGATCACCGTTGAATTTTATGATTGAGTTATTTATTTAATTCAAGATAAATATTTAAAAGTGCTTTATCATGATTATATACTTATATATGTTTTGTTTTATTCAGAAATCATGACCCCATCACTTATGAACATCCTGAAAGATAACACTTTAACTGGAGATAATTATGTCACATGGAAAAGGAAAATTGGGTTGTTGCTGCAAAGTGAAAAACATAAGTTTGTTCTAACTACTCCTAAACCACCTGCTCCTAATAATGAATCTAGCATAATGTATAGAGATGAGTATGAGCAGTGGAAGACTTCAGATGATATGGCAAAATGTTACATTATGGCCACTATCTCCGACGTGTTGCAACAGCAGCATGAAGGAATGGAGTCCGCTGCTGATATAATGATTGAAAAGTTCTGGAGGCGTGTTTAATATAAAGCTAGAGGGGGGGTGAATAGATTTTAGCTAATTATTACCCAATTTTCGCGTGCATGTCAATTTTACGAAAATACCCCTAGCAAGTCAAATATACATACAAGTGTAATAAGATGCGGAAATAATAAATGACACTTGATGTTTACGTGGAAACCCAACCACTGGGAAAAACCACGGGCTGTTTAGTGCGCCACACTCGGACCTCGAAATCCACTAATTGAAATGGAGTTTACAACCTATGTAGACCTCGTCTAACACTCCGGTCAATAACCCCCCACTTCTACCACGTGGGCCTTTAAAAGTGGCTCTAGTCCAATTGCTTATGTGACCACCTGTTCCCGGTGTCCGACCTAATCCCGGTCAATCACACAAGACTTCAATCTCTCAAAAGAGATGCACAACCCTATGTGAATATGTATGAATATTCAATTAACAAACAAGGCTAGGGAACCTTAGATGCTTATCTAGGATGATGATATATTCAATTTAAATCAATCCTAGATATGAAAATAGCTATATGTCATGGCATACAACTTTAGCTAAGTAAAGGATAACCAATCCTAGATACATAGCTATCACAAATAACCCACAAACATTCAAAAGATTAACTAGTTGATTAAAAAACAATCTATCAACCTAGTTATAAATAAATCACACAAGAATGTTTATGGCATAGCTTTTAGGCAATAATGACCTAATCAATTAAGCTATCAAAAATAATCTCAATCATATAATGAGATTAATTAGCTAGATATAAAATAGGCATGAAAACCTAGCTAACATAAATAACCCAATCAACACATAATCTCAATCATGTATGTAGAAATTAATCTAAACACATACAAGTAATAAATGAGATAAATTGATAAGTAGAAACACTAATTATGTAAGATAAAAGTGTTCAACAAATCATACCATGTGTGTTGAAGAAGACCCATGCATTAGCACATGCTAGATGAACCTAGATGATGCCTAGATGATGATTTGTGCATGTGGGAATGGGTTTAGAGAGATAAAGATGTAATCTTTAAGCTTTTTCTCTCAAGTCTCTCTTTCTCTCTCAAGAATAAGGAGCCTCTCTCTCTAGGGTTTGATTTTGTGGCTCTACTCTAAAAATGATGAGAAAGATATGTATTTATAATGCCCAAGTGAAACTACGTCGTTTTGGAAGAAAGTGGAAAAAGTATGGGCATTTTCGCGGTACTCGCGTCAGTGCAGCGACTCAACATTCGAGCGCTTCGAAACATGACCAAACGACATCGAAACCTTTCATATAATATATCGTTGGAAAGGTATGGATGTCTACTTTCTACTCGTTTTTACAGAATGAATTTTGATGTCTGTAGAAAAAGTTATGGTCAATTGAGTGACCAAAGGTCAGAAACGGACAACAACAGAGTTGCCCTGTTTTGGTTGTAACTTTGGAGATTTTAAAACCAATCCAAACGGTCATGAAATATTACGAATAATATACCGTTGGAAAGGTATGGGTGTCTAGTTTGTACAGAAATTTTCAAAACTCATTTTGAAGCTTTGTGTAAAAAGTTATGGTCACAAGACCATGCAAAGGTCAGTTTTGAAAACACTTAAAACATTGAAATCCAATCTTTTAAAACTAGACACCTTACTCCAATCAACCAAACCAAAACTACCACTTATCCAAGAGAAGAATGAGACCTTCTCAAGTGGTCAACCATTGCGCTAAGACATGCACACCATCGTGCAAGCGCGGACGTTTCCGATCACACAAACGGAAACGAATTACACCACACTTAAGACTAATCATGAAGTGCAAGTGTGGGTATTGAATGCATCCTAATGCCTATCATGTCATGGCATTTCATAGAACAAGATGCAATCAATTTAATGCAAGAAGAGATATTGAATAATCAATAAAGCACAATGCACACAAAATATAAACGCAACATTCAAGAATAAGAGTTATGCATGTTGTGTGTGTGTGCAACTATATCTCTTCAAGGCAAAGTAAGCACAAGATATATACCTTTTGTGCTTGTCCTCTTGAGGTCTTGGAAAGGGTCTTTGATCTTCAACTAATCACCTAGACTACCCTTACAACCAAACCCCAACATGTGGTTTGCCCACGAAATAAGCCAATCAACAAAAGGGAATCCTTACAATGATGTCTCTAGAGGAGATGTTTGCTATGAAGTCTAGGACGACTAAGAGAGAGGCAGTGACTGCTTTTATGAATCTTAGGATGAAACCTGGACAGGCTGTGAAAGATCACATGATGAAAGTCATAGCACATCTCAACATTGCTGAACTGCATGGCGCTGAGATAGATGGTGAGACAAAGATTGATATGGTTGTCAATTCATTGTCAGATTCCTTTGATCAGTTCAAATTGGACTACACTTTGAACAAAAAGGAATACACCTTACAAGGCCTGATGCAAGATGTTCAAAGTGCTGAAAAGATCCTTGTGAAAGGCAAAGGTCAAGAGATTCATATGGTTGGTAAAGTTGCTACTGTTAAGGCCCGTCAAAAGGTCAAGAAACAACAGAAGAAAAAGCAACTTGGGCCTATCAAGAAGGAGACCAAGAAAGTAACCAAGATCAAAGGGAAGTGCTTCCTTTGTGGTGAAAAGGGACATTGGAAGAGAAATTGCCCAAAGTCCCAGAACAAGAAGGAAGAAGGTAATTTGAATTATCTTGAAACATGTTTTTTGGCTGATTCTACAGATTCTTGGATCATAGACTCAGGAGCCACTAATCATGTTTGTTATTCCTTGCAGGGGTTTCAAGAAAGGAGAAAGCTGAGTAAGAATGAAATCAATTTGCGCTTGGGCAACGGAACGTTAGTGTCTGCAAGTGCAGTGGGAGATATTAGAATTTATTTGGATTCTAGAAGGCATTTAGATTTAATAGACGTTTATTATGTACCTCAATTCAAGAGGAATTTAATTTCAGTTTCTTGTTTGAATAAATTTGGATATTCGGTTACTTTTAATAAAGTTTTTATTATTAGTAAGAATGACAAAATTATTTGCAAAGGTACATTGGAAAACGGTCTATACTTTTTGCATAGAAATATCTCTCACTCGTTAGACACAGAAATAACGGAACCTAATCATAAAAGAGTAAAATTATCAACAGATGAAACCTACCTTTGGCATTTACGCTTAGGTCATATTAACCTTAATAGGATTAAAAGATTGGTATGTGACGGACCTTTGAGTGACTTAAAGGTTGATGATCTACCAACTTGTGAATCTTGTTTGGAAGGTAAAATGACCAAAAGGACGTTCTCTACCAAAGGTGCAAGAGCCACTGAATGTTTAGGATTGATACACACTGATGTATGTGGACCTATGAGCATTCAAGCTAGAGGTGGATATGAGTACTTCATCACCTTCACGGATGATTACTCGAGATTTGGTTATATGTATCTCATGAGACATAAGTCGGATGCTTTTGACATGTTCAAAGCATTCAAAGCTGAAGTGGAAAATCAGCTTGAGAAACACATAAAAATCTTGAGATCTGATCGTGGTGGAGAATATCTATCTGGTGAGTTTCAGCAATATCTTATTGATAATGGGATAGTTTCTCAGTTTTCTGCACCAGGTACACCTCAACAAAATGGGGTAGCAGAAAGGAGAAATAGAACTCTTTTGGATATGGTTAGGTCTATGTTGAGTTATACAACGCTTCCTATTTCTTTTTGGGGATATGCTTTACAAACTGCTATATACATTCTAAACGATGTACCATCTAAGTCTGTTCCTAAAACACCGCATGAGTTGTGGACTGGGCGCAAGCCTAGTTTACAACACTTAAGGATATTTGGTTGTCCTGCGCATGTGTTAAAAGGAAAGACAGAAAAGATGGAGTCCCGTTCAGAAACATGTATATTTGTAGGGTATCCAAAAGAAACTAAAGGATATTATTTCTATAGTCCTTCGGATCTTAAAGTATTTGTTTCGACAAATGCTAAATTTCTGGAAAAGGACTATATGAATGATTTTGTGCCTAGAAGTAGAATTGTCCTGAATGAGATGTCAGGAGATACAATTCCACGAGAGGTTACACAACCTAACCCAATTGTAAGTTCCGATCCAACACAAGATCAACAACCTACCATTCCTCGTCGTAGTGGGAGGGTTAGAACACAACCTGAAAGATACATCGGTCTGGGAGAATCAGTGGAGAATCTCCCGGACGACGATGATCCCTATACGTACAAGGAAGCTATGGAGGATGTTGATAGTCGCCATTGGCAAAAGGCAATGCAATCCGAGATTGAATCTATGTTCGATAACAAAGTCTGGTCCCTTGTAGACTTGCCTAAAGGGATAAAACCCATTGGGTGCAAATGGGTATACAAGAGGAAAAGAGGTATGGATGGAAAGGTGGAAACCTTTAAAGCTAGATTGGTAGCTAAAGGGTATACACAGAAAGAAGGTATCGATTACGAGGAAACCTTCTCTCCTGTGGCCATGCTTAAATCCATTAGGATACTCTTATCCATTGCAGCATCTTTAGATCTAGAGATTTGGCAAATGGACGTCAAGACAGCTTTCCTAAATGGAAGTCTTGACGAAAGCATCTACATGATGCAACCAGAGGGATTCATTGAAAAGGGCCAAGTGGATAAGGTATGCAAGTTGCAGAAATCCATATATGGATTAAAGCAAGCATCCAGATCCTGGAACATAAGGTTTGATCAAGCTGTCAAAGGTTTTGGATTTATTCAGAATCCTGACGAACCTTGTGTATACAAAAGGATTAAAGGCGACAAGTTGGTTTTCCTGATTCTTTATGTTGATGATATACTACTCATTGGAAACGATGTAGGTGTATTGACATCAGTAAAAGAATGGTTAGCAAAACAATTTGATATGAAGGACTTAGGAGAAGCAAGTTTTATTCTAGGTATCCAAGTAATAAGGGATAGAAAGAATAGAACGATTGCATTATCCCAAGCTTCATACATAGACAAAATCTTGTCTAGGTTTTCCATGCAGGATTCCAAGAAAGGTATGTTACCTTTCAGACATGGAATCAAGCTTTCTAAGGAACAAGTTCCTAAGAATGAGCATGAAGAGCAATTCATGAGTAGAGTTCCATATGCCTCGGCAGTTGGAAGTCTCATGTATGCAATGCTCTGTACTAGACCAAATATTTGTTTTGCTGTTGGCATAGTTAGCAGGTTTCAATCGAAACCTGGTCCTGATCACTGGACGGCAGTCAAGCATATTTTCAAATATCTCAAGAGAACGAGAGATAATATGCTTGTATACTCTGGAGGGGATTTGGTTCCCGTTGGGTATACAGATTCTGATTTCCAATCAGATTCTGACTCCAGAAAATCCACATCAGGGGCTGTGTTTACTATTGGAGGAGGAGCAGTTATATGGAGGAGTATCAAGCAATCTTGTATTGCTGATTCCACCATGGAAGCTGAGTATGTTGCTGCATGCGAAGCTGCCAAAGAGGCTGTTTGGCTCCGCCAATTCTTGATTGACTTAGAAGTGGTTCCTAGTGCGAATAAGCAGATCACTATCTACTGTGACAACAGTGGAGCAGTGGCTAATTCGAAAGAACCAAGAAGTCACAAGAGAGGTAAACACATTGAAAGAAAGTATCATCTTTTAAGGGAGATTGTTCAAAGAGGTGACGTGACGATTACCAAAATCGCGTCAGCAGAAAATCTAGCGGATCCCTTCACAAAGGCTCTACCTCAGAAGAGTTTTGATGGGCATCTAGAGAATATGGGCTTAAGAGATATGACACATTTGCTATAGCGCAAGTGGGAGATTGTTAGGATTATGCTCAATAGCAAGAGTGTAATGTTGTAATTAACAATCTTTTTCATATTAATAAAGTGATTTCTGGTTTAACAAATCGTATAGCATTTATAGTTTATATTATAATTGTCAAAGTAAATAATCATAAGGTCTAAAGACTATGGGAAAAGAAGAATTGTTCGTACATCTGGATATGTATGTGGTAGACACAATTCTTTAGTTAGTCTTGAATAATGTTCACAACTTAAGTTAAAGGTTGGGCACATTTATCTTGTTAAAGTTGTAGAATTCTTTTGCTAGCATTTGAGTGGGATCAAATGAGATATGATGAGTCTAAAATCATCGGAGTGTCTTCGAGCAAAAGGATCTAGTGCACTGGGTGCATTGAACTGGATCACAATGAAAAGCTTTATCTAGAACCGTCAGTAGATAATAGTCTTTTCATTATCAGGACAATCGGAGAGTCTATCTTAATCCTGAGATAAATGATGGACTTATGGTTGCAAGTGATATCATTTGAGTTATCAATGAGTACGATTATATCGCATAGTCTATCCTCGATAGTTTGGTGATATTCATTTGTTAATCGATAGAGGACTTCATTTATAGATATGGACATCGTGGCTCCATTTAATTAAATGAGAGTATAATATCATCATATGGATGTTTTGAGGTAATTGGATATTAAATCTCAACATTGAGTTTTCGATAGTGTCTATTGAAAACATGGCTTCTGGACAAGTCAAAATATCCAAGTTCAAAACGTGGTCATATGAGTAAATATGGTAACTTGGAGAGTTATAGGCGGTCTATGAACTCTTGGCGATTACTGATATTAATCACGAGGATACACTATCTCCAATATGATTGTCTAGGGTATGAATGAGGAGCATCTTCCTTTTCTATCTTTATTTAAGAGTTCAGTTTTAGCTCTTTAGTGGAATGAGTTAAAATTAATGGATCGGACCTAAATGAATCATTTGTTGATTGTGATTAGGTTATGTCTATTGAAGCTTAAATTTAGATGGCCCGCCAAGATCCCCAATCCACACGGACTTGCATGGATCACTTGATATATTCTACCGGACCAATTTAAGGGTCCATCTAGAATTGCATTTAATATATTAAGAATATAATTTGCACATTATTTAAGTAATGGGCTGCTCAATTATATTAATATATTGATGAAAGACATGTGGGCTTGTTTCTTTTAGTAAGAATGGGTCTGGTTCACATGTGGGCTTTTTATTTAAAGTCCAATGGATTAAATGAAATAGGAAAATAATATTAGGCCCAATCTTATATAAGTGGGGCGGCTAGGTTAATGTTTTAACCTAAAAATATTATTTTGTTTCATTTGTTTTAATTAAATAAGAATTAATTGATTTATTGATTAATTGCTTAATTAAAGAAACAAATCTTTCCTAAAAGTAAAAGACTTGTTTGATAAGTAAATAAATAAATTAGTTTTATTTATTTAATCAAATAAGGAGTCTTTTTATTTAGTCAAAATAAAAGAATAAAAATAAAAGAGTTGGATTAGGGTTTGAAGTCTTAAAAGACATGTGGTTTTTGGGTGCAATACAACTCCTCTTTTGTAGAGGAAAATTGCGGCAACCCTAGGCAAACACACATAGAGAATTCGGCCACCCTATAAGGAAAGAAGGAAGAAATTTTGGCCACCTATATAAGCATACTTATAGAATTCGGCCACCACAATGAATGGTGCTTGAGTTTTTTATTTCTTTCTTCTTCTTCTTAATTCCAAGAGAGTTTTTATTCTAAAAAGACAAAAAGGAGTGTGAGATTATTCTTTGATAGTATACTATTGCTTAATCATCAATAAGCTTGTGTATACGATATCGATCTAGGTTCACGCGAGTTTCGATCATTAGATTGAGAACTCAAAAGTGACCGGAATAATTTTTGACATTCTTTTGATTGTTTTGTGACTAACAAAGAAAAGAAAGTTTTTGTCTGGTCCATTCACAGGTTTGCAATTCAAAGAAAAGGGAGACCACGCTCCTAGGTGATCCACGTTCGTGCTCGGATTGAAGGTCTTGCGGATTACCATCGACGTAAGTCAATCGGATCACGCGACAAAAGGTAATTTACTTTTGTTAATATATATGCATGTTTATTGATTAAAAGGGTTTAAGGTTCATAAAGGAAAAATTTTTAAAAGTCACTAAATCGTTTTTAGTATCGCTTCCGCTGCGTTTACCACTTTGTTATTATTTTTCCCTTCAATAGGCACTTCGTAGACGATCACGTGGCGTTTTCCTTGATTTTAACCGATCAGAGGTGTTTGAGTTGGCTGGAGATGACGCTTTCACAAGTGGGGCACACAGGGGACAGTGCTAGTGTCTATCACAATGCATCTATTAGGCGCTTCTTCACACCATTCCTTCTCCGCCTAGGAGCTTTTTGCATCCATTCTGCCTACTGAAACTCAGGTTCCTCTTTGGTGATGACTAGAGTTGACATTGGGTAGGTTGAGTTAGACCGCCATCGGACCATCAATGCTAGGCAATGGAGCACGATCAGAGCTGTTGATTCTTGCCCTTTCTTTCCTTTGATAACTGGGTGAATTTAATGCCCACCTACCGCTTGTCCTATGCTAGGGTTCCTTCTTTAATCGAGCTGGTTCACCTTCTATGGCTTGCATCAGCCCTTAACTGGTCCTCTGGTGACCTTGGTGGCAATCCTAGAGCGTTCTTCGAGGTTAAGGGTGCCCCGGCTCATTAGGTTCGCTGGGCCCTTCCTCCTTGATGATCCGTCTCTACCTTGGTAGATCGATTTCTAAGGTATGACCAGGACGGAATGGGTCATCATGGCACCCTGGTCGACCTCAGTTACGTCGGGAATCCCGATTCTAAGTGAAACCAATGTTAGGGGAGGGGGGGTGAGGTCAGGGTGAGCTCGTGCTAAGCTTGATTAGTCCGGGGCTGGGACGATCCCTAACGGATCGGCTCTTTTGGGACCGGTCTTGATCTCACTGTGGTACATTGGGGAAAATACTTCCTTGATTTCTTGGCTATTTTTGGCGGTTAAAAACTATAATTACATTAAGGGCTCTATTGCCACCCACAAAATATCTTTCTTATTTCTAAAATACCCTTATATTTAATTACTTAAAATACATGGTTTTATAATTAGAAATTAAATTTACTTCCTACACCCATAAGCTGAACACCCAGTCTATCATAAACCCTAATAATATATACATAATCAAACACAACATCAATCGGTAAATATAATTTTTTTCACATATAGTCAAGGAATGGATGAACATCTAACGGCTAACATCTCTACTGTAGCAATTTATTTTCCGGTTAACTACTCATTATTTGATAAGGTACTGGTTAATTTATAAACTAAAAATTTGCACCAAAACTGAATACTTTACAATCAATAATTGATAAAACATAATAAAATTAAGGGATATTATGATTTTAGTCCCTCTAGTTAACGTTAATCTGGGTTTGGTCCACTAGTTTTTGGAATTACTAACTTTAATCCTTATGTTAGGAATTCCGTGAAAATAGAAGGACTACCATTGTCATAGGGTACAATGACCGAAATACCGTTAATTAAGGTTTCTGATGAAAGGCAGTATGGTTATTTTGTATTTAATTAAATAAAAATGAAAAAAAAAACAAAAACAAAAACAAATTAAATTTAAAATTAAAATATTATTATTGTTATTATTAAATGAATTAAATTTAAAAGATGGATTTGGTGGAGATCCAAACCGTCCATCTCATGAGATGGACGGTGGAGATCCACCGAATCTATTTTTTTAATTTAAAATATGGCCAAATTAAAAATAAATAAATAAATAAATAAATAACACCAAATTAAAACTTTCCAGACTCAATACCCAACACCAGACTTCATCAAAATTTCCAAAAATCACAAACCCAAAACATCATCAATTAAAGAATTCAAACCGAATTCAAACAAAAAGAGAAAGAGAAAGATATCGAAAGATCATCTCTTGATCTTGAGATAAAGTAACAACATTGCATAATCAGAACCAAATACAACACAAATCACTTCAATTAAATTGAAAAAAAAAAAGCATTTGATTCATCAAGAAAATTTGAATCCAGACCGCATCACACCGCCACCACACCACCAACATCATCAATTGCAAATCTGGGTTCACCAGTGCCAAACCAGTACAGATCTGGGTTCACTAGTGCCACCACTACATCGCCGAACCACCCACCATGCTCCACCACCCAAACACCGTCAAATTCAACCCCAGCCGACAGCCGAACAAAACTCAAACCCAAACACGGCTGCTGGCCTCCCCCTCCTCTACCTCCATCAACCACCACCCAAACCATCTTATCCAAACAACCACACCTAAAAAAAGATAAGAGAGCGAGAAGAGAGGGAGATAAAGAGATTAATCAGGGAAAGAGAGGGAGAGAAACTGAGAAAGAGATGAATCAGGGAGAGAGAGGGAGAGAGAGGGAGTGAGAGTGAGGGAGAGAGAAAGAGATTAAAGTTAGGGTTTGATTGATTTTATAATTTTTTATTATTTTTAATATTTATTTTTTAATTTTGTTTTTCTATTAATTTATTATTTGTTTTTATTAATTTTGTTTTTTAGTTGTTTTCATTATTTAATTTAATTTAATTTATTAATTTAAATGCATTTAATATATATATTATTTTAATTTTAATTTTTTAATTTCTGGTTTTAATGTTTAATTAAAAATAGTTTAATTTTTGTTTTTGTTTTTTAATTATTTGTTATATTAATTATTTTAATATATTTTTAAAAATTTTACATTATTAAATACCATTTTTACCCTTGTTTGTGAAAAGCTTCTAGAAGCTTTCATCACATTTCCCATATTGCCCTTGTTGACCTAATGGAAGTCAACAAAATTCTAAAGGAATTGGACAGTAGGGACTGGAATATATATTGTCAAAGAACAAGTTGACTGAACTTAGTAATTCAAAAAACTAGTGGACCAAACCCAAATAAACACAAACTAGAGGAACTAAAATAATAATATCCATATAATTAATGCTAATAACACCTTCATGATTATCGCGTAAACATCATCAGAAATTAGAGCAACCTTCTGTCAAGATCTCTCATTGTAATGGTTATACACTTATACATGTCTTTGACCTTGCAATTACCATTCCAGTATTAAAATTCAACAATTGAGATTCAAAGTTCAAGTAGCTTAACAAAAGGCTGTTTAATTTTTTTTTTTTTTTTTTTTTTTTGGAGAGAAGAAACAAACAGAAAACAGAACCCAGAGGAACCTAATTCTGGCAGTCGGCCAAAACAGAGGCACGAACACAGAGAGGGAAATCCTCCATCCAGAATCGATCCTCAACACAGCTAAGAGCGAACTTAGCAAGAAGGTGGGCAACACGATTGCCATCTCGAGGAATGTGGCTGAAGGATAAACACCGCTGGTCTTGAACAAGGGACAGAATATCAGCTAGAACAACCCCAACCTCCGACGAAAGGTGGCTTTTGTCAGTGAGCCAGTTAATAACCACCGCTGCATCAGATTCCACAGAAAGAGGCCATAAACCAGTATCCCTGGCAAAGATGATACCACGATAAATGGCAAGAGCCTTAGCAACCAGAGGAGAAAAATATGCCAAGGTCCTCTGGGAACTAGAAGCTAGGACAAAGCCTTCCACATCACGGATAACAAGCCCAAAACCAACGATACCACCATTCTTGTCAATAGCCGCATCACAATTCAACTTGTAGGAACCTGGAAGAGGGGGTTTCCAAATTTTGACGGAAAAGGGAGCCCTGGGAGGAGAAGACATACCAAACCGGCAATCACTCTGAAAGGTGGACACAAACCTTTTAGCCCAAGCAATGATCTCCAGGTCTTCAACAACAGGGGAACCATGAACAGCGGAATTTCTAAGATACTAAACACGCCATAAAGCAGTACACAACACACACAACAAGTCAGACCCAACCAAACCAGACCAACCATCAATAAAATCCAAGAAAGAAGTAAAGGAACCCAAACTGATATTGGTGAGGGACAGCCAATCAGCCTTCAATCTCTTCAGCCGACGGTAACCCCAAACCGAATGCAGGGTGGATTCCTCAGTCTTGTTGCAATGCGGACACCAAGGCTGGATCATAATACCGCGACGAGCAAGGTTGGCAGCAGTGGGAATCCAATTAAAGCAAGCTCTCCAAATGAAGATTTTAATTTTACTTGGGATGTAAAGATTCCAAAGACGTTTCCACCAGGCAGACATGCAATCCGAAGAAGAAGAACTAGGATGACAAGCCATATCTGGAGCCACCCAGTAACCGGTTTTGACACTATAATTACCAGTTGACCCATAATGCCAAATCAGAGAGTCGACTGCCCCGGAGACACCAAGCGGGATACTGAGAATGGCAGCCGTGTCTTCCTCAACAAAATTGTTCTTGACAATATCCAGGTCCCAATTCCCGAACGCAGACAGTAGGCTGTTAACAGTAGCCGAAACACCAAATAAGGGAGGGGAGAAGGTTTTAAAAGTTGATGGTCTTGGGATCCATCTGTCAGAATATATGAGAATTTTGTTTCCGTCCCCCACCCTCCACCGAGACCCAGCCTCAATAACCCCTTTTCCCCACATTAAGCTATTCCAAGTATAAGAAGCCCAAGGCTTCCTGTCAGCAGACAAAAAATCCATACCTTTATGATATTTACCTTTGAGGACTCTAGCTACCAGAGAGTCAGGGTTTTTGTAAATTCTCCAGCACTGGTTTGCAAGCATTGCTCTGTTAAAAGGTTCCAAATCCCGAAACCCCAGCCCCCCATCAAGCTTGGACTTGCATAACTGACTCCACTTACTCCAATGGATTTTTCGGCACTCTTGACTACTACCCCACCAAAACCGGGCATAGAGCCGTTTAATTTCAAGGATAAGGCCAACAGGAAGTTTGAAAATGTTCATAGCATAGGCTGGAATTGCTTGAACCACTGCCTTAATGAGGATTTCCTTCCCCCCAGTTGATAAAAGCTGCCCCTGTCACCCTTTTAACTTCCCCCAAATACGATCCACAATGTCTGAGAAGAGCTTTCGTTTGTGCCGACCAGTAATACATGGGAGGCCCAGATATCGTTCATGGCAGTCCACAAGTTTGACCCTAATAATACCGGCCAGAAATTCACTCTCAGACCGCTCCATCGCTGGGCTAACACACATGGCCGATTTGTCATAATTTATCTCCTGACCCGAAGCCACCGCGTAATCCGCAAGCAACCTCTTGATTGCCAAGCAGTCTCTTTCCGTAGCTTTGGTGAAAAGAAGGTTGTCGTCGGTGAAGAAAATATGGGTAATGGTCGGTGTCCCCTGATTGCAAGTGAATCCCGATAGGTCCCCACTACTATGACTTTGACGAAGAAGGGAAGACAAACCTTCAGCACAAATCAGGAACAAGTAAGGGGAAAGGGGGTCTCCCTGGCACAAACCTCTAGTCGGCTTAAGAAGGCCACAAATCTCACCATTTATCAGGAAAGAATAGGACACCGAGGACACACATCGCATAATTCGTTCCACCCAGCTGACCGAGAAACCCAACCGGAGCATCATTTGTTCAACAAAAGACCATTGCACACGGTCGTATGCTTTTGACATGTCCAATTTGATAGCCAAAGATTCCTGCTTCCTCTTCCTGTGCTTCAAGCTGTGGAGACACTCAAAACCTATCAGAGAGTTGTCCGAAATTTACCGGCCGGGATGAAAGCACTTTGGGAATCTAAAATAACTTCCCCAAGAGCTCTCTGAAATCTATTGGAAATGGTCTTGGCAATTATCTTGTAGAGGACGTTACATAGACTGATCGGACGAAAATCAGACATTTTTTCTGGCTCTTGCACTTTAGGGATTAAGGAAATCAGAGTTCCATTCATCTTTTCCAAAGAATTCCCCTCATTTAGGCATCCAAGGCAAGCAGCCACCACATTTGGGCCTATGGAACCCCAGAATTTCTGGTAGAAAATCACAAGCAGACCATCTTTACCCAGCGCCTTCATAGGACCCATATCGAACACTGCTTTCTTGACTTCCTCACCACAAAATCGCATATCAAGGAATGCACTCATTTAGGGAGAGAGTTTCGGTTGGATGGTATCCAGCACTACTGCACCAATCTCACTCGGGGAAGAGCTAGAACGAAAGAGATTGGTGAAGTACTGTAGGATTATCCTTTCTAAATCCTCCTTGGAATCCTTACGTATTCCGTCCACATTATATAACCCCCTGATTCTGTTTCGAGCTCTTCTAGCAGAGGCCTTCATGTGGAAATAGCTAGTATTCCGGTCCCCATTCCTAAGCCAGTTCACCCGAGATCTCTTAAGCCAGTATCTTTCTTCAACATGCAAAGCTTCATCCAACTGATTTTTGATAGTCCTAATAGCATTCCAAGACTGAGGAACCGACTCATTACTGAGGGCTTTAAGCTTAGTCCGTTTGGCAGAGATCACCTCCCTGAGTTTGCACCTCTTTTTCTTATTGAACAAACTGAGATGTTCACCACACACCCGAATGTTTCTTAAAACCAAGGCTACCTGATTCAATTGATTATCATTCTTCCAAACATCAGCCACCAGTTTCTTATAATCTTCATCATCGGCCCAGCATTCTTCAAAGAAGAACCTCTTTCCAGACCCCCTCAAGGACCTGCTCTGGTTTCCCCCAAAACAATCAAGAAGAATAGGACGGTGGTCTGAACCCCAGAACTCGAGATACTTCATAGAGAAGTCAGGGAATAGGTTTCGCCATTGCGCACAGCCAGTAAACCTATCAAGGTGTTCTAGAATCATCTCATTCCCCTCCCTCTTGTTACACCAGGTAAACAACAATCCTTGAAAACCCAAGTCTTCCAACCCAGAATCTTCAAGAGCTTCCCTGAAGGTAGAAACCTGACACCAATCATTGATAACACCACCCCTCTTTTCCGAATGAGACAAAATTTCGTTAAAATTGCCCGCGTAGAGCCAAGGAAGAGAGATCATACCCGCAAGTCGCCAAAGAAGGGTCCACGAGTGGCATCTCTGGGCAGAGTCTGGGTGTCCGTAGAAGCCCATAAATCTCCACCACCCAACCCCATTACTATTGACCTTAACATCAATATGGTGCTGAGAATATGTTAGAAGCTCAACCTTCAAGTCAAAGGTCCAGAAAAGGCACAAGCCACCCGACCTACCAACGTTGTTGACAACTAATTTACTTGAATAGCCAAGCATCACTCTCAACTTCTCCATTCTACTGTGATTGGTTTTAGTCTCCAATAAGAACATAAGATCCGGATTAGAGTCCCGCTTATGGGTTTGCAGGACTTTGAACGCCCGAGAACTTCTAAGCCCCTGGGCGTTCTAAACGAACAGACTCATTGGACCCGGTGGGCCAGTTGAGACCGGCCGGCCGATATATCATCATTTGGAACACTTGCTGCTGACAAAAGAACCCTCTCCTGAGTAACCTCGGCCAGAGCCGGAAGAACAATTCGTGATTTCTTTCTGGAAATACCATCACTTACCTTCGAATGCTCCTCTCTTTCCTGTCGACCAGAATACAGAATAGGAGGAGCTGTCGCAGACTGGTTTCCCCCAACTAAACAAGACCTAGGTCTTCTTGTCCATTTCCTAGAACCCGGTTGCAATATCGTGATATCCTTCTCCTTAGACACCTTAGTTGGGCTTGGGCCATATATAGACGGGGGAATGTATGGGCCAGCTTCCTTGATAACTATGTTCTGGGCTTCCTTTGGGTCTAGAAGAGTCAACAATTTATTATCTATTGGATCTAGAGGCCTAAGAACTGGCCCAATCGTGGTCTGGCCCAAATCCTGATTCATATCAGACTGGAGGAGCTCCAACACCGCACCATGCACCACTAAAATTGGGTCACCCGCTTGGTCATTAATGGTTGTCCCACTCACCTCGATTCCCACCAACCTCTCATCAGCCAACTTTGTCTGTAAGGTCACTAACCCCTGCTCATTAATAACCGGAATTGAGTCTCGGGGTTGATCAAGAGTGGGGTTCTTACATGCCTCGAGTCCTACCATTTCTACTGCCCTCTCCTCTAGTTCATAACAACTGGCTGGTAGGTGAGCCTCAGGCAAAGCATGACCCTTCTCACAAGAGTCATCAACTCTCATGTCATCATTCAACAACGTCATCTTTCCTTTATCCCAAACCCTGCTAGCGTCATCAACTCTCACCATTTCGCTGGTCGGCCGGGTTCCTCCCCTTCCACTGGCAGAATGCCTATTAGAGGGATATCTCGTATACGATTTCCGGAAGGGGCCAGAAGCCCTCAACCAGATTCCAAAAGGTGGGTTTTCCCCTCCGTTAACCACCTGAATATCCTCAGTTTCAAAACATTCCTTCTTGGTATGGTCCACTTTACCACACATGACACAATGGCTGGCTAACCTCTCATATCTAAGCAGCATCACCATCTCAACCCTATCGCCCATAATATCAACACGGAGAACTCTCTTGAGAGGTTTGCTGATATTAATCCGCACCCGGACCCACATAAATTTACCTACACAATCCCCTAAAGAGCCTCCATCCACATCTATCACTTAACCGATCATTTCACCCAAAAACCACCCTATGTCCTGTGTCATGCAGATAAGGGGAACTTGGTGGATTTGTACCCAAAATTCTGCATGATCAAATGTCATTGAGTCAAGAGTACCTTTTCCCAGCCGGTTCTTCCATAGCAATGAGAGCCTGATCAAAGCTCCATGGGCCCCCTGCCATCACTTTTCGCTTATCCTCCACGTACCGAAAGTGAAAGGCGAATATGTTTCCAGAAACTGATTATACATCCACCCCCATACGCACCTGCCATATTCTACCAATAACCCTAATGAAGGCGTCTCTATTCACAGCCTTCCTAGTGAGTATCTTGCCTGTTAGGTTGATAATTAGTGTTGGCATTAATTCCATATCAAAACGTGTTTTACTTGTAATGTTTAGTGGTTAGTAAATGAAGGATTTCGAAGACGAAGGACGTCTCAACCATTATTCGTTCAAGTAGCCGGCTTTTAAGAGTCTCGGACATTATCGGTCTACAAAGGTATACATGTCCTCTTATCTCTTACAAGGCTAGGCACACACTCACACATATCATTCTTGTGTGTCCCTTCATGATTTTATTTCATTTACATTTCACTTTCACACACTTGCCAAAATATGCTCATGCATTCACATGTAGTTAATAAACTTTGTGTTTTGCATTTTCTAGGACTATGTCCGGAAACTAGCATATGTGTGTGTATTTGTGTTTGTATGTTTCTGTATTTTGTGTTTAGGACTTGAACATGTTCTTATTCAATGCTTTATTGAGTTCCGGTCGTTTCGGTTACTCATTCATAAGGTTTCAAGTCCAAACGTGTTGACTATGCCACTTTACGTTCTCTTACGTTGTGTTGACTTCATCGATGATTTCCGAGATGATTTCTCAACCGTTTTTCAAAGTTGTATAGTCTTTTTCGTGCGTGAGAGAGTCACGGTTCGTAATCCGAAAACGGATTCGAATTCGGAGTTCGGACGCTCGAGATACGGGCCGACGAACTGAGGGTGCGCGGGAGAGGACAGCCCAGGCCGTGGGCCACATGGGCTGGCCGTGGTTGAGGCCGTGGGCCCCACGGCCTGGAGCACCTTCTGCTCCCGTGTGGGCCACGCGCCCCCCACGGCCTGGGGGTGACATGGCACCACGTGATTGGTCGAAAAATTGCTTCTCTCTCCTCCTATTTCTTCCCTCTCTCTCTCATTTTGAATTTCTAAGAAGAAAAATTAGAATTCCCGTCAGCCCTCTCCTCTGAAATTTCAGATTTTCGAAACACCATATCTTCCTCATCCGGAGTCGGATTTGAGTGATTCAAGTTGGAGAGTGTTCGTATTTGAGTCCTCTAACATCTCCAAGTGGTTTGGTAGCTGTTTGATCGTGATTTCCAGTGGTTGACCACTGAATTCCGAACCAGCATCATAATCCGAGGTAATGGTCTCATCTTAGGGATTTCTTGTTATTTGACCTTCCAAATGCTTGGGGTTTCTTCTTCTATATCTATGTTATTGTTTTATGAAAGCTATTTGAAAAGGTAGCTTGATTATCATTCCAATTGAAACTCAATTTGTGGACTTATGTTGACTAGATTTTATGATTCTAGGTTTTACATTTGTTTGTGAGTTGTATTGTGATTAGAATGGCATCTTAGGTTGTTTGATACTTAATTGAATTAATTTTGTGTTAAAATGACTTTGAGATTTGATTTGGTCCTTTGATTGAAGAAATCAAGGATTTGTGTATTTGTTTGTGATTTAGAGAATATAGGTTTTGATTGATGTAAATCTCAAAACCTTGCTCTATATTTTTGTCTAGTATATTGATTGATTTTAATCTCATATATCTAGACTTTGATTGTATATTGATAGCATCTTGAATTAGGACTTAATGAACATTTTGTGATTCAAGTGTTATGTGTGTGAATGAGACTTTGAGTATATGTGTTAGGTGTTTCACATGCTTAGGTTTCTATTCATGGATTTTTGCATCTAGACTTGATTAATTGTGTTTTCACATGTTTAGGTCTATTTGTGCCATAGAATGTATTGATCACATGTTCTATGCTGAAATGAATGTTTGCATCATTTGCATTCACATGATCACACTAGGAAGTCCTTGTAAAAGGCATGAAGTCTTGGTTAGAGTCGGGATGACTCGGATAGCCAAGCAAGAAGTCTTGCCTAGAGTCGGGATGACTCGGATAGGTAAGCAAGAAGTCATGGCTAGAGTCGGGAGGACTCAGATAGTCATGCATGGGAGGCTCCCTAGAGGCAAGAGTGCCTTGGATAGGGAGTTGGCTAACATATTGGTAGGCCTAGGCGTATGGTTAGACATAGACTCCGATAGAGCGGGGTACACGGGATGTGTATGCACTCTTGAGGAATTTCTAATCTACCATCGATGTTGGTTGAGTGTGTTGTCCAATATATGGTGGTTCCGCATCATTGAGGGATTTCATACTTTCCAATAGGGTTGGGTAGGCTTAGACTTCACTAGGTTGGGTGAGCTAAAGATTGGTCACTTTGTGAATGTTCTATATTTACTTTCCAATAATATAGTACCCAATGGTTGTAGTTCAACCCGTGGATGTTTCCTCCTTTGAGGTTTTACCACGTTAAAAAATCCCTTGTGTTAATTCTTTCTATCTCTTCTCTTATATTTTAATTGTATATTTTATTGTCTTGATTCATAATATTCACTTGTGATGTATTGTGAACCAAGTCTTTGTATAGTGTGATTAGTGTATTCATTCTATAGATCAATTTGTATCTTTAATTCTTTTGTATATTGTAATATTTGTTTAGTGACATTTTGCTCACTCTTGTAACACATTGAACATCTTATGAAATACAAGCTTATTTTGTTGTTATGTTTATTTGATATTTTACCTCACATGACTTGTTGATATACTTAGACATTTCTCTTATGATTGTGTCATTGTATTGTCTATGTATGTCTACCTTGGCTTATTGTGTTGTGTGTAAGGCTACCTTGAGGGACAAACGGATGTTTGTTCAAGGGTTTGAAAAAAGGTGTAAAAACCTATTCACCCCCCCCCCCCCCCCCCCCTCTAGGTATGCTTTAAGCAATTTAACTTCGTTTGTGTACATTCATTGCCCACCAAGCTAAGAAACATTTTGTTCATAACTGAAGTTTTCAAACGTTCATCCAGCTTTCTAACTAGCCCATCATGATCTGAGATAGACAACGAAGCACACAGACGCGCGATGTCCTCCGAATCCATCGAAACAATTTAAGACACCTACTGACAAGGACACCAGAAGACTAAAGAAGAACCACCCAGTTACTCACACTTAGCTTTCAGAGAAAACCAATGAGAGACTTTTTGTTAAGGTCCAGGTTTAAAAGCTGTTTAATTAGCAAAATAAACGAAAAATAAAATGAATTCAAGATCAGAAATCGAAAGAGTTACCATCGTAGTTCTAGTTGGTGTTTTAGTAGTTGGAGTCATAATGGAACTAGAAATTTTGTGATACAAAGGTACAAGATTTATTATTATTATTATTTTATGGGGGTGGAAGCAAATGAAGTTAAATAATGCAGCCAATATAACTGATTAACTTCAATTGCGAATGTATTTGGAAGAGTTCGTGCAGGAGGACCAAGAAGTCAAGAAGGTTTTGTCAACTTACAAGGCCTCTTCAATTCTCTTAAAAATTAATAACACATTTTTATCATCGTTTGATTATATGATTTAGTAATATTGAATTAAGGTGGCATTTGATTACCCTGGTGGAATGGTAATCGGAATGATAATCGAAATAAGAATAGGAATGGAAAGGAATGGAAAGCCGATTCCTTTATTTGGTTGGGACTGTAGAATTAGTATCTGAATCAACATTATTTTGTTTGGTTAACAACTGAATGGAATGGAATTAACTGTATTTTAACCAAAATACCCCTAAGTACAAAACAATTATAATAACATGATATATTATGGATAATAAGAATAGTGGAAATTGACAAAAATGACCACATACATTATTGGAAATTTGTTTTCAACCACAAACGAATTTTTATTTGTTAATAACCATGTTTTTGTAAAATTACTTGAATATCCCCATATAAAATATCCCAAATCAGCTTTCTCTCTCTTTTTTCTCTCCTTTCTTTTCTCTCTCCTCTTCTCTCTCTCCCCGATCTCCCTCTCGCCAGTGTGCTTTGAGGGTCACCGAGCACCGACGAAGGTGTCGCTGAGCGCTGGTGACCTTCTAGGCTTCACGGCAGAGGTCGGCAGAGGATCTGGGCTTCGCCCAGCCGAGCGACGCGTCCTTCACGTGCGTCGTGCGACGGGGTGGGCTGGTGGCGTGCGCTACTGCTTCACCGGTGATGGGATGGTGATGGGCGACGGAATCGATCCCCCCTCCGCCAGCGATGTGGTCTGCAACAAAAAAAGAAAAACAAAAAACCTAAACCTAATTTGAGGAGAGGAAGAAGAAAAGGAAGAAGGAGAGGAAAATTTCAATATAGTCCACATTTCAAGTTTGGATATTTCAAATTAGACATGATTTCAAGTTTTGACATTTCAATTTAGTCATAATTTCAAGTTTGGACATTTTCAATTTAGTTGTGATTTCAAGTTTACTTCGAGATTAAAAAAAAAAAAACTATTTTCAAGGGTACTCTAGTAATTTATGGACATACACTGAAAGTTTTTAAAAAAATGGTTATTAACAATTAAAGTTTCAAAAGTGGTTATTAACAAAAGTTTAATGTTTCAAGTGATTAGTTTTGAATTTCTCTCATAATAATAATAAAATATGAAAGTATACATAATATTATATTTATATATAATATTATATATATTATTATATATATTATTATAATGTTATATAATATATATCTATATATTACATAATAATATATATATATATATATATAATATAAATATAATATATATTTTAATATATGTTTATATATAATATATATTATATATTAGTAATATTAATATTATTAATATTGAAACAAATACTCGGTGTGTTCTAATATTAATCTAGAGGGGGGTGAATAGATTTTAAACGTTATTACCCAATTTTTGCGTTAAGTCAAATTTTACGAAAATTCCCCAACTAGACAATATAAACAACAAGTGTAATATGGTGCGGAAATATAAACGACACTTGATTTTTACGTGGAAACCCTTAACAGGGAAAAAACCACGGGCTGGTAAGTGCACCACACTCGAACCTTAAATCCACTAATCGTGATAGCATATACAACCTAATCCCGGTTTGACGGCCTAATCCTGGCCAATATCCCGCTACCACTACCCGCAGGCCTGTAAAAGTGGACCTAGTCCAATTTGCTCATGTGACCACATAATCCCGGTGTCCGACCTAATCCCGGTCTATCACACAAGACTTACTTCTCCGAAGAGATCAAACCCTAAGTGAATATGTAATGATATTCAAATATGCAATATAGAGCTAGGGTACTCTAGATGCTTACCTAGGATTATATGATGACAATAAAATCAATCCTAGATATGAAAATAGCTATATGTCATGGCATACAACTTTAGCTAAGTAAAGGATAACCAATCCTAGATACAAAGCTATCACAAATAACCCACAAACATTCAAAAGATTAACTAGTTGATTAAAAAACAATCTATCAACCTAGTTATCAATAAATCACACAAGAATGTTTATGGCATAGCTTTTAGGCAATATTGATCTAATCAAATAAGCTATGAAAAATTAACCCAATCAACACATAATCTCAATCATGTATGTAGAAATTAATCTAAAACATACAAGTAATAAATGAGATAAAATTGACAAGTAGAAACACTAATTATGTAAGATAAAAGTGTTCAATAAATCATACCATGTGTGTTGAAGAAGACCCATGCATTAGCACATGCTAGATGATCCTAGATGATACTTAGATTATGATTTATGCAAGTGGAAATGGGTTTGGATGATCAAAGATGAGTTCTTGATGAGAAAATTCTCTTTGAAAATCCTCTCAATCAAAAATATGAGTTTTTTGAGTCATTCAAGTGACCTAAGGTCAAAGAGGCATATATATATGATGTCCAATTGAAGCTATGTCGTTTTGGAAATTTTCCAAAAGGTTTCCGGCCAAACCGCTCTACGTAGGGCGGATGTACAGCGGTTTGGGCGTGATAGTGCATCAGCTTCAACTTCAAGCACCTCAAAACATGACCAAACGACATCGAAACCTTTCATATATATATCATTGGAAAGGTATGGAAGTCTACTTTCTACTCCAATTTACATAATGACATTTCGATGTTTGTAGAAAACATTATGGCCAATAGAGTGACCAAAGGTCAGACACAGACAACAACATAGTTGCCCTGTTTTGGTGATCACTTTGGAGATTTCAAAACCAATCCAAACGGTCATGAAATATTACGAATAATATACCGTTGGAAAGGTATGGATGTCTAGTTTGTCCAGAATTTTACAAAACTTAATTTGAATCTTTTATAAAAAGTTATGGTCACAAGACCATACAAAGGTCAGTTTTGAAAAACATTTAAAACATTGAAATCCAATCTTTTGAAACTAGACACTTTACTCCAAACAACCAAACCAAAGCTACCACTTATCCAAGAGAAGAATGAGACCTTTTCAAGTGGTCAACCATCGCGCTAAGACATGCACACCATCGTGCAAGCGCGGACGTTTCCGATCACACAAATGGAAACGAATTACACCATACTTAAGACTAATCATGAAGTGCAAGTGTGGGAAGTGAATGCATCCTAATACCTAAACATGTCATGGCATTTCAATGAACTAGATGCAATCAACAAAATATGCAAGAAGAGATATTATATAAACATGAGTGTACACACATAAAGACACACAATATACACAAAGTATGGATATGCATGGAATGTGTGTGTGTGCACTAAATCTCTTCAAAGCAAATCAAACACTTAGAGATTTACCTTTGGTGCTTCTTCTCTTGAGGTCTTGAGGTCTTGAAAGCCTAATCTACCCTTACAAAGAACCCCGAATGTGGTTTGTCCATGAAATAAGCCAATCAATAAATAAGAATCCTTACAAATATTAATGTTGTATGTATAAACTCGCCCAACTGACACGTCATCAAAGGAGCTAACAAAAGATTGCCACGTCATTCATTGACCGGGTCAAGGGAAGGAGTTTGACAGGTCAAGATGATAAAATAGCTTAGACCATAAGGAAGTCGAAGGCATGGTCGCCAAAACCAAAAACCTACTCGCCGAATATAGAAGTGTGCTCGCCAGATACGCAATACCCAGAAAATAAAGGTACTCGCTGGACCAGCACACTGGGCTCAAACCGACTCGGCAGAAACACAAAAGCAACAAGGAATCATAAAAAGGAAAGAAGACCCAATCCGCGACAGAAAAGGATCCTAGTACAAATCAACAAGGGGAAAACCCTAAATAAACATGTATAAATAGAATCACCTATCCCACGAGGAAGGGGTTCAGAAATATAGAGAGAAAAAAGAGAGCAATTGTGAGAGATTTGAGTGTGTAACAAAGCAACGAAAACCTAGTATTATTCTTCTGCCCTCAGGGGCGCCGTGGTTTTTTCCCATTCAAGGGTTTTCCACGTAAAACTTGTCTTTTGCATGTGTTCTTAATTTTCTTGCTTTATATTAAATTGATTTAATTGTTGAGTGCGTGGCAATCCAAATTTCACCGTCAACAATTGGCGCTAGAAGGAGGGGGCTTTTGAACAGAAAACTTCGAGGGACCCTTGCGAATCAGACAGCATGAACAACGACAGCGACAGAGATGGTAACTCCAGCGGAGATTTAGTTGTTGAACCAGCTGCGCCAACGGGAGACAGGGCAGTGACGGTTGGGGAGCAGTCAGCAGCAACGCCAGGAAATAGGGCGGCTGATCCCGGGATTTTGCAGCACTTCCAAGCCGCATTGGTAAACCTAATCAGCAAAGCCAGCAAGATAGGACTTTCGCTTCCCATAGGGTTAGGAGTCTCATCTCCTTACGAGTTAACCACCCCTGGAACCCATCCACCCGGAAGGCTGCGGTCAGAAGTTCACATCACGATTCCCGACACTCAAGCAAGACAATCCACCTAGGAGACCCCCCAGGACCACACTGAGGATTTCGAGGGGAGAAAACAAAGGAAGGGAAAAGGTGTGATGAATGAAGAATCCAGGGAGGAACGAGACCAAGTGCGAACACATGGGGTCAATTCCAGCGACACATACCAGCGAAACCGGTGGAGACACCGGTCCATCTCATCTGAGGACAAGAGTCCTCGTCCGCGAAGGGAGTTGCGATCTAAAAGAACGAAGCGGAGAAGATCCGAGAGCACTGAAGATCGAAGAAGCCCAGATGAGAGAGGCAATCATGGTAGAATGACAATCAAGAGTAGGCTCGATCCAGCAGGAGAACCAACTGGTCAGCGAGATGTCACCTTACAAGAGCTATCAAGAAAGGTTTCAGCAATGGCGCGAAGGTATGGTCGTAATGTATCCTCGGATGATGAGTCAGATAGCCCATTCATCGAAACTATTGCTCGCACCCAATTTCCAGACAGATTTAGAATGCCAACTATTGAGCAGTATAAGGAGAACAGGGATCCAAAGGAACATGTTCGCCGATTCCGTAATATCATGGCCCAGTATTCATCCAATGACGGGTAGTTGTGTCTCACCTTCCCGTAAACATTCGGCGACCTCGCCTCTAGATGGTTCGGAAGGCTTCCGCCCGGAACCATAAGCAGTTTCTCAAACCTCAGTAAGGCATTCATAAGGCAGTTCATGGGAAGTGTCCAAAGAAGAAAGTCACTCGCCCATTTGTCAAACTTGAAACAGGAACATAACGAGTCAATCAAGAAGTATTTGGCCAGGTTCGGGAAAGAAGTAGCTCAAATTGAGGATGCCAGTGATGTAGCTGTAATCGCCGCTTTCACCAATGGGCTACAGAGTGGACGATTATCCTTCGACCTGCGAAGGGATAGACCTAAAACTTACGAGGAGATGATGGAAATAGCTGGCGACTATGCACTGGCAGAGGAAGAAGAAGTAGCACAAGGGGGTAGCTACGTGCATGGGCACAAGCCTAACTTGAAAACAGACCATAAGGATGACAAAAAGATGCAATCACGTGATCGCCAGAAGGATGAGAAGGGCCAAAAGGGATATTCAAGAGAGAGCAGGGGAAACACTCGAGCCAATAAGTTTCGAGGAAGGTACAACCATTACACCCCTTTAACTGGCGACCAGGAGGAGATATAGTCTGTGGTAGAAGACAAGGGACTCGCCAAATACCCCCGACAGCAATCAGCGAATGCAAGGAGAGATACAACTAAGTACTATCGATTCCATAAAGATCATGGACATGAAACTTCAAAGTGTTTTCAGTTGCGCGATCACATCGAAAGCCTGATCAGAGATGGGCACCTGAAGGACTTTGCCTTGAAAGGGGACAAGCATGGGGGTCGCCAAGATAGCCGCCAAGGAAACGGGCAAGAAAGGAAGAGTCCAAGGAGGAACAGTCCTAGCACAGCCATAAACACTATTTTCGGCGGACCTCACACGGGGAGGAGCAATCGAGAAAGGATGTCGGAGGTTCGAGAAGTAATGTACGAGGGCAGGAACATGGAAGTCAATTCTGTGCAGAGAAACCCCAAGAAAGGGAGAGAAGGACATGATCCCATCACATTTACAGCAGAAGACTCAGACGGGATTGATGCAAAGCCTAATGATGCAATTGTCGTTGGAGTTCGAATAGCCCATAGGGATGTCCTTCGAGTGATGATTGACAATGGGAGTTCGGCTGATATTTTAAGTGCCAGAGTGTATGATGAGTTGCGGCTAGACAGGAAAGATCTTGAACCATTCCATGTACCATTAAAAGGATTTGGTGGCGCAGAGGTTAGGTCGTTAGGAACAGTGAAACTACCTGTAAGATTTGGAACAGCACCATGCCGGCGAACAATCCTGTTGGACTTTGTCGTGGTTGACATCCATAATTGGCCGTATAATGCTCTACTTGGCCGACCGTTTCTTAACAAAGCTCGAGCTGTTACTTCAACCCATGCACTGAAAATAAAGTTCCCTACAGAGTTCGGCGTCGGAGAATTGAAAGGGTCGCAAGAGATGGCTCGCCGCGCCAACCTATCAATCTTCAAAGATAAAACAGGGATGGAAACCTTGAACATATTCGAAGTAGACATGGAAGTGCAGGAAGATAATCCGGAAAACTTCGAACTGGATCCAAGGGACAAAACAAGCAGAGAGAAGGAAGAACCGACTGAGTCGGTTATTCTAGATGAAGCGGAACCAGATAAAACAGTAAAGATCGGAGCAAGGCTGGCTGAACAAGTTAAAAAAGATGTGACGAACTTGTTGAAAGAATATAGGGGGATTTTCGCTTGGTGCCACGAAGACA
This sequence comes from Acer saccharum, assembly GCA_030490815.1. NCBI lineage: Eukaryota > Viridiplantae > Streptophyta > Magnoliopsida > Sapindales > Sapindaceae > Acer > Acer saccharum. The sequence goes on from CM059873.1 coordinate 18,147,905, forward strand.
TGCCAGGGATTGATAGAAGAACAATTTCTCACAATCTGGCTGTGAATGAGAAATGCAAACCGGTAGTACAGAAAAGGAGAAGCTTCAACCCAGAAAGAAGTGCAGCGATAAAAGAGGAAGTGTCAAAGTTGCTCGCCGCAGGGTCAATTAGAGAAGTTAAGTACCCGGAATGGGTGGCGAATATAGTCTTAGTGAAAAAGAAAAACAATCAATGGAGGATGTGCGTCGACTTCACCGACCTGAACAAAGCCTGCCCCAAGGACAGCTTCCCGTTACCAAGGATTGACCAGTTAGTAGATGCAACAGCCGGACATGAGACGTTGAGTTTCATGGATGCATATTCAGGATACAACCAGATAAAGATGCACAGGCCTGACGAAGAGAAGACAGCATTCACCACAGATCAGGGGTTGTATTGTTACACGGTCATGCCATTCGGCCTGAAGAACGCGGGGGCAACTTATCAACGCTTGGTCAACAAGATGTTTGCCAGGCAAATAGGGAGAAATATGGAGGTTTATGTTGATGATATGCTGACAAAAAGTGTCACCGCAGATAGACATGCAGATGACCTGAGGGAAACGTTCGACGTACTGGTCAAGTATGGAATGAAGTTGAATCCGGCAAAATGTGTATTCGGCGTACCATCTGGGAGGTTTCTCGGATATCAGGTACACCAAAGAGGAATAGAGGTGAACCCTGAAAAAATCCAAGCACTAGCAAGAATGGTCTCGCCAAAGACTCTGAAAGATGTCCAAAAACTCACAGGGTGCCTAGCATCGCTGAGCAGATTCATAGCCAAGTCAACAGACCGATGTCTACCATTTTTCAAAGCTTTAAAGAAGGGAAAGGGGATCGAATGGAATGAAGATTGCGAAAAAGCCTTCCAGGCCTTGAAAGATTACCTTGGACGGGCACCACTGCTATCAAAGCCAGAAACAGCCGAGACATTGTACATGTACTTGTCCGTCTCTGAAGCAGCCACAAGTTCCGTGCTAGTACGACAGGAAGATGGAATCCAAAAGCCAGTATACTACACCAGCAAGGCACTGTTACCAGCCGAAACAAGGTACTCGCCGGCAGAACAGGTGGCACTCGCCCTAATAACAGCAGCGAGGAAGCTAAGACCATATTTCCAGGCTCATAGAATTAGGGTATACACCAACTGCCCACTGAAGTTAATCCTGCAGAAACCAGAGGTATCCGGTCGGTTAACAAAGTGGGCAATCGAATTAAGTGAATTCGATGTGGAATACCTCCCAAGGACAGCAATTAAAGCCCAGGCAGTGGCAGACTTCGTAGCAGAGTTCACTGAACCAAGCATAGAGGTGGCGAGAATGATGGTGGAGCAAATAAGAAAATATTCAAATGGCAACTTCGCGTTGATGGCTCATCAAACACGCACGGCAGCGGGGCAGGTATAGTGCTGACAACACCGGAAGGAGACTCAATCGAATGTGCCTTGCGTTTTGACTTCAAAGCCACTAACAATCAAGCTGAGTACGAGGCACTCATAGCAGGTTTAAAGATTAGCACAATCTTAGGAGCAGACGAGGTGGAAATTTTCAGCGACTCTCAAGTTGTTGTCAATCAGGTGCTAGATGAATACCAGGCGAGAGAGGAAAGCATGATCACTTACCTAGAATTAGCAAGGGAGCTGTTAGAAAGATTCAAAGAGTACAGAATTGTTCATGTCCCCAGAGAAGAAAATGAAAAGGCTGATGCCTTAGCCAAATTGGCGTCTGCCACGATCAATATCTGGCCCAACAATATCTCTATGATCCGCCTATTGCAGCCGAGTACAGTTAAAACGAAGGAAGTCGGGGCAGTCTTTGGCGAGAGGAACAGCTGGATCACACCAATTAAAGAATATCTCGTCAACGATATACTTCCGAGTGACCCATTGGAGGCAAAACGGATGAAATACAGAGCTACAAGATACTCAGTACTCAATGGAGAACTATACAAGAGGGGATACTCGAGGGCACTGCAGAGATGTGTCGGGCCTGAAGAAGCAGAAGGTATCCTGAGAAGCATACACAATGGAAATTGTGGGAACCACGCTGGGGGTGCCAGCCTAGCTCACAAAACATTGAGACAGGGTTTTTACTGGCCAACTCTGTTCGCCGACTCCAAAAGGGTGGCGGCAAGATGTGAAGCATGTCAGAAAATCACCAATAACATCCGACAACCACCTGAGCTCCTGCAAAGTATTACCTCACCTTGGCCATTCGCCATGTGGGGAATAGACTTGATCGGCCCAATGCCAACAGCAACTGGAGGAGCAAAACATGCCATAGTAGCCGTGGATTATTTTACAAAATGGGTAGAAGCCGAGCCATTGGTACATATAACAGAAGCAAACACCATAAGCTTTGTGAAGAAAAATATCCTATACAGATTCGGGATACCAAACACCATCATCACGGACAATGGGACCCAATTTGATGGCAGGAAATTCAGGGAACTATGTGATAAGTATGGCATCAACAACTACTACGCTTCTCCAGCACATCCACAGACGAATGGCCAGACTGAAGCAGTGAACAAGATCATCAAGCACAACCTGAAAGCTAAATTGGCAACCAAAAAGGCAGCTGGGCAGATAAGTTACCACAAGTGCTCTGGGCATATCGAACAACAGAAAGGGGTTCAACAGGCGAAACCCCGTATTCCATGGCTTACGGAGCAGAAGCTGTTATTCCCGTGGAAACATCATTCTCTTCACCAAGGGTACAACTCTTCCAGCCAGAAATCAACGTCGATATGCTAAAGTGCGGCCTAGATGAATTAGAAGAAAGAAGAAAGCGCGCACAAATAAGGAATGCGGCGTACCAACAGAGGGTAGCCAGATATTACAACTCGCATGTGCGTGAAAGGAGGTTCACACTTGGCGACTTAGTACTGAAGAGGGTGAATCCAGGAACAAGAGACAAGGCTGCAGGATCACTCGCAGACAAATGGGAAGGGCCTTATAAGATTACAGGGATAGCTGGCCATGGGGCATATCGCATCACTCGAGAAGGATTTGGCGAGCTACCCCGTCCATGCAATGCACAGTACTTGAAGATATATTATCCTTAAGGGACAAGTCAGATTCTTTTGAATCCCTTCTATTTTTCTTTTTAGCTTAGAGCAGTTGTTCGTTTTAGCGTTTTTTCTTTATGACTATGTTAACAAAATTGCAGGAAGTATTCAATAAAGAGTAATTTATTACTAAGAGATTCTCGATTCTGACTCGCCAAACGCAAAAGGCATTCGCCATCACACATAGCTATCATCACATGAAAACGAGCTTTATGCTCGCTACAGCGATAACTGGCGAGAAATAAAAGCCGCAAATCAGCAATGGCAGCTGAACAAACAAAAGCATGTTAAAAACTCGGGGCATGGTCGGATAAATCCTGCCAAAACACTGAGTACGCCAAAATATAGCAACGGCAGCTGAATAAAAGATAAAACATGTTAAAAACTTGTGTATGGTCGGGTACATCCTGACAAACACTAAGTACGCCAAAATACAGCAATGACAGCTAATATAGCTATAAAACACAATAAAAACTTGGTATATAGTCGGATACGTCCTGGCGAATACTAAGTGAGCCGAAAACCCAGCAATGGCAGCTGAATAAAAACAAAAGTAAGCTGAAACAACACTTGGTGAAAAACCAAGCAAAAGCCAAAAACTCAGCAAAGGCAGCTGAATGAAGAAAAATATATATATCATAAAACTTTGTATTATTTACAAATGAATGGACAAAAATAAATTTAGTCTTCCAAAAAACAACAGAAGAATCAACCGGCTGCAGGAGGGCCTTCGCTATCTTCCTCGTCTTCAATCTCCTCATCTGAAGGCCAAATGACTGCCTCATCCTCCGTTGGCATAAAAGGCTCATAATCTCTCCCAGCAACGGGACCCAAATCGGGCTCAGCGCCAGAGCCAGAAAAGCTGCCTTTCTGACCTGAGTAGTAAGTGTTGAAGGCACGCTTGCTGGGGATCTCTAGATGCATAGGATGAGGCTCAGTCCGGTTATAACGGCAGTGGGCTTTCCATCGTTTCATCTGATCTTTAATCGAGTCCACGCCATGGGCCATATGCTGCTGGAGGGATTTGTCGAAACGCTTCAGAGCTTTCTCATTAGAATGATCCTTCATGGCAAAGAATTTCTTCGCCTGCCTCATGCCTTTCTCGAATTCGCGCAACAAAAGCGCATCATAAGCAGGGGATCTCTTGAAGCGATCAACTGACTCAGCCTCCAGCACGGCTTTCAAATTTTCAAAAATGAGGTCGCGGGAAGATAACTGGTTACGTAGATCTGCCGCTTCCTGTTCAGCTTTCTCCTTAGCCTCCTCAGCTACCCGCTCAGCCTCCAAACGTGCTGCGAAGGATTCTTGACTCGAAGATAGGAGCTCCTTCAACGAGCGAATTTCCTCCTCAGCAGGAGAAAGTTTTTCTTCAGCGGCTAGCCGAGCAGACAGATGACCGTCCGAGGATTCTCTCAACTGAGCGAGCTGTTGAGCATGGGATTCTTCGGCGGAAAGCTTCTCGGCCGCCAAAACAGAAGCCTGCTCGTGCAAGCGCTTAATTTCACGAGAAGCTCTGATCCCGAACTTATAGCTCTCGCCCATCTCAGACATCATCTGAGGAAGAAGACAGCCAAAGTTAGAAAAAAGAATGAAAAATAAAAATACATAGAGATTTGCGGCGAAGAACTTACCAAGGAGTGGCAGTTGAAGAAAAACTCCATCTTCTTGTTGCAAGACTTATTTTAACATGCCCCCAGCCATCGCCGATATATACATCATTATTAGCCAAGTGGGAGCATATTTCAGTGGCCGAAAAATCGAAAAGGGACACGTTCCCTTCATCGCTTCAACCGGTCCGGTAGGAGGAACTTCACGGGCCAAGCCCGAACCGGAAGCAGAGGTCCCCGCCTGATTTGATGGGCCTGGCCGATCAGTTCGACTCAGATGGGCCAGATGGCCTAGGTTGATCTGAGACACCCGGCTCTCCCACAACCACTGCAGGAGAAGCTGGCCGAGGAGAAGCCGGTCGAGGAGGAGTAGCAGGGAGAGTCTGTTCATTAACTCCCTCAAAGGGAGGCGCCGCTACATTCTCCGCTTCAGCAGACCCCTCAGGTTGGGTAGAAGGGGGCCTCGGCAACAGCCGTTCCTGAACATCCTCCTCATCAGAAGAAACAACGAACTGCACCACCCGCTAAGCCCGTTTGGGAGGTCAAGTTGAGTGATCAGATGCACTCTCAGCGGGACGTTTATTCCTAGCTTTGGGAGCCAGGTCACTCGCAGGATCAAGAGGAGTCTCAGGAACATCCGCGTCGAAAATAGGGATGTCGCTAGCCACGCCTGAAACCCCCACCTTCTCTTTTCCTTTACGATTGAGGGCTGTGGCAGCAGGAACAGTCGCAGCAGTACTCGCAGCAGGAGTAGAAGCAGCAGCAGGAGTACTCGCGACAACCTTCGGGCGAACAGGCGATGGCCCTGACTCGACACGCCTCCCCTCAACACTACCGACCCCCCCTTGAGGCACCTGCTTTCTCCTTGCCTTTACGGCTGGGGGTAACAGCAGCAGGTGCAGCAGGAGTATTCACAGCACCCCCCCTAGAAACATCACCGGCCTCCTCGCCGCCGTCTGAGTGATCATCACCGTCAGGACTAGCAATTCCATCCTTAGCCAAACCAGCAGCATGCCTCTTGCTGGCAGCCTCGGAATTCTTCACCGCCCGTGCTTGCAAATCACAAACGGTGTCAAAATCACACACTGCAAGGAAAATAAAACCAAGTGTCAACTAAAAGAATAAAATAAAGCGAGAAATACAAAGGAGGAACAGAGCAAGACTTACAGCGAGGGAGCCTTGCATGAAGCCGTGTGAAGATTTCAGAGGAAATCATCTTCTCCTCATCCAAGAGGAAGGATCTACCCCTCGAATCCAAGGGAAGAACAGCCGTCGCGGCCAAGTGAGAAACTTCCCTATCCGTCAAAGCAGGGGCCGCTTTCGACCAGGCTTCAGGAGATGTGAAATGCCTGGGAACCTTCCTCGCCAAATGATTGTGGCGATTGAGAGCAGGTACATTTCGACCCCACTCGCCGCCGGCGAAAAAACCAACTGTTTTTCCACCTTTTGTTTGAAGTAGGGAAGCCCCAGATGAAACCCTTCTTCTTCTCATCACTGGAGACCTCAACCTGACCAGGGTTCGCCACACCCTCAGGAATCCAGTTCTCCACTGGCGAGGAGAGAAGAAAGTATGTGCCACCATTGCCCGCCTGTCTAAGAGTATAAAAATGGCGAATCTCGCGGGGTGTAGGAGGCCCGTAACCCTTCAACTTCCACATAAGACACAGGCACATCAGTATCCTGTAGCTATTTGGGGCGAGCTGGGCCGGTGCAATTTGAGCCTCCGCCAAGAACCTGGCAATAAAAGGCTGAAGAGGGAGAGTTACCCCACAACTGAGCATAGCCCCGTAAATGGTGACCGCATTTTCGGGAGGATTCCATACAGCCCGGTCGCCAGGTAACATAAGAGTCACCGAGTCTGGAATGTCGAAACGACTCTTGTATTTACGAAGCTCGCCCTCGCCGACTACATTTACTTCTGTGTCAAAAGAACACGGGCGAGCTGGCGAGAAAAGCAGCCTATCCCTCTGATGGTCTTCAACATCAGAGTCAACAACCGTCTGCACATCCAGCAGAGATTCACGAGGAGCCCTAGTGGAGCGTCGTTTACTGCTTGTGGTTTTATGAGATCTCGTCATTGCTGGAGAATCACTGTCAAAAGATGGAGGAGAGATGTCAGGATTAGAAGTATCCTCAAAAGATGGAATATAAACGGAAATTGGGACCGGAGAATCTGGACGAAAATTGCGAATCAGAGACTCGATTTTGTCCGCAGTACACTTATCACCAAGCTCCATAGCTTGCATCATCCGATTAAAAAGAAAAGAGCGCAAGGAGGGATCCATGAAAACTCACCAGAAAACCCTAGATTCGTAAAATGTGCAGAAAAGATCGGAGAAGCAAGAAGAGTCGAAATCCGGTGAACCGACCGACAGTAAGAGGCACAGGAAAAGGACTGTAGTTAGCTCTCGAAAAAATAAAAAAGACAAAAGCAAGAGATCAACTGTTCTTTTTTCTGCTCTGATGAAACACGATAAAGCAAGTAAAGAGAAAGAGGAGAAACGATCGGGCCTTAAAAAGAGGGAACTTCGAAATTCAAAAAGGAGCAATCAAGTACAATGATATGTATTTAATGAGAATGACGGCCACTATTACCAAACCGCAACAGTCACCACCCAATAAGTGACATGTGGCATCTTGGGGATAACCAAGCCGTCAGAACGTCCCTTCACCTGTCAAACAAGTGGAAACGCCAGAAGTTATGTGGTTGAAATTGAAAGCGTGCACCGGAAGAATCAATTAATAAATACAGCGCGTGGTTAAAAGGAGTTATTGCAAATGCGTTGAAATCTCATAAACGTAAATATAAATACTACTCGCAGAGGCAAACGAAGTAGGAAGGACAAGTCATTCGCCCAGCTCGAAGTATTTATGGGGTATTGTTGTATGTATAAACTCGCCCAACTGACACGTCATCAAAGGAGCTAACAAAGATTGCCACGTCATTCATTGACCGGGTCAAGGGAAGGAGTTTGACAGTCAGGATGATAAAATAGCTTAGACCATAAGGAAGTCGAAGGCATGGTCGCCAAAACCAAAACCTACTCGCCGAATATAGAAGTGTGCTCGCCAGATACGCAATACCCAGAAAATAAAGGTACTCGCTGGACCAGCACACTGGGCTCAAACCGACTCGGCAGAAACACAGAAGCAACAAGGAATCATAAAAAGGAAAGAAGACCCAATCCGCGACAGAAAAGGATCCTAGTACAAATCAACAAGGGGAAACCCTAAATAAACATGTATAAATAGAATCACCTATCCCACGAGGAAGGGGTTCAGAAATATAGAGAGAAAAGAGAGCAATTGTGAGAGATTTGAGTGTGTAACAAAGCAACGAAAACCTAGTATTATTCTTCTGCCCTCAGGGGCGCCGTGGTTTTTTCCCATTCAAGGGTTTTCCACGTAAAACTTGTCTTTTGCATGTGTTCTTAATTTTCTTGCTTTATATTAAATTGATTTAATTGTTGAGTGCGTGGCAATCCAAATTTCACCGTCACAATTAATATTATTATATATTATATAATATAAATATCATATATTATATAATACGAATATTATATATTATTATATATAATATATATTATATAATATAATATATTTTGATAATAATAATAATAAATATAAAAGTATATTTATATATATTAAATATTATTTAATATAATAATATATATATTAATATAAAATATAATATAATCTAATATATATATATTATTTATATATTTTATAATATAAATATATAAATATATTATTTAATATATTAATATATATATATATATATATAATATATATGTATTATATATTTATTATATACATATATATGTATTATGTATTATATATGTATTATATGTATTATATATAATATATATATATATATATATAATACATATATTATATATATTATATAATATATATATAATATATTTATATATTAATATATTAAATAATATATATTATATATTTATATTATATTTATAATATATATATATATGTATTAATATATATTATATATTATATTATATAAATATATTAATATAAATAATATAATATATATATATTATTTATATTATATTATATATTTATATATAAATATATATATTATTTAATATATTATATAATATATATATATATATATATATATATATATAAATATTATATAATATATATTATAATCATATATATATATATTATATATAATACAGATATATATATATATATTATATATAATATAGATATATATATATATATATATATATAATACATATATATATATCTATTATATTATAATATATATTTATATTTATTATATAATATATATATATATATATATATAATACATATATATAATATATATATATAATGATAATATATTATTTTTGGAAAGGAGGGTATTTATGGAATAAATTTTTAGTTTGAAATGGAATGGGCATTCCATTGGTTTTTGGATGGAATGCCCATTCCACCAAAATAAAACCAATGGAATGCCCATTCCACCAAAATAGTGGAATCACCATTCCACCAAAATGTCCATTCCATTGGATTTTAACCAACCAAACATTGAGAATGGAATCCATTCCATTCCAGCCAACCAAATGCCACCTAATGTTTAAAATAATGTTGAATCAAAATCTTAAACTTATCTTACAAATTCTGAAACTATAGGTGTAATGAGAACAAATGGATAAAATGAGAAAAATGGATGTAATAAGAAAAAATATATGTTTAAATTTAAAAATTTAAAAATTAAAAATTAAATTTAAAAAAAAAAAAAGATACTTAAAGGATAGTTATTGTATTTTAAAGAGTGTAGAGAGTAAAATTAATAATTTTAATTTTTTTAATATAGAAAAATGGGTGTGGAAAGATATTTTGTGAGTGGCAATAAAGGCACCCTTACATTAATAACAGGTTTGGGTTGGCCAAAAAGGGTTCAAGTTGGTAACAGGTTGGCAGGTGATTCGTGTAACCCATTTATAAGAAGGTAAATTTGTATTTTTAAATTATTATGGTATAAGAGCATCTCCAACAGTCTCCCTTGAAGATCCCTTAAATAAGAGTGGATGTTATTATAAGAGGTCATTAAGGGAGTAAGTGTTCTAACAATACTCCCTTAAATAGCTCCCTTAATAAAAAAATTTATTATTATCTTGATGTTTTACTTTGTAATTATTACTGTAAACAAATTACTTATTGGATAATAAAAGGGCTATTAGGATTTAAAAATTAAATATCCGATGCTTTTCAAAAAATAAATTATGTGGAGCCCACTTAAGGGGGGCTGAAGCCACCCCTTAATTAAGGGAGTGAGCTCCACCAAAACACAATTAAGGGAGCATTTAAGGGATCTATTGGAGCTACAAAAATACGCTTCTCCTTTAATTAAGCTAAGGAAGGTCTCCAAAGAAGTCTATTGAAGATGCTCTAATGGAAATTTTAATCATGATATATAATAGAATTTGTAGAAGTTAATATATTAAACAGGTCAAACCCGACCCGACCCGACCCGACCCGACCCGACCCAACCCATTTATAATATGTGTCGCAGGTCAACCTGTATAATCTATTTAACTAATTGGGTTGTGTTTGAGGAAATTAATCCATTTAATTAAATAGCTCATATTGGGTTGAGTATAATTTGTCACAATCGGGTTAAGCCCAACCCAACTCGCGAACCCAAACCACCAGCCCTAAATGAAAGCTTGGAAAGAGAATAGTATACATTCTTCCTTAGTGGCAGAGGTGGCCACGGTTCGGTTTCGGTTTCGGTTAGAAATCGGTGGGTTTTAGTTCTGTGGCCACCGAAACCGAAACCGAAACCGTAACCGAAAAACCGGTTTGGTACACGGTTTCTAACTGTCGGTTTTACAGTTACGGTTTCGCTTTCGGTTAAGACACCGTCGATTTTGGGCACGGTTTCGGTTCCAGGCGGTTTTTCAATTTTTTTTTCAAAAAATGTGCCACGTGGCAGCTTCTGATTCGTCTATTTTTAAAATAAATAAATAAACCGCCGATTTTAGTCGGTTTTTGGCAAGCCCAAACCGTAACCGTAACCATAACCGTAACCGTGGGAACTGGTTTTCAAACCGCTGGTTACGGTTTCGATTTCGATTTCGATTTCGGTTTTGGGGTTGTTTACTGCGGACAAAACCGATGGTTTAACCGAAACCGTGGCCACCTCTACTTAGTGGTGACTGATAGCAATATCCGTTGTCAAAGAATGACAAAAGTTGATGCTGAAAACTGATAGCAATATTCGCCCATGTGGGTAGCAAACCCAGCATTTTGCTGGGGGGGCCAACTGGCCCAATCTACTTCTTCTTCTTTTGTAAAATCAAAGGTCCCAATCTATTTAAGTTTAAAAAGGACCCAATATCAAACCTTTCTTTGCTTTTATTTATGAGTGGCAATATTTACACCATTGGAAAACTGTATGTACACCCCATTAAAAATTTTTAAAATATGAAATCTTACAAGCACACCCCACATATTACCAAATATGCCATTTCTTTCAATTTTTAAAAAATATTTGAAATAACAAAATTATAAAATAATAAATATATGGCTCATTTTCTCCTTATTTTACCTAAAATAAAATAAAAAAGGAAAATGCAGACATCTCCTTCTTTTTCATCTTTCTCCTTCTTTCTCAGTTTTTCTGTCACTTTTATGTTTCATATTTTTCTTTTCTTTTGTTTATTCTATTTTTTTTCCGTTGATTTTTAATTAATATAAAATACAAAATTAAAGAGGCTTTCATATGTGTGTGTGTGAGGAGGAGCCACACTCCTCCCAAATTTTGGACCCAAGATCATAATCCTTCATCTTTTCTAATCTGGGGTTTTTGTTTTTATTTATTAGTTTTAATTTTTTGTTTGAAAAGGTTTATTAGTTTTAATTTGATTTATTTAGTTAAAAATTTGAAGACGTAGATAGTTTTAAGAAATTATTATATTTTTGAATTAAAGTATTAATAATTTAATTTAAGGGTAATGTTGGAATTTTAAAAATATATACATTTCAGGTGTACATACCGTTTTAAAATGGTGCAAATATCATCACTCTTTATTTATTTATTTATTTTCCTTTTCAAATAAAAGCCCAATTGAATTATGATTTTGAGACTACCCTATTAGAAACAAAAACAAACATGAAAACAATTAAAACAACATGTCATCAACATCTAAAGGCTAATGATCTAGAGACTAAACGAATCAAAAAGAATTTTGATTATTTTAAGAAAACTCTCATTTGACTTTGTAAACTTCTCTGGCTCTCTCTCTCTCTCGTTTTCTTGAAACTCTATGTCTTTGTCAATATTGAAGATATGGTTTTTGTTTTCAATTAATTACTTTAAATCTTTTTATTAATTGAAAAAAAAAAAAAGTGTTACCTAATATTGCTGGTAGTAGTATAATTAGTAAATTTGTACTTCAAAAAGCAAGAAAAATAGAAATTTAAACAATGTTTTGTTTTTATGTTTTTAGATATGATAATATTTTTTGTTTTAATTTATGTGGATTGCATTGTATTTGGTAAATGAAGAATTATTTATTTAATTTTTTAAGTTAATGATAATAATTTATGTTTTTTGGTAAATGGATTGGAGCCCGAAATGTCTGAAGACAGCCCTAACTTCAAGTTATATGTCTGAAAAATACATGGACAGCGGACAACAATTAGGCTATATACCCAAGGGATCATATTACCTTGCTAAAACAATAACGTTATTGGACTTAATAACTACCATTAGATTGGATGAAAGCAAATCCAATGGATATTATTAAATTTTGAAATTAATGTCTTTTATTACAGTAAAAACTTGAAACTTTTCAACGGGTTTCATTTTTTTTTAATATTTATATTGGATATAATTGACAAAATAAATAAATGATTTAGTTAGTACTAAAAAAAAAAAAAAAAATTGTTAAATAAAAGCAAAGAAACTTACATTATAAATTTATAATTTAATTAGAAGCTTAAATAATATTGTTTTACTTTTCTTAAAAAAAAAAATAACATTGTTTTATACAACGTGAAATTGTCACCAGAAATAATACGTTTACAGCTTTATATGTAAACTTGTTACACAGTATTAATATTTTGTTTTTTAAATAAATAAAAAAAATGAGTTGTTACATTCTACCACAAAGTTGTTACAATGTATATTTTAATCGTTATATTTCACTTAAAATTTGTTTACAACGTTAAATTATTACCACATACATCTTAATTACAATTTTTTTTATATATATAAAACTTATTACATAGTACGAATATTTTGTTACCCATATATGTAAAATAAGTTGTTACATGTTACGACCACATTGTTACAACCTATAGGCTACAGTTATATCGTTACTTATCAAACCAACATGAAATTGTTACAACAACGTTTTAATTACAACTTTTTACGCGAAACTTGTTACAAAAAACATATATTTTGTTACCTATATAAATCGAGTTGTTACCTGCTACGTCAAAATTGTTACAAGCTATGACTTTATTGTTACACATCATGTCAAATTTGTTACAATATTAAATCGTTACCACATACATCTTATTTACAATTTTTTATGTAAAACTTGTTACATAGTACATATATTTTGTTACCCATATAAAATGAGTTGTTACATAATACGACAACATTGTAACAATTACAGTTTTTTCGTTACACATCACACTAATGTGAAATTGTTACCACAAACATTTTACTTATAACTTCTTACGTGAAACTTGTTACAAAACATATATATTTTGTTACCCATATAAACCGAGTTATTACATGTTAAAATAAAATTGTTGCGTGCTACAATAAAGTTAAAATAAAATTGTTGCGTGCTACAATTTTATTGTTACACATCACTTAAAATTTGTTACAAAGTTAAAATTGTTACCACTCACATCTTAAATACAACTTTTTATCCAAAATTTGTTATTTTGTACAAAAATTATGTGTAAAATTATAAATATTTAAAATGACATTTTAATTCAAAAATTATCATGTTTCAAACATTTGATAAAATTAAATCAAATAAATATAAATTTCAAAAATATATTACATAAAAAATATTATAAAAATTAAATAAAAATATATATTTTTTATTTTCTGAAAATAATAATAATTTAAATAAAAAATTAATTTTAACTATTTTAAATATATTATATTATAAATATTTAGCTAAATTAAATACAAATTAAAATAATAAAAAATATCACATATGTATTTAAATCACATAAGATTATTTTAAAGATATGTATAATCCTTATCTAATATCATTTAAAAAAAATTTAAACCAATTATTAATATTAAATTACATTTTTTTATTACTTCTTAAAAATAGATTTTAAAAAATGTAATATAAAATAACTCGAAAGTAACCGGTTAACTGGTTATAACAAGTTACTTCATCATTTTTAAAGTGTTTAGCTGTCACATGTCAATCAAGTATTGGAGAATTCTTGTAATAAAATCCCAATAACATTATTGGGATTTAATCTCCCAACAAGGTAGTCATACCCATACCCATAACGAAGTTGATTATTAGGCTTCATTGTCGTGTATTATAGCCTTATAGTTTGAATGATTGTCACATGTGACAATTTTGTCCCATACGTAAATAATGTTCGGGGGGGAAACGTCCTACGTACCTTTCCAATACAAAGGCCTGAAAACCCTATATAAAAATTTGAGACAAATATAAAAAGGACCCCTTAAGTGCTACTAGCAACATATGCATGATATCATTTGAACAAACTCATTTGATGCTTACAAAAATAGCACTAATTAATTGGCAATATTTAGCCTATATTATGTTCCTTCAAAGTTTTGTTGCAGCCATTCTGCTTGCATTTGCAGCCCTGCATCCCTCATAGCATTCAAAGATGAAGAGTAAAGCCTCTCATCTAACCGTGTTCCCTCGGATTTCATATCCCGCAAAAGCTTCACTAATTCTTCGATCCGACTAAGTTTAGAGAAAACTCCAACCATGATTCCAGCCATAGCCCTATCGATCACTCCTCCATTCATTCGAAACTCATTGTAAAAGTTGACACACATCTCAAACTCCCTTACCTTATTGTAAGCACTTATAATGGTAGTATAACTTACCTTGTCAGGAATCACTTTTTTTCGCTTCATTTCCTTCCATAGCTTCTCCACTTGCCTCATGTTCTTTGCCTTGCCGTGCATGTCCATTAGAGCATTATAGATCCACACATTTGGCTCACACCCTTTTGCTTTCATTTTAGCCACAAGCCTCATTGCATCTCTTAACCTTGCCGTTTTCCCATACATTGCAACCATGCTAGAATAAGCCACGACACACTTATCAAACCCCATTTTTTCCATCTCTTGAAACACCATTTCTGCTTTTGAATACAACCCAATTCGGCAATAGGCATTTATAATTGAAGCATAGGTTACTTGTCCCGGGATACAGTCCTGTGATATCAGCTGTTCGTAAACCTTAACAGCAGCCCAGTATCCTCTTCTTTTAGAGAAGCCATTGACAATTGCACATAAAATACAATCAGAAACTTTTACTTTTGCATCCTTCATTGCCACAACAATTTCAAGAGTTTTCTCTACCAACCCTTGTTCGATATACATCAAAACAACTTTCAAAAACACTTCCGGATCCCTCAACAGTCTCTTCTCCGCAGCTTCTTTGAAAAGCTCTTCGGCTTCCTTCACTTCTCTAATGCTGGCGAAAGAGCATATCAAAGAAGCATACATAGAAGAATCCCCTGAAATTCCTTTTCTTGTCATGTCCCTAAAGAATTTAAGAGCTTCGAAAGCACGACCGGACTTTCCCAATGACTCGAATAAGATCCTATACATTTGTTTCGGAAATGGTGTCGAATCTAATTTCCTAGTTTCGAATTCAAGAAACAATTTAACTGCTTTGTCTGTATCCCCAATTTTATTGTAAGCTTCCATTATCTGGCAATAACACCCAAAATCCAGAACAATCTCAGCTGATTTCATCCTCTGATACACCATTATTGTGCTAGTATACATATGAAGTTTATTATAACCTCTCATAGCAGAATCAAGGCTAACATAGCATTTTCATCATCCAATTTAAATACATCAAGAAGACTATTTACAACTCTGAATTTTCTAGCTCTAACACAAGTAGCAATCAACTTAGAACAAGTAAAAGCATCAGGAAACACATTGTAAGTCTTAAAGTCATCAGAAACTGAAACAATTGAATCCCATTTCTTGGATCGTACCAAGTACCTGATAAGAAGCTTCAATGTGGTATTGTGGGGTCTAAACCCTGCACTTCTTTAGCTTTCTTGTAGTATTCGTATGCCAGTTGTTGGGTTTGAGAGTCTTGCTGTAACAAACCGCATAAGAAAGTATTGAAGTCCTCGGAATCCGGCATTGATGGGTTTTGAAACATGGGTACATTGGTGGAAGAAGCATGATCTTCTAAGATTGGAGATGGACAACCAGAAGAAGTTAGGTGGAAAATTCGAAGATTGGAAGATGGGAAAGTGAAACAAGGGAAGGTTTTTGAAGTTGAAAACAGAGTGAGTTTGTGGGATTGCAAGGAGGAATAATAAAAGAATGATAAACAACAGTCAGACGAAGAAGAAGAAGTGGAAATGGCCATGGAAATTGAAATGGAATTGCAGATAGATAAGATTTTAGAAGATGGCGAGATGAAATAATGAGCACCATATATATACCTTATCCCTATAGATTTTGCTCTGCTTTTAAGTTTCTTGTGAAGCCACTAAATTAATTACACCTGGAATACTTTTGGGCATCAGATATCCATCTAACTTATATCTTTTTGTAAAGTTCAATCATGGATTAGACTAAAATAATCTTTTCTCTTACTTTGTATGGTATGAGATTGGATAAAAAAATAATTTTATCGTATATTTAACACAGTTTAAAATTTATTAAGATAAAATTAAATTAAATAATTTTTAGATAAATTAAGTATTTAATTTTAAAAATAAATAAAATATTTAAAATTAATATTAAGGAAAATAACATTTTTTAATTAATATTTAAAAATATTTTTAAATATTATATTAAGATACATTAAATAAATATAAAATTTTAGAATTAAATTAAAAAAATAAAAGAAGAATAATTACAAAAAAAAAAAAAGGGGACTAAATAGCCCCACCTTACTCGGATAAAATGGTTGTATAGAATTGGACTAGTTAAGAAAATTATATAAATTAAAGTTTGAAAAAACAATTAAAATATTTAAATTGTTCATTTAAAAATAATTTAAATATTTAAAACCAATTTTAAACAAAATAATATTTATTTATATTTGTTAATATTGAAAATTTTTGTTTTTAAAATGTTTAAAATAAACTATTTTATTAATTAATAAAATATATTTATATTTAATTACATAAAAGAATAAAATAAGTTGAAAAGATTAAAAATAAAAATAAAAAAAATTATAAAGTGGTGGGACTAAAATTAGTCCCACCACAAAATGGTGGGACTAATTAATCCCACCAATGTGGGATAAGTTAATTGCATGAGATTATTTTAAGGGGTAATTACTCCGGTGGCTATCAACTTATGCCATCACTATCAAAATGGCCACTGGATGGGGAATTGGTTTCAAAATGGCCATTTTTTGGCAAACATTGTTACACTAATGGTCATTTCATCCAATTTCATCCATTTCCATACAATTCCATCCAATGAGTGGTATTTTGGTAAATGAGGGAATGACTTAATTTATTTTAGATATTTTTGAAAATCAATTTTTTCTTTTGTTTTTTGAAACAAATAATTACATTTAGTGTGTATATATACATATAGCATATCTCAAACATATATATATATATATATATTTCTTTTCAACTTATCTCAAATATTGTTAACGGAAAATTGTCACTAGGATGAATTTCCAATTAACAATTCTTATGACAGTAATCGGGGTAGATCACAGTCAAAGAGATATCACGTAGTTCGATACCTATGAACACTCAATAAAACGAATTGAACACAATGACGGTGAATCAAAAAAAATAATAGCAATAGATCACATATAACTCATTTTTATTGATAATAAACACGTAATGAGAATACAATGAAGATTTTTTGTGGCTATGGTAAAAGGGTTAAAACTCAGTTGGCGATGGAGTTCTCGTGCATGTCGATAAGTGGAAAAGAATACTCTAGGGTTTTGGACTCAAGTTGCGGTCATCTCTTCTGTATGGTAACATGTTGTCTATATATATGTCCCATTGCTTGCTGAGCACTCCCCTAAATTCGGTCCAGTGACCTAGTGATTTTCGGGACGTCCCATGGCGATTAGCGAGAAGATCGTAGGATTGATTCAAGGAATCAAGCGATCCTTTTTTTGGCAGAATTTGATAGAGTTGACTTTGCTTTCAAATAGAACTCTTGAGTGACGGGAATGAATCAATTTCCTTATTATTAAAACGTCGATGTCTCACTGTCCTTCTTCATAGCTTGATTTTGGCATACCTGATCTTACCTTGATAACCTGTTAATCTAGTACTCTTGCTGCTTGGTTAGCCGACTCTAGGAGGGATCGGGGTACACAAGCGTCCCACCTTCCACTGGATCATGGTATCAGTGTATCAGGGTATCGTGATACCGGGTCGGTGTGGTAGTGGGGTACTAGGATTTTGTAGTATTGGTGTCTTTAGTAACTTGGCTTCTGAGTCTCCTGGTACCTTAGAGTCTAGGAACCCTTGATCTTGATCTTGATTGATAGAGGGTGTACCCGGTCAATTTTGTGGCAGGGTACCAGGAGGCTCTTCTATGATGTCTTTCTACCTAAAATATTCCCACATGTGGATGGAAAATTCTTCTTTCAACTTATCTCAAATATAGTTTTAGAATTTTTAGATTTTGTAGTCTTAATCTTTTCAATATATATATATTTGAGATATGCTATACAAATATACACACACTAAATATAATTATCTGTTTCAAAAAACAAAAAAAAACCAAAAAAACAAAAAATTGATTTCCAAAAAATATCTAAAATAAATTAATGTCATCTACTTATTTATCAAAATGTCACTCATTAGATGGAATTAGATGGAATGGCCATTAATGTAACAGTATTTGCCAAAAATGGCCATTTTGAAACTAATTCCTTATCTGGTGGCCATTTTAATAGTGGTGGTATAAGTTAATAACCACTAGGGTAATTACCCCTTATTTTAATCATATCCCATGCAACCAACAAGCATGAGATATGGGACTAAAATTAGTTATATCCTAACACATCTCATCCCATGCACCAAACATACACTATGTTTGTTGATTGCATGGATAAGATTATTTAATCACAAGCAAGCAAATTATCCCACAAATATGGGACTAATTAATCCCACCACTTTATACTTTTTTGTTTCTCTTTTAATTTATTTTATTATTTATGTGATTAAAATATAAATATAAATATATTTTAATAAGTAATAAAATATTTTATTTTAAAAATAATAATTTTCAATTTTAACAAACAAAATAAATATTATTGTGTTTAAATTGGTTTTAAATATTTAAATTATTTTTAAATATTTTAATTTTTTAAAAATATTTTTTTTTTTCAAAATTTAATTTAAATATTTATTTTAACCAATCCAATTATATACAACCATTTTATCCAAGTGAGGTGGGGCAATTTGGTCCCATATTTTTTTTATATTAAAAAAAAATGTTCTTCTTTTATTTTTTTAATTATAAAATTTTATATTTAAAAAATATTTTTAAAATATTAAATTTTAATTAAAAATGTTATTTTCTTTAATATTAATTTTGAATATTATTTATTTATTTATTTAAAAAATTAAATAATTTATTTATTTAAAAAATAATTAAATAATTTATTTATTTAAAACATAATTTTATTTTATTTTATATTAATCAATTTCACACTAAATTAAATATATTATAAAATTATTTTTTTTATCCATTCTCATACCACACCAAACAAGAGATATGACTATTTTAATCATATCCCATGCAGCACCAAATATATCCAATCATATCTCACCCAATTCAATCCAATCCAATCCAATCACATGAAAATAATCCTATCATATCCCATTCACCAAACAAGTCTAAAGATAAATAAAATTACTTTTTAGGACTAATTGCACAACGTCCCCTAAGTTTAGGCATAATTATATGCATATGGAACTTTTACCCATAATTGCACAAATGTCCCCTGCCATTAGTTGACTTCCGTTAACTCTAACTGTTGATCACAATTTTAACCCACAATGACTAAAGTGCCCCTAGTTACCTATTTATTAATTAAATTAATAATTAAAAAACGAAACAAAAAAGACAAAGAAAACCCAAAAAAAAAAAAAAAAAAAAATCAATCACTTTTTTTCTCTTTTTCATTTTCTCAACCCCCGAACACGATCTAAAAATAAACTTAACAAACAAAAGCCAAAACTCAATCCCACAAATCAAAACCAAAACTCAAATCCTCAAATAACAACCAAAATCAAATCCATAAATAAAAACTCAAATCCATTAATACCAAAACCAGTTAACCACATCCATTTTTAAAAAAATTTATATATATATAACTTCAACCTAGAAAGTTAAAAATTCATCATTGAGGATTTGAGTTTTGGTTTTGATTTTTGAGATTGAGTTTTGGTTTTAGTTTCTTAAGTTTTTTTGGATTGTGTTTGGGGGTTGAGAAAATAAAAGGAAAAAAAATGATTGATTTTGTTTTTTTGTTTACTTTGACTTTTCTGTTTCATTTTTTAATTATTAATTTAAATAATAAAATAGGTAACTAGGGGCACTTTAGTCATTGTGGGTTAAAATTATGGTCAACGATCAGAGTTAACGGAAGTCAACTAACGGCATGGGACATTTGTGCAATTATGGGTAAGAGTTCCATATGCATGCAATTATGCCTAAACTTAGGGGACGTTCGTGCAATTAGTCCTACTTTTTACATGGAAGATGAGCGTATGACACCCATCTCACTCAAACCTTGATTCTTTTCGATGACAAAATCTAATATGTTGGAATTGAGTTTTTTTTTTTTTTTTTTTTTTTTTTTTTTTTTTTTTTTTTTTTTTATTGAAAAAAAAATGGGATTTACATTTTAGTCACCGACTTTTGAAGAAATATTTATTTTCTAAATATATTGGTTTTTAAAATCAATATTTTATATATTACAAATTAAAATTAATACATAATTATAAGTTAAAAAAATTAAAACAAAAAGAAATTCATAGGGAGAAGGTCGAGACACCCTCCTTGACTTCCCCGGAGGATGCCGCACCTCCTCCCTGCATTTTGGTGGAGGATTTGCCTCCGCATTTTTTTTCCATTTTTTTTATTGTTTATAATTCTTGAGCCTTCTTTTTAATAATTAGTTTCTTAATTATTTTATTTTTAAAAAAAATTTTGTTCTTGATTTTTGTATTTCTTTGAAATTTTGTTTTAATTTTTAATTTCAATTATAATTGTAATTTTATTTTTATTTGTAAATTCATGTTTTATGTAAAGCTTTATTTTGATATATTTTTTTTTATGTTATTTTAAGACTTTTGATACATTTATAAGATTTAAAAAAGAATTGTAATATTTTATGTTATAATTTAATTTTTTTTAATGTATTTTATTATTTAGTTTTTTAAGTATTGTTTTAAAATAAGTTTTAGTAACACTTGTTTATTTTTTATTGGACAACACAAATAGTTAAAGTTATCAAATTGTAAAATCTTTTAGAGTAAAAGTGTTATTTTAATTAAATAATTGAATGCAAAGGATAAAATGATCGATTTGTATATTCAGTCATGTTTAAATGTCAAATGGGGATGGGGCCGTGGTGGTGCTATACTGCTATTCACTCTTTACTATAAATATTCCTCGAAACCAAAAATGATTTCAGTTTATTTAAAAATTATTAGTACCCTTTACTTAATTGATAGCGTATGGTCTTTGAAATTTTTGGTAACGAAACAACTTGAAAATTCAAAGTAAATTATAAATAAATAAATAAATAAATAAAAAACCACCAAAATTAAACTATTTAAGTTTAATCATTCCCACTCAGGCTATGTTAGTATGTTTGAGATTACTAGTAATCTGCTTATAGCTTAAATTAAAAAGTAATTGGCTTAGTAAAAAAGTTGACAAATATTTGATAATTAAATTTTAAAATTGGTTTGCATTTGAATGGCCGGAAAATATGTTTGTCAAAATGACAAAAATAGTCACTTGATCAAGATAGGTCAACTCGGTCAACTTTGACAAAATGACAAAACGAGTTGGACCTAGTCAACTCTGTCTCTTTGGTGGATTGAGTCAACTTGCCAAGCATCAAAAACTCAGCATCTGGAATTGATGCACCAGCGGGATGTCACCTTCGGCATTGGAGGAGGTGTTCCTCCATTTTATTCTGGTCGTGGAGGAGGCAAACCCTCATCCATCTGTTCTCTCCGACATTTTCTACACCGGCGAACCCGACTCCATCCACTGGGTCAACAGATCGCCAGTCGAAGTCGCACTTATTCTCGTTTGATCTTGTTCTTGCCTACAACCGGGTATCGATCTTTGACGGCGATGACGATTCCAGTGATTAGTTTGACAATGGATCTAGTGATTAGTTTGACAATGGATCTAGCAATTAGTTCGACAATGGTCGATCTTCGACAGCGACGACAATTCTAGTGATTAGTTAGACAATGGTCATCGCCGAAGAATGCTGGTCCTCCTCCGCCTTCGATGTCCAGCGGTGGCCACTATGGCAGTGGCAACCATCCCTTTTTTTTTTTTTTTTTTTTTTTTTTTTTTTGAAAACCTAACTGTTTTATTTTTTTAGTTTTTAGTTTTATTAAATATAGGGGCAATATTGTCTTTTATTAAAATAGTAAGGATATTTTAGATATTTCTGGAATAAAAAGTCAGCTTCTGCTTCCAAAAGCAACCCCCACCAGCTTCTCAAAAGCTGATTAATGGAGAAGCAAATTGTAATATAAGTTACATTTGAGAAGTCTACCAAACACCCATTTGCCCAAAACTTAAGAAATAAGTGATTATTTCCCAAGTAAAAGCATTCCAAAACATAACTTTAATCATAAGCTGTCAAATAAAATCGAACCAAATCGATTTTTATTTGTTTAGTCTGGTTTGATTTGATTTTACTTTGTAATTAATTTGGCTGGATTGTGAAATACCAAATCAATTATAAAAGAGGAATTATCATTTTGACCCCTATATTTTTTTGAATTGTCTATTTTTTAACTATCTTTGCCCTTTTAGTTTCCATGGTCCCTATATTTTAAAAAACCTGCAATTGGGTCCCTCAGTTAATCAACCGTTAGTCAACTTTAATGGTTTCAAGGGTAATTTTGTCTTTAAATTAAGAACATGTCACGTGTCAACACCAAAAAATATATTTTAAAAAAATATTTATATAATACAAATAGAAAAAAGTTTTAAATCTCCGCCATCCAAATCTTAGATGGATGGTGGAGATTTTTTTTAAATAAGTTATATATAAAAAATTAACTTTTTCTTAAAAAATAAATAAATAAATTAGTACATTGATCTCCGCCGTCCATCTCAGATATGGATTGTGGTGATCAAATTAGATATATATATTCTCCATTGTCGATGGAGATTTCGACAACGGGATCTCCATGGATAGTGGATCTCCACCTGATTTTTTATTTTATTTTTTATTTTATTTTATTTTTTGTTTTCTCTAAATTTTTATTTTATTTTATTTTTTTTAAATAAATGACTAAGTGTAAAATAGTCATTTAATGTTTTATGTGACTGTTGACCATCAAAAATCTGGTTTAAAAAGTCATAATTCATATAAAAGATATATATATTTATATAGGAACCAAAATAATTAAAAAATGGTTTGATTTGGGAGTCAAAACCAAACCAAACGAATCCTCGCACCTACTCAGCAATACTTAAAAGTAGTAGGTTAAAAAGGTCAAGAGCAATCGGTTTGGAAAGTGGTGTTGAGTTCGGAATCAGGTTCGGAATCGGCGATAGCTCTGGCTTCAGGCACGGTCTCTCTCGCATTTAGTCTGTATAGCCGTTATTTTATAATTTATATAAATAATAATACTCTCTCATATTACATCAACTGCTTCTAAAATCTAAATGACTTCTAAATTCACTCTCTTCTTCTTCGCAGCCAAAACCCAGCTACCGATCCAACGGCTGTGCACTAATTTCATGATTTTCGGTCACAAAGAATGGGGTCTAGGGTTCCTGTGCAGCCCTACAACTTGAGATCCGCCAATTCCTTCATCAGCACCTCTTTACATGATCTCAACACCGTCGATTCGCGGCCCACCGATATCGACGACATTCGCGACTCTGTTCAACAAGATGGTCTCGACAATGACGATGATTCCACTGCTGTGGTCGGTCTTTCTCTAACACTTGTTCTACTTATTTACTACGCTTCTCTTCAGTTGTTTTTAATTTTTCTTCTTACTTTTAGTTGAAACTGGAAAATAGGTTTTAGTCAAATTACTGCCAGTATCTAGTGTAAACAAGGGAAGATTTTTGCATGTTAGGAGTATGCTGTTGTGTATTTTTATATCCAATTGCAGTTATAGAGAGACTTTAAGATACTAAGATGTAATCTTCTTAGGGGGATGATAAAACATGAGTTTGATTATCATTTTGGGAAATTATATAAGGTGTGCCCTTCCATTTCAGGGTTGTGAAGAGATTAGAGAGATTTTTATTCAGGCCTTATTAGCAAAGTGACTGTTTGGGTGAGAGTAAGTGTTTGGTAAGAAAGTATCTGACCTTGTAACCAACCTTCTAAAGTGATTTGAAGTATATGTTTTGTCACATTCTGGGGAAAAATTTGGAGTGACTTGGAGGTCGTCGTAAAAAACAGTGTTATTCTGGTATGATGTATGGTATAGAGACTGCTATGAAGCTTTTATTTGAAGATTTGTACTCTGTTGCCCATAAGAAGCATCATGACAGAAAGGGGTTTTAAATGGGCAGTGCTCCCAAGTATAGGAGAGTTAATAACACCATTAGTTTTGTGTTCATCTTAGAGACGTATGTTCTTATGGTAAATAAAAAATATATTTGTGTGTGTGTGTGTGTAGGAGAGTTAATAACACCATTAGTTTTGTGTTCATCTTAGAGACGTATGTTTTGATGGTAAATAAAACATGTGTGTGTGTGTTCAAAATTAGGACAAAAGTAAAAATATGCCGAAGTTGAGTGAATTAATGCACCATTTTGGAAAAGTTAGTTAAAGAACCGTAGATTAGTTAATGATGAACACAAATCTAAAGTCATCAATGTAAAAAATTACAATGAATAGAATGCATGTTTGATGCTAAAAAAGAAAATCTATTAAGTCAAAGTATGCTCACCAAACTTTTAGTAAACTTAGTTAAGCATTAATTTGGCACACAATCAAAGTCAATTGACTTATATAGCCCATCTCCCAAAAAGGCCTATAAATAGGTGTGCTGTGAAGGCCTTGAGGAACAATCTGTCCAAATTACAATCATTTTCCATATACATGTTACCTTGTTACAAGTATCCTTGTATTTCTATTATGAATAGCTAAGTTTCAATTTGTATGGCTGAAAAAGGTGGAGCTTTGGTTTGAGAATAATTAGAACTCTTAGGGGTTTAATATTCCTACACATATATTAAAACATATGTTCTTATTGTTTATGATATA
The DNA here is from genome assembly GCA_030490815.1 of Acer saccharum. Taxonomy (NCBI): domain Eukaryota; kingdom Viridiplantae; phylum Streptophyta; class Magnoliopsida; order Sapindales; family Sapindaceae; genus Acer; species Acer saccharum. The sequence goes on from CM059873.1 coordinate 18,173,295, forward strand.
GATATATGTGTGTGTGTGTGTGTGTGTGTTGTTGTACTTTTCTCCACTTTAGTTACTTACTCCTTAACTTTAACCATTTTATTGTATAATAGGGATGCCTTAATTCATTATAGACAATCTTTAGCAGAATGAGTAGTTGAATCACTCTAGCAAACGAGTACAGTCAAAACCTTTGTAAACTAATTAAAGAGGGAAGAAATATGGCTTCATGTAATTACAATTCAAAAGAGCCTTTGTGTGCATGTGTGTGTGTGTGTGAGTTGTACTTTTTTCTCCACTTTAGTTACTAACTCCTTAACTTTAACCATTATATTGTATAATAGGGATGCCTTAATTCATTATAGACGATCTTTAGCAGAATGAGTAGTTGAATCACTCTAGCAAACGAGTACAGTCAAAACCTTTGTAAACTAATTAAAGGGGGAAGAATTATGGCTTCATGTAATTACGATTCAAAAGAGCCTTTCTTTCAATTGGAACCTCATTTTCCAATTGAGTTATATAAAAGTGTTACATTTATCTTTAGTTTATACACCAAATTGGAACCTCTAACCCTAGCATTTGTATTTAGTTTGAGAAATTTTCTCATCATATTTGTGCTTGGTCTTCTTCTCAAATTAACTTTCTCTTCAACAATCTTTAAAGATTATTGATTGTATGTTCAAACTCTATTTCCCCTTCTCCAATGGTCGACCTCGGTTTCACCAAGTTATATTATTACTTCAATATTCTTGTACTTGAGAGTGCTATCTATTTTTGGGTTTGCCAAGTTCTTGGACTGTTGATAGTTATATGGAATTTCATTGTGATATGTTCTTGAGGATAATTAAGTCAAGAAGCTTGAAGTCTTACCATTAGATCTTTCAACTAGTGTTTATTTCTTTGTATCGATTCTTTATGTCGTATTCTTATGTTTTAATAATGGCTTTCATCTCTTTTACAATTCTTAAATTGTAGGTTTTACTCTGATATACCCCTACATATTAAAGTAATGTCCAATGTTAGACCTTCTTACATTGGCATCTTTAAAGTATATATGTTCATCTTGTTACAAAATTAAGTAAAGAAAATGACAAAGATTAGTAACTCAATTTGGGATTTTGAACATGTGCTCTATCCTCAATTGGCCCTCTTTCATGGTTTAAGTTTTCTTTCATCTTCAGTAATCATAGAATGCATTTGCATGGGATTATTATTATTATTATTTTTTCGTTTTGTTCCTGAATCGGAATTTAAACCTGCTTATGAAAAGTTAACATTATTCCCTTTCAAAATGAAAAGTTAATTATCTCATATTTAATCTTCTTTTTTTGTTTAAAAATCAAAACAACTTTGGTGTAAATGCCTCTGGCGAAGTCTGGCCCATCTTCAAAATAGTATAAATATACATATCCCACCAATCTGTCATCCCATTTAATCTTCTTGTTTCTTCTTTGTGAGAGCTTGTAGTCTCTCTCTCTGAGCTTACTGGTTGCAGCCTCTCTCTCTCTCTCTTTCTCTCTATATATATATATATATATAGAGAGAGAGAGAGAGAGATAGCCTATGAGCTCTCTGTATAGTAAATAATAATGGGTTTTCAGAGGTTAAAAAAATACAATTACATGCATTGTAAAGGTACCTTAAATTATATTAAAAAGTTTCTTATGGCATTTCATTGATTAAATGTCACATCCCAGTCTTCCTAAGGTATCAGTGAGCGTGAGTGTCCTTTATCATATATTCAAATGCAGAAGAATTCAGAAAGCAAACACATATACAATCACGTGGAGTTACTCGAATCCACACACTCCTCATTAAATTAGCTTTTATACTAGGTTAAGTAACAACTAGATCCAAAAGTTTAAGACAATAGGTCAATAGTTAAGGACCCAAACAATAGTATTTAAGCATTCTAACAAAAAAAAAAAAAATGAAAATAAAACTATTGTTTGTATTCAAATTTCTTTTTATTTTTTCTTCTTTCCAAATTGTTGAAGAAAAGCTATATTGAATCTTATATTTTTAGATGCTTCAGCCTTCAGCTAAAATGATTAGACTTCTTGATAAGTTTTGTTTGTCCAGAATTGCATGCATGAATCCTACAGAAACTCTTTACCACTTCACAATGTTGGAGTGGAAGAAGATCACTCGAGCCTAGAGAATAGTGGAGCTTCAAGGGGTGCTTATGATATTTTGACAATTGAGGGTACTGTTGATATTCTTATCTATTGTCTTAAAATATAAATACAATTGGTCATTCCATCAAATTGTGTGGTACATTAATCTCTTATAAGACCTTTACTGATTTCAGTGGATTTTGAACCAGATGTCTCCCCTATTGAATCAGCAAGGGCAAGGTTTCTGCAGATTATTGTGGATTATTTTATTAATCACAATGTGATTGAAGTGGCTGATTCTGAGACCGACTATACTTCTCAGTCAGGGCAAGATAAGTTGAATAAAAGGAAGACAAGAGATGTTCAGTACGAAGGAGATCCAAGGTTTGCTTTGCCCATGATGTATGTTGCTAATTTGTATGAAAGCTTAGTCAATGATGCAAATTTGAGGCTTGCTTCCTTGAATGGAATTCGTGAGAAAACCATTGGGGTAGCGCTTGAAGCTGCAGGTGGTTTGTACAGAAGCTTGGCTAAGAAATTTCCTAAGAAAGGTATCAATTACTTCTTCTTTTTTCATTTGCCTTTTTATCCTAATTTTGGAAACATTTGAAGCCACTCATAGATGCCTGTGAACACCCCAAGAAATTCACTCAGCCTTTTGACTATGCTGGATTTATGTGTAATAACATTCATTTGGTCCTTTTATGTTTACTTGCCATGTCTTTTTATAAACAGGTTCTTGTGTATACAAACGAAGAGAATTGGCAACTTCTCTAGAAACAAGGACAAGGTTTCCGGAATTAGTAATACAGGAAGAGAAGCGAGTTCGTTTTGTAGTGGTCAATGGTTTGGATATTGTTGAGAAACCAAATAATATACCTATTGACGATGCTGACTGGTAAGTATTTTCTTGTTCTTCCTGTAACATGGCTCTTCATTGTTTAAACTTCATATTTATCAAAGTTTTTAGTGTTACAAAATATGTTATGAAACTAATTAGGGTATTGATCGTTTCTGGGTAGTGTTATTCAAGCACCATTATTAGTTTCTTGCTATCCTTAGTGTGAGCAAAGTAATGAATGCATGCAATGGTGACTTCCCCAAGCTGTAACTGGAGCTCAAATAGTGGGATGACCATATTTTCTAGCAAAGTGAACAAATGAACTTTGGAAAAAAGTGTTTTTTTTCTCTTTTTTTATGTATGACAAAGCAAAGACTCTAAATACTCTTGCCTTTGCTGTGACTCTATCATATTATTATGTTTCTAATTGTGCTAATGAAATAGTGAGTTTCTTAGAATTTCTTTGATTTACTGTTATATATTTTTCCTTTTCAAATAAGATAAACTTTGAAAAACTATTACATTCTGTGGCTCTCTGATGAAAAAGTCTAACTGGCCCTGACTTCTCACTCTTGAAAAGGGCAATTTGGGAGATCTGAATTGTTTTTTCTATGTTAGTAGGACCATTTTTTTTAACTGTATAATTTGTAAGTTGAGCTCATCATATTGATCACTACTATAGTTTTTAAGAACCCGTGGCATGAAATCTGAATTGAAGTCTGCTGAATGGCTACTTCTGCCTGACTAGGTTGCACATTGTTAGTACAGGTTTAAACGATTGACAGGTCGAATTGAAGTAGCTATCTCAGCTCAAGACTATAAGTTCTATTCTCCAAGACACAAGTATAGGCGCATTACATCAAACTCCATGTCTAACATTCCTGGTTTGCCTGTAAGTTGACTTCTTCTCCTACCAGCATGATCTGCTTCATTTGAGATTGTATGTTTATGTCTTATGTTTCTGGAGAAGAATATCGCAGAAAATCAGATAAAACTTATGGATTGCATGGATAATATAATCCCAGATTTTCAATCATCTCTTATTTTTATTCTTGATTGTAATATTCCACATAGGCACCTGCTCATGGTATTTTTTATATATGAAAGATAATGGTGCAGTAATGTTAGATAATATAGACAGCATGTTCACTTTGTATGACTTTCTACTTGATGAAATGACTTTGTTTCCTCAGAAAAAAGTAATTTCAGTGAATGACAAAATGAGGTTGGTCAAGTGGTAAAACCCCTCACACCTACGCCACGAGATCGTGGGTTCGAGTCCTCTCCCTCCCAAAAATACCTGAATTTATGTAATATTTCAACAAAAAAAAAAGTAATTTCAATGATTACCAAGACACATCTTATCGTAAACCTTACTAACTAAACCTGATGATAGTATTCACTTCTCATCCTTATATCTATTTTTCAGTCATTTCCCGGTGCCGATAATACTTCAACGATGGCTACTGCACAAGGTTATCGCTCAATAAGCGAAGTAAGAACTGCTCTTTTACTCTTATCCTTTTGCAATAAGTATACTGTGCCTTCTAATAGGGATATTGCATGCTTTGAATCTTATACTACATCCACATCAACGTGGACAAGAAGTCCAAGAGTACTTAACTGAGAAAAAAATTCATTTTCTAATTTTGTTAAATACACACTTAGGTTCCTGTTTCATAAAACATTACATAAGTGGTACCATTATCAGTACTTTTGTTTTCTTGCTTGCCATGGACATTCCAGAGGGAATGTATTTGGAATAACTCGTAAATTTAAATTGGTAATCTTTTGTATTCTTTTTCCTGCTCTTGAATGCATTTATGGTATATAAATTAACCAAAGTTCTAACTCAAGAATTACAATTTTGGCCTTTTAAGTCTTTTGTGTATTTTCCAGATATCATGATTGTTTATGATCATCATATTTTGTTATGTATTTATAACCCTAATATTTAGATTACCTGTAAGTTGTAATTTTAAACTATTAAAACCATTTTAGTTAGTTTTATTTTGATGAACCAGGAAAATGTTGTTTTAATATTAAAGAAGAGTTGCCTTTCGAATTGATTTCAAGATGTATTACAATAAGGAGATAATTTCTTAAGCTCCAAATCACGGTCTGATGGTATGGATCTTAAATTCACAAAGATTACCAGTGGGATTCACATGTACCATTTAAGTTAAGTTTATTGAATTTGTTTGTTTATGTTAGTAACCATCAGACCCCAAAGGTTAAGCTGAAGCTTAAACTGTTAGGAAAAGGTCCAACAACTTTAATAAGTAATTCCTAAATAAAATTTCCTATAAATCATAAAAAAGATGGAAATTGCTTAAATAAAACAATAAAATCCCTAAAATACCATTATTTCTTATTACACATTAGAGGAAGTCTCATCAAAGTTCTGAGAGCATGAAACAAGGAAAGATAGAAGCAATAAATCTGTATGTCTAGGCTCATTTCTCTGCACAAAGTTCAGAGAGTTGCATGTCCTAGATACAGCTGGACTAGTGATTACCGTAAGTTCCGTAACATATAAAGATCATATGTCGTTCACTGTGAAGAGAAGCCTGTATGTTATCTAGGCTGTTACAAACTATGTGAATTGCAGTTTACATTCCTTATCTGATGATACATGCATGCCTTAAACTGAGTTGCAAGAGGTATATTAAAACTCACCTCACACTTTAGAGCTAAATCTTTTATGTAATCAAGGAGTATACTGAAGAATTAATTGAAATGATTATTGGTGACATGTTTGTTATCTGGCTTTGTCATTTTGTTCTTGATACGATGCTTGTTATTATTTTCATAATCAGCTGTAATAAGGGGACTTATGTGCAACTTGTTTTTCCTCACAGCCACAAACTCAGCAGCATACTCATTCCAAACATCATATGCAGTCACTCTCACATCAGCCTCAGTTTCATCACATTCACCAGAATCATCATCAACATATTCATCAAAGTCAACATCCAGCCCACTTCTCTCAAAATCACCGATGCACTCCACCTTCAAACTTGCCTGAAATTACTCATGCTCATCAGTCACCTGCAATTTCCCAACATATGGCTTGCTTACAGCCTCTCACAGGAGGTCATGTTGGAGAGCGCTTGCATGTAATGGTGAGTAACCAGAAAATATGATGGGTTATCATGCTGCTATTTTCTCGTAATATTTGAATGACATAGTGATACTTCTAATGGCATCCACTATCTCCATTGGAAATGAAAATTGTGGTATCTCAAGCATCCTTAAGTTGTTCCCTGAAGAATGAGAAAACAGTTAAAAGAGTTAAACATAGTTGGCTTTCTAGTGCATATAGTTAGTTTTTCTCTACGAAAGCCAAATAAAGGGGCATTACTTATGTTTATTCATCCATACCGTCTTTGCTTGGTTGCTTTTACGTTTTATTCAGACTCCATTATAAATAGTTGATTTATATTATTTTTCCCTATATCTTTATTTGTACTAATCCATGAGTAAATTGTTTAAATTTCAGGCAACAAGTCCAGCAAAGTATTGTGATGAGTGTGGGGCTCCATATTTGAGAGAAACTTCCAAGTTCTGCTCAGAATGTGGTGTAAAGAGATTAGGAATATGACATGATCTTGTTAAATCTTTCCAGGCAAAGAAACCAAGTTGCTCTTTTTTCGTTTTTTCTTTTTTCTTTCCTTGTAAATAATTAAATGTTGATCTTTTTTCCCATCCGCTTGCAAGTATCAGCAAGTAATGTAATTTAGGTGATATTGTTCAAGCCCCCGCTTGTATTAACTTGAATCCCAATTTGTGATTTTACGGTTTAATTTGTAAGACATATGAATAGAGAAAATAATGTCATTGATGTTTATCTATTTGTTAATTGACAAATCATAAGTTGAGAAATATATATATATATATGAAACTTTTCTCCTCAGTGTGCACTGACCATTAGATTTAATTGTTTTGACTCAGTTTGTATGCACTTGTCAGAGTTTATCTATAATCTATGGTTCACATTTAGTCAAGTATAATGAGTGTTTTTCACCACCAAGTTATATTGGACAATGGTATTGGGAAATATAGTTGGAATGTGTAATATTAGAGTTAAATTATTGTGTCAATGTTAAAATTTAGCACATGGTGCAAAAACCATCCTCCAATGCAGTACCAAATGATGTGTCAAATTTAGCATATGCTTTGACACACAATATAGCATATGCCAAATTTGGCATAGCAAAAAATGATTATTTTTTAATTATAAAAATACCATTATATATATATTTTAAATAAAATAATATTTTTTAAATGAAATAATAAATGCATTAATGGAACTTTGTATTTGAGCATTAAAATAAAGGACAACAGTTGGGTATTGACCAACCCAATAGTTGGTTGTCACGTAACCAAAAGTAAGAAGAAAAATATAAAAAGTGAAAGAGTTTTGCCCACGTAGCAACACCCCATTGGGTGGTCAGTAGGAGGTTGGTCGACCTCCTCTCGATTGAAGGGAAGGGGCCCGCGGCCTCCTCCCATTCGTTTTAATGGGAGAAGGCCATCGATCTCCTCGAAATTGGGCAACAGAGGCCAGCGATCTTCATGGAAGAGGTCGTTGACCTCCACTGTCACTCTCAGAGGAGGCCAAGCAGCCTCCTCTTGATACAGCATCAAGGAAGGAGGCTTTTTTCTTCCTCCCCGCCATTTTTTTTTCTTCTTCTTCTTTTTTTAATTTTTTTCAAAAATAAAATATTAATTTTTATTTTATTTTAAATAAAATATTTAAATTAATAAATAATTATAAATGAAAGTAAATAAACTTTCATTTGTAAAGATAAGGGTAGAATAGTAAAATCAAAACCACTTAATATTTAAGTTAGATAAGCTCAAATAAAAAACAAACAAATATAAGTGTTTTAAATATTAAGGCCATGCTTGTTTGCATGTATTGTGTAAACCAGTTAAAATGTACTAAAATCATACAATAAAGTGTTTAATTTGTTACTTTAATTGGTCTAATATGGTGGATGTCGTATTACTTAATACAAATTATAGAGGTTGTATTAGTTAATACAGCCTGGCACATCTAATACAAAATATCACTAAATACAGGATTGTATAAAAATAATCCAATACAATCTAATACAATTCAATTCAATCCAATACGGTATATCAAATGAGCATTTAAGGTCTTATAATAGTTAAAAGATCGCCAAATATAGGATTGTATAAAAATAATCCAGTACAGTCTAATACAATTCAATTCAATCCAATATGGTGTATCAAATGAGCATTTAAGGTCTTATAATAGTTAAAAGATCACCAAATGCAGGATTGTATAAAAATAATCTAGTACAGTCTAATACAATTCAATTCAATCCAATATGGTGTATCAAATGAGCATTTAAGGTCTTATAATAGTTAAAAGATCACCAAATGCAGGATTGTATAAAAATAAACTAGTACAGTCTAATACAATTCAATTCAATCCAATACGGTGTATCAAAGGAGCATTTAAGGTCTTATAATAGTTAAAAGATCACCAAATACAGGATTGTATAAAAATAATCTAGTACAATCTAATACAATTCAATTCAATCAAATACGGTGTATTAAACAAGCCCTTAACGTCTTATAATACTTAAAAAGACCAAAAATCAAACAGCGGGTTAATTGCATTAACTTACCTTTACTTTATTGGATATAGTAAGATTTTAAAAAGATATCCTAAATTAACAAAAACATCCCCTGTCATCAAGTCAATCCGTTAACTTTAACGGTTGACTAATCTTGACCTATGGAAAACCAAATATACCCTTGCCACATCATCCCATATAAAAATATTTTTAATTAAAATTTGATAAATAAAAATTTAAAAAATAATAATAATATATCGACTACCTACGGAAACTTTCTCAATTCGCGAAGGAGCCTCCTCAACGAACTGCTTGAGGTCAATCTCCAAGTAGGAGAAGATCTCTTCTGGTAACTAGGAGATCGTCAGAGATCTATTTTTTCATGCTCCACCGTTGGTAGATTATTTTGTTTTTAAGAAAATATTTGATTTTTCTATTTTAATTTTTAAAAAATATATTTTATGTTTGAGATGATGTGGTAAGGGTATAATCGTTAAAGTTAACGGATTGACTTGATGGCAAGATGTGTTTGTGTTAATTTAGGGTATCTTATTGAGATCTTGCTATATCCAATAAAGTAAGGGTAAGTTAGTGTAATTAACCTTCAAACAGCAGGATCGAAGTTAGTTGTTGGCCTTTCCCACAGTTCACACTGACCCTGGAAATAAGTCAATAACCCCAAACTAAAAAAATGGTTGTTAGGTCTTCGGCAGTTGGCAAACCTACTCCATGACCCTTTTTAAGTTATAAAAGTTTCAAGTTTCTAGTCTACTGGTCATTTCTTGACAACCAAAAACCCTAAACCATGAATTCCTCCTTCTTAACCACATCATCTCCTTCATTCTCTGTTACCCACCTCAACTTCAACAACAAAATCTCTTCCAACCCCTCCTCCCTTCCATGTAGGAAGATTTCCTGCAACTTCAATCACAACCCAATCACTCACTCTCTCAAGTCCTTTGCCAAAACCTTCATTTTCATAGGCGCCACTCTTTCTATTTCATCCAATTTCCATGCCAAAGCACAACCTCCTCCTCCTACTCCTCCTCCACTAGCAACAGTTATCGAAACCAATGTTGAACAAGTAGAAGAAGAAGCCATTGAATCACTCAAATCGGTTTTGCAACATAAACTTGAAAATGGGGAAGACGAGGAGTCTCTCAGGATACTCCAACGGTTGGTGGTTGCACAGCCGGAAGTTACTGACTGGAAGTTCTTGTTGGCGAGGCTGCTTAGCGAAATGGGTAAAACCCAGGATGCACGCAATGTGTTTGAAGAAATTCTTGTTACAAATCCTTTGTGTTTCGAGGCATTGTTTGAGAACGCCTTGTTGATGGATAGATGTGGGGAAGGAGAAGCTGTTATTAGAAGATTGCAGGAGGCTTTGGATATAGCCGAAGAGGGAAACAATACGAAGGAGGCCAGAGATGTAAGGTTGATAATGGCTCAAATACTTTTCTTGCAGAAGAATGTGGAGGAGGCTTTGCAGAGTTATCAGCAACTGGAAAAAGAGGACCCATCTGATTTTAGGCCTTATTTTTGCAAGGGAATGATATATAGTTTGCTTGATAGGAATGCTGAGGCTAAAGAAGAGTTTGCAAAGTATAGACAACTTTCGCCCAAGAAATTTGAGGTAGATGGTTATTTGAGGACTCCATTGTCGCGGGTGAAGCTTTTTGGGACCAATGAGGAGGGTAATTGATTTTGTTTCTTCAGTTTTTAGTAAGAAACATTTTCATTTTGATAAGTTTTGTTAAAAATTAGTGCTATATTGATGGTAACATTGTTCAAGTTTCACACATTATAATATGAGATTGAGAAATAAGTGAGCTTTATCGAAAGCTCTTCTGTTTGTTCATCTTCACCTTGTGTTTCTTAGTTATGTTTCTTTGGTCTCTGTTGAATGTTGATAATGTTTGACTGACTTAGTTTTCTTAGTTTAGAATTTTCATGAGAGTGTGTTTAGTAACGAATTGTGAATTCTGAATACTTGCGTAGAGTTTGCTGCAACTCGAAAGTGCACTTGTGTCATTGCTAATTTTTCAATCAAAGTATCAAACAGTCTTGTTTTTATGGTCTTTAGAGTTTAGAAATTATCTGACTTCCTCTGCTGTGATTATTATAAAAGGGAGTCATATTACAGCTTGATCAAATATAATGGGAATTATACTTATCAGATGCCCATTGATTATTCCAGTGATTATCGTATAATGATTTAATCAAATACTAAGTCGTAGAACTTGCAGAAATTCCACAACTTGCCTTCTCGTCCCATCAAAAGTTCCAAATGAAAAGCACAAAACCTACCCTGTCATCCATTGATCTCGGTAACTCTAACTAGCCTACCTTATGTAAGTTAGCAAAACCGAGTCGCTAAGGGAATATGTTCTCTCTTTTTATTGTTACACATTAATCAGCATGATAAAATCTTCTATAGCATAGTACATCATGACCATTAGATTAGATAGGTTTGGAAGAATATGGTCATTCTGTTAAATCTACCCAGTACACTTTAAGGAGTCTCTTCATTTGACAGTTAAGTTATATTTGCTATTTAATCCTTCTTGAGTAATTATTGTTGTAATTGAGTATAGTAACAATAACTTGTAGCATTTTCCATATATTGCTGGAGTTTGATGATGACCATAGGTTCCAAGAGCTTATGGTTATGGCCCATGGGCAGTATCGAGGATCATCTCTTCTGGACCAGTGAAATTGGTTCTAAGAAGTTTTCGCATGTAATGACATGTACCGTAGTTCTATTTGAAGGTCTATGAAAATGGTTTGATTAATACTCTCATAGGCATGATCTCTCAGGGAACCAGCTCAGATTAGCATATCATAATATATCAAGATTGAATCCTGTCATTGCCTTACGGAAAGAAATTTTCTCGTGAACAAAACAATTTCGACACTAGGTGGTTATCATTTTTAAAAGGCCCGTCTGTGTCTTTGTTTGTTTGTTTGTTTTTTTCCTAATTCTATTATGACTGAGCAATGAATTGCTTATTGATTAGCTGTTAAGAGTCTTTTGCTTCTTGTATCATGTAAATAGATGAGAAAAAATGTGCAAGTATTGGACATATTGACTTCGAGACATCTACTTCCATGAATTGACGGACATTCACTCTTGTAAATTTTTTCATTTCAAGTAAAATTGGAGCAACAAATTGATGTTGTGTTGCTATTCTTGTTCCTATTAACTCTATATCTTCTCATAAAGAGATTAAACACTTAGACAAGGGGGTGTAAATTGTAACGAATCTTACCATTTGATTTGATATAAGATTTAAAGAAAGACTAGAACAACTATGAATTCTAGCTAAATGCAGCATAGAATTAAAGAAATACAAATAAAGTACATGTTGAGACATCCACCGACAGGCAACAATCATCCCAAACAAGTCTTGTGATCTTCATGGGAGGTTCAGTATACTAAAAGCATCAAGGATCAGAAATATCTGCATTAGCCATGCCATCAGCTTCTCAATAGACACAAAGGGCTTGTTTGGTGTGCCGCAATGGACAGTTCTAGCACACTGACGTTTGGTAATATTTCATAGTCATACTCAATTGTACGACGTACTCATTTTATACGGTCCGAACTGTATTGATGTGGAGGCCAAATAGCTGAACTGGATTAGACATTATTTATACTTGTTTTTTATTAAAAGAAAAAATTGAAAATTACATGAGGCCAAATAGCCTCCATTGTGGAGGCTGCTTGGCCTCATCTTCAAGGGGTTGTCGGCCTCCGCTCATGGAGGAGGTCAATCGACGTCCTTGTCGAGGTCACCGGTTGGTTGAGGATGCCAACCGGCCTTATCCACAAACGGAGGCCGACAGCCTCCCTAAAAAAGGAGGTAGCGCCTCCTCCATTGAAGAGGAGATGATCCTCCTCCTTTGTGGACGCCAGTAACAACCTTCATTGACAATGCCGCTGGCAATAACTTTTGAAGGACGTTGAGCCACCTCCATTGCAAAAGGCTAGGCCACAGCGGAAAAGAGGCGGCATGGCCTCCTCTTTAAAGAAAAGAGATCATTATTAATTAAATATTTATAATTATATTTTAATTTAATATTTAAATATATTTATAAAAATATTTAATTTAATTTATTTCAAAAAATATATATTTAATTTAATTAAAAAATATATTAACTAATCTAGTTTTGTCCAATACTATCTTACACCAAACAATGTAGAGTACTAAATTTAATTCAATACTGTCCAATATTATCCGGTACAATACTATACAATGCAGTCCAGTCAAGTGTTGTACGGTGTACCAAACATGCCCTAAGTTCAATATTATGACCCCGCAATTCTAAGAAATTAGTTATAGAGATTCCTATATAAATATGTAACAGACTATTATAAACATTCCAGAGGCTCAATACAGATCCCTATCTCTGTTTTTCTATTTTTTGCTTTCCAACCAAACAGAATTTTCTGAGCAGAAAAACTCTGTACACGTCCACATTTTCGCATTTTGATTTTACGGTTTCTATTACATTACAACTCCAAAGTTCAAATAGAACAATACCAACAACCTGTATAACTTTACAGAGGTAACTATAATATAAAGAAAACTATTTACTTGTGCTTGTGTTGTGCCTCTTTTTTTTGCCAAATGCTTTTGGTTAACTTGTTCTTTGCCATTCCCTTGTTGTTTTTAGTCTCCAGACTATTGCCTTGGGTTCCAGAAGCATTAGTAGACGAAGAAGCCTTCACCTTGCCATTGTTGTTTTCCTCATCACACCTGCCAACTGATGCGATACCACTCTCTGACTCCTTTCCCTTACGGGTTGTATATTGCTGCGAGAATAGCTGATTCAAGAAAGGCTCCATTGTTGGCCTTCTTGACTGCAACCTCTTGAAAAGTTCTCCAACAGTTGAAGTGTTGTTTTTGAGTTCCAGCTCACTGTTGTTTTTTGTATTTTTAAGACAAAAAAGAAAACTACTCATTTAAAACCAGTGATAATCAATCCTGAGATAATGCAGCAACCATGTCAAATCCAATTCCAATTCCATTCTCAACCTAAATATTATGTATCCATGCAACAACTGAGTCAGAAAATGGATAGACTATGTCCATTTTAGGATGCTATCATGAAAAGTTTAATGCATTTTAAGTTTCAAAAGAATGTAAATTTTAAACTGACCGCATGTCCAATGCAGCATAAAGTTGCATCAATTCTTCAAGCATACTTGCTGCTTCATCCATCGGGGTTTTATCTTCATTGTCAAAAGATTTCTTCTGAATTAATCCATTCGTTGCAGTAACTAGATGGCAACAGATTTTCTGTACATCCTCCTGTAGGATACACAAAAGAGTAAATCAGAAAATATAATGAGACAAGCTAGAATGCTCGTAATCTGACAATGTTAAACAATTCTCCATACCTTAATAGCTGAAGCATTCAATACCATTTTCTTCTGATCATTTTCACAGTCTCCGAGATTTAGCACCTCAAATATTTTCCCTATATTTCCCGGGTTCATCAACTGGTTTCTGTCCTTTCTTTTCCACATATTCGAGTCCTGATCCATTAGGGAAGCAGAGATCAGAGATGGAAATTTTGAACTCTTCCCTTCATCATAATGTTCTGTAGAATCTACTTCCCTATAAAGATTAGTGGCTTTCGATGTAGTAGCTCCCGTAGATTCAACCTTTGGAAACAAAGTTCCTAATATGTCCTTGCATCTACAAACTTTCATGTCTACAGCTATTGCATCTGGACTCAGAATTTTTGAACAATTCTTCCCCAAACTCACAATTACAAGAGGATTGCCAATCGTTTTAAATGCTTCAGCAATCAAATTAGCATTTACATTAAGACCATTATATTTCCGTCCTCTGTAGAGGACATCACGAAATTCCTGTGGCAGTTGATTAGTAATATAGTTCTTACCCAGCAAGTCGAAAAGTAGATTTTCACACTTCCCAAAGTTCAAATGGAGCAAACAAACTATGACAACCAATCTCAAAACCATCAGTGAGTAGTAGTCCTTGACATTTGCATGACATTTCTTGATCCATCCCATTGTATCCTCCTTGTTATAAAGGAGCTGCCGAGCAATATGCTTGACAAACTCAAGTACATGTCCCATGGACTGTCGCACATCAATCTTTACGAAGGAAGTCGGGTCAACTTTCCCATCCAGGTGGATAAGCCAATCAACGAAAGAAGACTTTGTAGTTAAAACGTAACCCTGGAAGCATGACAACATAATCAGAAAGCGCTCAATAAGATAGAGGAAACAAGCAGGTGATATATAGTCATGTTTTTTCCTCCAGTTCACTCCATAAATATCTAGCAACACTCCATGAAATTTCCGAACGAGAGACACCTCCCTCAATTCATTTTTGTTATTGCATGGTACAGAACCCTGCTCAGATTCTAATCCAATATTCCCTTGGAGACTCTCTAGGAAAGCCTTCCATGGTGAAGTTAAATCACACCTTTTCACAACTTGCTCAAGTAATTCATTGTGCAGCTTACCAGACCCAAGAATCATTACTGCCACACTTCCAATCTGCCCATAAGAAAGCTTATTCTTCAAGCCAATGCATTTCGAAATAACTTCTACAAGTATTTTCCTACAAACCTCTCTTCCTCTCAGAGAAATCATATTCTTTTGTGATGATTCTCTCCAGTCTAGAGGAAATACGTAGCCAAAAAAGTGCTTAATTGGTAGTTCAACAAACTTCTGTAGTGCCTCAACATTATGCTGCTGGCTGCATAGAAACTTGGAATCCAAAAGAAATTTGGCAATCTCATAGATATAAGTAAGAGAACTAAATTGGCAGAATATGGACTGTGAACTCTTCATTGACTGCTTATAGAGGGCTTCAAGATTGTGCAACACCTTCATACCAACAGAAAATAATTCTGAACCCCAGTAACTCTGAGCAGCAAAGACAAGCTGGCAGATATTAATAGAAACCAACTCCCCACTCTTGCGAACATATCTGTTATTCAATTCGCTCATCCAGTTGGCATCACAGTTTAGCAAAAAATAGAAGGTATCCAGATTATTGTACTTCAATTCATACGGTTTCCACACACCCAAGTAACTCAAGCAGAAGTCTCCGTAACTTTTATAATCATTAACTTCTTGGGTTTCAAGACGTCCAAGATACTCAAATATGTTCACAGTCTTATCCTTCCAGCAATTCCAAAAATATACCAGCGTCTCAACAGAAACCTTGCTTTTACAGATTTTGTCTTCCAAAAATGTTACGGGATTCAAAACCAATTCATCTTCCCACTCATATTCAGAGGTATTTAAATGAAGATGCACATCCAGAATTTTCCGAGCAGATAATATTTCACCTCTAATACTCTGACATATCTTAGAAGCATTGAACTGGTGATTCAACCTGCCTAAGTTAGTCTGAGCATTTGATAAGGTTTCAGCCTCGGTGCAAACAAAATCATAGAATTGGTTTGAATCTTTTTTTGCTAATGACTTTGCTCTCTCTAACAGCTCTTCTTTCTTGCTAAACTGCTTCAAGGGCCAGCCTTTGCTCCCATGTGACCATAGAGAGTTGGAAAACACATAGTTGAGGGTAAGCGTCGATGCTTCTTTAAAATTCCCAGCCTTCTGTAGCAAATCAGCTACAAGAAGAATATCTCCTCTCCGTTTTGCAATATTTGCAGCATCCAGAAAATTCCCCGATTCTTCTTCCAACAACAGAAGCTCATCCAAGCAGTTCAAAGAATTTAAAAAGTTGCGCCTCAAATCCATGGAATGAAAATCTTTAACAAATTTCATCATGGATTTGTTATCTTTAAGGTCATAATAATGAAGAGCACAACTCTCTAGAAAGCCTTGTTCAATTTTGTTGATTTCAACTACACCAACATCTGTATTAGAATGTTGTTTCCAGTAGTTAATGCATTGCAAACCCATGTCAAAAAGCTTTCCTTTGGTGCAAACAGTCAAACATGCTGAGAAAAAATTGCCCCTGGAGTATACTTCCGCTGCAAGCTCATAGAGGCCTGCCAGACAGAAGCATTCTGCAGCTCTTTCCAACTCAGATTCCGGACATTTTTCCAAATAAATCCTACCTGCAGGAATAAAAATTGAAATAATTACTATTGCTAAAGTTTATACCAAATACAAAATCAAACACTTCTTGTTATCAACTACTGTAAACTAGGTTCAGAAGAACTTCAAAACAAATAAGGATTGAAGGAGAAGAAATTTTTAAGAAAAAGAACAGTGAATTACAAAAAGAAATTCCAATTTACTTTTTTAGTTTTCATAAGCGTCCATATATAGAACCATTCAGAAAGATCAACTGTGATCTCATTTCATGTCAAAACTTCAGTAAGCTAACATCTATTTAAGCTGTGTGAATACCAAAACCATGCCTGTGGGAGTTTTTTAATGCCTTCAAGCTTCTAGAGAATTTCCAACATGAGAGAAACAAACATTGCAATGGTATGACTTCTATCTAGTCTAGTAGAAAGCAACAAAAAGTTTGGCAAATTACATGAAAAATTCCTGTACACAATGAAAACCGAGTTCGATACTCAAAGCCAACACCAGTCTGATATACCAAATGCAATTATATCACTGAGATATCCTTATTGAGAATTGGTTATTTAATGATAAATTACATTGTTTCAGACTGCAAGACATAATATTCTGGTCTCCTGTTCGGAGTAACATTACAAAAATGCATAAGATAAGATCCATAAAAGTATTTGAGCCAACTTAGCCACTGCAAAAGTCGAACCTATTAGAACTTTCTTTTTATTTGCATCAAAACATATTTCTATCAATATATTACCTTTTTCCAACTACAGGATTACCAATATGACATCAAATTCCCAACATCACAATTCACAAAGATTGTCAGCATTTAAAAAGAGTAAAAGACAAACTGAAACTGATGAGAAAATCTCCAAGTTTCATAGAAAAGATTAGAAATACAAAACTATAAACATAAAAATGCTGAACATAAAGATGATACATTATAGACAATCAACACTATTTATCCAATTCCTACCTGCTGTTTCATACTCCCCCAAATCTAAAAAACATCTGGCAGCAGAATCAGCCTTGCCTATTTCTTCGAATATTTCAGCAGCTTCCCTAAGGATAATCTTAGCCTCTTCAGGATTTAAACTGTGCAGATGGTCAGCGGCAGCTTTAAGGCCAGTAGCTTTTGACCTTCTTTCCCAATAATTATCTCCAGCTCTTTCAAAGCATATTGTTGCCATCTCATAGTTATGCTCATAAAATAGCTGAAAAGAAGAAATAATCAACAAAAAGAGAAAACAAAAGATACCATATTGCAAGTGAAAAAACAAAAAACAAAATAGCCAAACATCAATTGGGGTCCTACCACCAATAAAACACAAATTAACAAAACTAACACTACTATTGATGACTCCAAAAAAACGTAACAAGGGTAATAGCAGCACTAAGGGCAGCCACTACAACTCTTAACAACAATACTGTAACATTGTTAACATTGTCATTGTCATCATTATGTAATGGTTTATTATTTATATTATAGTGCTTAAATACTATTGTTAGACAATTTCCTATTAGCTTAAGCTTTTGGGTCTAGTGGCAAATGACAATTTAATCACGAACAAAGATATTTCACATTAAGAGAAACAAAATATAACCTATTAGGCTATTACTGTTGGCCATGCAGTTTCTTCAGTAAACATTCTACTAAAACATGTCTTTTAAGGAGAAGGGTGTTGGACAGGTATATCACTGACAGTTATAAGACTAAATCTTAGCAGAGACCTAAGAGGATCATGAGGACTGAAGTTTGTTCTATGCAATAGGTATGATACGGCAAAGATATGAATGTCAAATGTCTTACATAAAGCATGGGTGTCTCGGAATGATAATTAAAATAAAATTTAATATCAATAGAAGTGCAATTAAGGGAAGCATTCAAAATGAGTAAAACAAAAATCTTAACAAGGATAGATGACAAGAATAAGAGCACAATAACAACAGCAGACATTGAATATTATAATAATGATGATTTATCATGTGGAAAAACCAAACAAACCTTCATGCCCTGCAACCTCCACTCCTCTGCGCTGCTTGTAACTTGCATGGCCTGTGAAAGTGAATCATCTAGTTGTCTAACTTGAACAAGACCTTTTTTCTTCCAATAGTCAAACATAGGTTTGGAGAGCTCCTCCATATCCTCCCAAATCCAAAGCCTTTGCCTTGTACGGGTAATGGCTACATACAACAGCTTCAGCTCAGCACATAAGATTCTATGTTTAACCTCATTGAAGCTCGGGAAGGATCTTGGTGAATTAGAGTCAAGCAAATCTTGTTCCTTCATATATTTGTATATAACACTCCATATATTTTTCAGAGGTGATGAGCCAAAAAAATTGTACAACAATACATCCTGTATAAGAAATAATATAAGTGACTAAAATAAGAAAAATATAGATTTATAAAAATACTAATCAAGATAATAACAACTTGGATGTATTAAGGAAATAATTTCTGACAAAGGAGCAAATTTAGCTTTTAGGTTGCATTTGTATTTTGTATAAACAAATTTAGACGAATAGATTTTAAGTAGTTAACTAGATCTCAGATGATACTTCA
The DNA here is from genome assembly GCA_030490815.1 of Acer saccharum. Taxonomy (NCBI): domain Eukaryota; kingdom Viridiplantae; phylum Streptophyta; class Magnoliopsida; order Sapindales; family Sapindaceae; genus Acer; species Acer saccharum. The sequence goes on from CM059873.1 coordinate 18,192,459, forward strand.
GCAAAAAGGATCACAATAACTAGGAGCACTCAAGGAAGGACATGAATGTAGAATAATCTACAAAAAGGAAAGCCTAATATTATTACTTCGATATTAATAAGAAAAAAGGTGTATAACATGAATCACCTGAAATTCAAGGCCCTTGCACTCCATTATTGTAAGAACAAGAGCTTGGTTGCCAATGTGGTTGGAAATTTTCTTCCGTGCACAATCATCCCGGACCAATATTACCTGCTGCGCTCCAAAACCAACTATATTCATACCAAAATTTCCACTTTTTCCAAAAAATTTAATGATTGCATCTTCCTTGTTCTCTGACTCGAGCAAAACAGGAGGTTCCCCATTTATAAAACTTGTCTCGGGTTTTAAAACATCTATAAATTGGGGGAAGAAACGGTATAAAAGTTCAATTATGCTTTGAGCTAAGTTCAGTACACCTGCATGGGTACGGAAGTTCTGGCTTAAACTGAAAATGTATGAGAATTGTACTTTCTCTTCCCTTCCAACATGCTCATTGCTACTTGATTCCAAAACAAATTTCTTATGGAACATTGCTCGTATATCTTGGAACCTAAAATCAAACCCCTTGGCAATAATCTGTGCAGTATTCCCCGAGAAAACAAAACCCTCATCAACATTTTTGCAGATATATTTGAATAGAGCGATTTGACTCATGGTAAGCTCCTGCACCTCACTGATATAAACAAAATCCATTACATCAATCTGATAATTTTCGTCTTTAAGTCGGCAATGAAGATCAAAAACTAGATCGGCCAAATCATATTCACCATTTTCTGCCTTCATTCTTTCATAATTTTGAAAGAGTTCATAAATTTTTTCTCTCTTATGCATGCTTAAAGTTGAAGCCCTGCCCATCGATAATCGAACATAATCCTCTTGATGGAGCTTACCATCACCAACCTCCATTGCTTGCGGGCCACCTTTTATATGAGATATAATCTCAGTGAAGACTCTATAAGAATCAAGATTCTTTGTCAGTTGCATATTAAAGTAGGGCCAGTACAACGATCTAAACCTGTCATAAGTGACTTCTTTTGTAACCGATCTTAAACTTTCAATTTTACCATCTGTGTGCTTCTTTGCATCATGGAATCTCTCAAAGTATGAGGTACCTAATGTCCCATCAAGCATCATCAAGAATTTATGAAATGTTATGACCAGGGGGTATGACTCAAGTGGAACATCAAAAATAGAATTTGGAATATCCTTGAATTGTGCTGCATCATCCATATCATCGACATCAATTAAGCTGCTTTCTGCTGGAAACTTGCAACCAAAGGCAGAGCTGCACACATAAAAAGCCCTATCAATTAGCCGCAAAACAAGTTCCATGTAGTAAATTTGAAGAAACATATCAAATTTAATAATAATAATAAATAAATAAATAAATAAAAATAAAATCAACAAAAATGCAGTTGCAAACCCAGAAATAACAAAGATCATTTTTCAGAAAATGTTTGGTTCCGATAGATGTTTTGTTTTCAATTGATCACCACCATGACAGTTTCAAGTTAAGTCTTCTCACTTACATCAAAAATAAAAACCGAATCACAGAAACCTAACCAAAAATCAAGGTAATTTACCATTAATTACCATCAACTGACAAAGAAAACTAGAAAAGCAAATTGCAATGACCATTTTAAGGAAAAAGTTACACACACCATTTCAAGTGAGAAATATGCTGCTTTACAGCATAGCACAGTTTCGGACTGACCGTCACAAAAAGTTGGCGCAACATAGCTCTCTTAGTCTTTTGAATACCCTCAACCTCATTTTCCGGGCTAATATGCAGATGTCCACTAGACTCTACTCCGAAGAATTTTTCATATTCCATATGGTGCAGTTTTTCTTTTTGAAATAATTTCATGGTCAAAATAGTAGTTTTCCCGGTTCCTGACTGACCAAGTATAAAGGTGCTTTTAGGAAAAAGTATCATCTCCAATTGCTCATCTGTTACTTGAAGTGGGAGATCTAATTCCCTAACATCTCGGCCAGAAAGTAGGTGGCTCACTACACTTGATGATAAGGAGTAGAATTTCATCAGCAAAAGACTCTCTCTCGCCTTAGAGTAGTCAAAATAACTTATACCATCAGAAGAAGCTCTGCTTAAGTCCTCATTTTCGTTGTTAGCAAGATTCTTCACCTGGAAGATATTTGAAGAGGCTGCCCAAGTCTTTGGAACTTCCAAATTCCTGGGTGCAACCAAACAAGCCATTATGGTAAAACAGTATAAATAATCAATATAAGAAACAATAATATTTCTATGACTTCAAGACTGTTGAAAGCTTTTAAGAATTATCAACATTATTCATCTCCAACAGAAACAATACGAGCAGACATACCCCTCAAAACATTTTTCTTTGCAGTGATTGATATAATCATCTGTGTAGTCGGCAAATATACCATCAAGACATTTCACCAATTTTGAGATATCCTCCGAAGGCAAGATATCCCAGACCTTCAAAACTTGTATGTACTGCAATTCCTTTACAACGTCAATTGTGCAAACAATATAGAGACTTTCAACCTGAAATAGCTTAACCAGCAAAGAGCTACCACAAACTGAGTTTAGATTCCTCTTCTTAGGTCGCCAGCCACTAGCAAGTTTCAATAAAAGGATGATAGTTGACTTTTTGGTCTGGACTGACTTCAGTTTTTTGAAAGATTGCAAAAATTTATCACTAAAAAGAACCTGAGGAATCAAGTAAAAAAGGTACAGACAAATTAATATTTGGAGTTGCAAGAGGAAAAGGAGATAGACAAAGAAAGTATAAGTACTATAGTTATATACCTTCCACCTTTGACTTCCGAAACGTATTCTTTCCACTTTAAGCAATTCATCGAATTCATCCCGCTCTTTCTTAACCTCTAGTATCACTTTGGCCAAATCCTTATCTCCATCGGCATCAAAGAAACACCGGCGACTCTTGGCATCTCGGACTAAGGTTTCCCAAATAGATTCACTTCTAGTTAAGGTTCTTTCATTCCCCAAAATCCAAAGGCAGTGTCTATAATGCATCAAAGGAAATAGTTGTCATTAACATAGTTGTTAAAATCAATCCAAATTCCATGTATTGTAATTTGTAAGATTTGACATAAATTGATACCTAGCTCTTGTAAGAGCAACATTGACTCTTTGTGGTTTGGATAGAAATCCAATTGATCCGTAACTGTTGCATCTTACGGTCGATATGATTATAATATCCTCCTCACCACCCTGGAACCCATCAACTGACTTCACTTTTACAGTAAACCCAACTCTGTTATCATACTTACGTCCAATTTTTTGTTGGATTGCAACTACTTGAGCAGTGTAGGGCGACACAACACCAATGCTGAGCTTATTTTTTGAGCAAATCCAAGCTGCATTGAAAATATTACCAATGAGTTCAACAGGAAATTGATATCAGTAATTTCATATCACTTTACAAGAAAAGCCAAAAGATACACATCTTGTTGAAATAATACAAATATGCCTTCAACGTTAATGCACTCAAATATTATTGCTAATTCATTTATGTCCTACTAAACATTATTAATAACAACAGGACAAATGAAACACTTCAGCTTGAATGCTTGACAGACACCTTTCCAGAGACTGGTTATGTGTGACCACCAATTAATAATATCATGGACTAAGACAAACAAAAAGATACAAATTTTGTTCAAATCACAAACATTGTCCTTCCTCTGTAATACATTCAGAGTATTCTTGCTAATGTATTAATGTCAAAATTACATTGTTCCATCTCTTAATTGCACAACTTAACTAACATGGTTTCTTTTTCTGATTTTCTAAACCACTGTTTCCTCTTTTTCTTTAAATTGTTCCATCTCTAAATTGCACCAGCAAGAACATGAATGAGGACATGCATAAAATTAGTAAGAGAATATTTTGTCAAGTATACTTTATTTATTATTTTTTGATTATGCAAAACTGAAATAAAAGGTCAAATATAGATAGAAAAATAAATCACAAGACTTACCTTTGTACAAGTTCTGCAGTATGTTCACCACTATGGATACCTCAACCATATTTCTACGGCTATGGCCAACATCATCAAACTCTTCTCTTCCACCCGATATGTTGATGAAAGAATAGGGACCAAACATTGGATCAGACAAAAAGCATCGTTCATAGCTTTGTTTTTTAACATTTGGGGCATCTAAAATCTTCTTGTGATAAAAATTTGAATTTGGGAAAAAGCTAATTGATGGATGCATTCTATACTGTATATCAAGCAGGTGTTTTGTATGGCCCAATGAGCTTAACCTCTCAAATAAACTTCTGCCGAAACCAACTTCATCAGAAACCTAAATAAACCCATGAAAAGCAAAATAGAGAGACAAATATCAAATATAAAAATCTAAGTCGAAATCCAGATGAGGAAACAATGATAAGCAAATGAAGGACAGAACATGCTAGAAAGATGTGACATACACTGCTTTCCACCATAGCTGGTAATTGGCACTCGTCACCAATGAGAATCGCATGCTTTATACCTGGGAGTTTTAGAGGTATGGTCGACTCACTTTCCTTTAACTGTGCTGCTTCATCAATAACAAGAAAGTTTAACGGTTCCATTTCCACCGAATGCAGCTTATATGAACTGGTAGCTGTACAAAAGATTAAAGAAGCTTTTTTAAAACAGAAATGCTTTAATGATTCTTTATACACTGTCCTTGGAAGGTCAATTTCATTAAGGGAATTCCAAAGAACTCTCAAAAGAGAATGACATCCATTTCTTATCTCGTGCAGCAGGTATTTTCTATCCAGTATTGACAGAGAAAGATTTTCGATGACTGAATGTGAAAATAGCTCCTCCAGTTCTTCAGAAGCTACATTGTCTTGAGACAATAAAGTTTCAAAAGAATTAAGTAAGCTGATAAGGGATACCATGTTTCGAATATTATTTTCCAAAATGCAACTTTCTGGTATGTGAGTTAAGAAGACATAAAGACAATTTCTAAGTGAAGTTGCAGAACATTTAAATCTTTCCCTCACGAATTCAAGAAATGACTTGCTCCCCCACTTGCTCCAATCAGTTCTATTTGTGCTTTCTTCCTCTTTGATTTCATTTTCATTATGTTTTCCCCTCTTCTTCATCAATTCATTTTCCAAGAAAATATGATACTGAGAAACACAATTTTCAAGAAAATCACTCATGGAAGTAATGCAATGCCTCCAACCAGTAAGCTGTCCGAAGCACTCTTGAAGCTTTTTAATGCGATAGTCCAAATATATCTCTTCAATTTCTCCATTAAGCTTTAGTCGCTCCGTATTCCCAAATAACAGAATATCCCCCAAGGGACACAACAGTGTGTCCCTTCCAGAGTCTGCTTCAAATGATTCTTTCACCAGCTTTAGAACACGAGAGGCCACTTCTGTAATTGCAACATTTGTTGGGGCACAAACAAGGGTTCTGCATCTCATTTTTAAGAGGTTAAAGAGTAGAATACTAACGGTTTTAGTTTTCCCCGTCCCAGGAGGACCCCATATAAGTTCAACACTGGACTTGTGGTTACAATGCATTTTACCAAGACAAGCAGAAACAGCCTTTACTTGAGAATCATTCAGGCCAGATAATAAACGAGGACCGAATTTCTCCTTCCAGATGCCATCATCCTTTACACAACAAAGTTCATAGTTCTCCTCAACCTGTAATTCAACATAAAATCTTCAACTCTCAAAAGTTAATATGAACAGACTAATTAAAGATTCAATGACCCTAAAACTCATGTATGTCATCACATTTTAAGACTACATTTCACTGAATGCATGATGTATCCCAACACATCAACAGATGCAATGTTAAAACAATAAAAATTAAATCAATAAAAATCATCTTCAAAATACCTACCCCAGGATTAGTACATAAAACTTCCTCAATAATCTTCAAATTTCCAGGCATATGCAGTGAATTCCATATTCTACAGTTAGGAGTTATATTTGTCAAGAAAATCACAAACATGGATTTCTTCATCTTATCATCAAGTTGTATGTCTTTTGAGGCCTTGACTTTAAAGTAAATAGATGTAGAACCAATCCCATGCTCATCATCTGGGATTCTTGTGACTGATAAAAAGGTCCATTTCATTCCCACCCTTTGTAAATCAGAAGCAGATTCAGGCTTAGCATCTGCTAGAATTAAAACATCCCCCGGCAAAATTTTGTATGACTCCTTTCCACGATTACTGAATCTGTTCCTCCAGTCATCAACATTAACATCATAAAACTTTCTTCCATATGGCTTAGACTCCTCAAAACCAACAACTTGAGCAAAAGGCGCTCTTGAGATAGTATCCATGCTCGAACACAGTTGTGTTCGCGTTTCTTCCAATAAAGGGAACATGTATGACCCAAAATACTGCCCAACAGAATGAAATGATTCTGGAATTTTTTCAACCTACAAGGAACGAAACAATTCTTCAATGTGGTAGAGAATATCAAATAACCTATTTGACTAGTCATTATTAAGTTGATATAATATAAAAGCAACTAACATAAAACATATAGTGAGAAGAATTAGCACCAAAAACTTTCGTTCATAATATGTGGCAGAGAGATATTATTAGCCAACACATATGATATGTGGATTTGTAAAGGCTTGCACACATGTACTCGTAGCCTCAAAAGAGATGCAATGCACTTTGCATCGATAGCCTTTGTGCAACATTCTTTGAAAGTTCTGTAGGATTTGTGTCACAATTTTTTAAAGTTATTCTGTCAATAAGGCATGTAATAGCATTCAAAGGCAACAGCCTCATTTGTAAAAATATCGGTTCTCATCAATTTTGAACAAAATGGAAATGAAATGGTATTGATTTGGGAAAACATTTGAAATATAAGAAAATGGTCCATTGAATCAAATGCATCTAAAACTAACTAATTTATTTATGTAAATAAATTCAATTTATGGATTATTAATAAACTACCAAACAGTCCAACTATACCATTATATCAACATAAGAACGGCAATAACATCAATGAAAGATCAGAGCGTGTGCCCTATTTACAGAACCTGATGTTAAATGGAAATGGCAAGCCGAATTTTTATCTTCTACAATCATACCATATCTGACTCCAAAAGGTTTTTCTAACTTTTTCTTTTTGTTTAATAATAACAATAAAGAATTACTTCTACTCTCAGAAGTTTTGCGATAATAATGATTAATCATGGGCAATTATAGTGATTCGATCAGCATCAAAGACAAACTGGAAATTATTGTAAAATCAAAAATTGAGGGCAACTTCAACATACTATTATAAACAGTAAAAACACTAAAAGACAAAATCCCCATCAGATTTTCATAAAAAATGTCGTCAAGAGAGCAAACCTTGTCCTTGAAAAGACTTTGATCAAAAATGTCGTTAAGAGACCAAGAGAAGACAGTATCAGAGAAGCCATAGTCATGGAGAACTGCCCTTTTCTTCTTGCTACAACTTTTACCTTCCATTATATCCTTCAAACAACAATCACAGAGCTAAAAAAAAATAGAAAACCTGGTTCAAGATCACTTTTTTGAAATACTTAAAACGAAGAAACAAGTAGCTTACGGAGAAAGCAAGCCAGATATATGCAATGCAATGATGAAGAAAGAATAAATACCAGTAAAGCAGTGAAAAGACATATATCTCTATTTTATAAAGCAAAAAAGTAACTTTTTTTCTAAAAGCAGAACAGAAGAGGAAGTTGTTGAAGCTACCACTCTACCAGTAGCCCAGTAGCTTTGGAAATCTATTTTACATGCATTTGTTCTTACGAGGACATTGCATGTATCACCTTGAAAACAACAAACAAAAAACAAATCTTTCGTCTACCAAAACACACAAACGCAGAGCTCAACACTCTTCTGTTGAATTCTTATGGAAAGCGAATGACAATTATTTAAAAAGAAAGGGAGACCAAGAGTCCAAGACATTAGGTCAAGCGGTCAACTATTTAAATACAACTTTTCCTCTTTTCCTTTTATATTTATTTATTTATATTATATTGTTTTTTTTATAAAAAAAAAAATTGATAATTTCTCTATTGTACTTGTACAGTTGTACGGAGAGATTTCACTTTGCCCAAACATCCCATAAATAAAGTTGTTTAAAAAAAGAAATAGAAATTGAAATAAATAAAATAAAAACTATCTATGATAATCATAATCATACTCAAATATGGCTTTCCTTAATTGAGATAAATATTACTTAAACTAGAAAACTAATAAGGGAAATAAATCCTTTAAATAAATTGATTCTTGATACTAAATTTTTTTTTTGGGTTAATTGCACAAACATACCCTCTATTTATCTAATAAAGCAAATTTTCAAACAAATATCCTATTCAAACACAAACATCCCAATTGGAAGGTGTTTAGGGTATGGTAAGTCAATAGTGCCCTTGGGTAAAAGGGAGAGGTTATTTTGGTAGATAAATTTCACAAACAACCCTAAATTTAGGTGTAATTGTATAAATATTCATTTTTTTCTAATAATTACATAAATATACCCTACCGTCATTTGATTTTTGTTAACTTTATCCTTTAACCACATTTGTATCCCGAATTGACTAAACCACCCTTAAAAACTTATTTATCTTTTCTTTTATTATTTAAATATATTAAAAAATATTTACTTAAAAATTTGAAAAAATCAATATAATTTTTTTTTCTTTTATTTTCTTTTTCTTTCTATCATTTTTTAAATAACATTTTCCATGTCCCCAAACACCAAATTTTCAGATTTCAAAAACCAACTTTATCACCAAAACATTCAATTTCATAATTATCAACCCACAAACAATTTCATTTCATTAACACAATCAAAACCCACCAACAATTACATTTAATCAACAGAATCAAAACCCACAAAACTCACTAAACACAATCAAAACCCACTAAACATAGACATTTTTCCAGTTTTGTGGGTTCTGATTGTGTTAAAAAAAATGATAGAAATAAAGCAACAAAAAAAATTGTACTTATTTTTTTAATTTTTTAAGTAAATATTTTTAAATATATTTAAATAATAAGAGAAAAGATAAATAATTTTTCAAGGGTAGTTTAGTCATTTCGGGATACAAATGTGGTTAAAGGTTAAAGTTAACAAAAGTCAACTGATGATAGAGTATATTTATGTAATTATTAAAAAAATGAATATATATATAATTACATCTAAATTCAGGGTTGTTTGTGAAATTTACCCACCAAAATAACCTCTCTCTTTTACCCAAAGGCACTATTGACTTTCCATACCCCAAGCACATTCCAATTAGGATGTTTGTGTTTGAATAGTGCATTTGTTTAAAAATTTGCTTTATTAGATAAATAGAGGGTATATTTGTGCAATTAACCTTTTTTTTTTTCCATAAACTAATTCTTGTTCTTCTCCTACGCTTCTACTAATTATAAATAATAAATTATTCGGTTTTTTTTTTTAAAGAGATATTATCTAAAATTACCCTACAGTTTGCCATAATGGCCAAAAACCACCCAATCTAGGATGATTATCAATCTAGTCCCTATATTTTCCAAACATGAGTTTTTTTTCGGTGTCTTTTAATTTTTAATGTTCGTGGTCCCTAAGTCTTCGTAAATATATCAATTTGGTCCCTTTGACCAAATTTTTAACAATCAACCTTCACAAAAAAGAACGAATGACACATTTACCCTTGTCTTTTGTTTGACACCCTAAATGTAATAATTTTCCCATAAGAGCATCTTCAACTTATACCCTATCTCTATCTCTAAAATAGAGTCCAAAAAGGAATATTCCCTCCTAATTCAATCTCTAAATTTTTTTAACTCCAACCACACTCTCTATCTCTTTCTGTATCTCCATTTCTATTTTTATTTCTATCTTCAAATAATTTATATTTTCATTATTATGTTTTACTTTCTTCAATAAATTATTTTTATAAAATTTTATTTTTCAGCTAAATTTTAACAAACATTTTTTTAATAACATTTTTTTTTTTAAAAATTAACTTTTTGTAAAAACACAACATTTTTATTAGTGTATGAATTTGTTATAATTTTTTACCGCACTTAAATGTTAGACTACTTTTTCACATAATCTTGCTTTCCAAATTTTCTAACATTCATACAATAATAAAAACAAAATATTCGCTCATATGTTTTTATTTTAAAAAAAAATTCATCAAGCAAAATTATGATGCTAATTTGGATTCCATAAAAAAAATCTTAACGAACACAAATTCTTTCGAACAAAGATGGAAATTCTTGAAAAAAAAAAAAAAAAAAAAAAAACACTCACAATTCCCAAATATAAGGTGAATTATTTTCATTTGAAAGTTTTAATATCACTGTATTTTGGTCTTTATTTTATTGCTAGCTTATAATTATTAATATGCAAATAATATAATGTATGGTAAGAATAATTAAGTATTGATAAATGAAAATTTATTAAATATAAATATTCATTATTAGTCTCATTTTTAAGATCTAGATGAGACATTTCTAATGGTATAATTTTTATGATAATAAAACTTATAAATTAAAACTTATTTGTATTAATTGAATTTAATTATAAAAAAAAAGGTAAAAAGAATGTAACATCGGGTTTTTAGTGGAATAACTCCGAGATTAATAATCATGAAATATTAATTAAAGAGTTTAATTAATTATTTATAAGTATTATTGGAGTTCAAAACTATGGGTCCATTAGGTCCCCTTACTAGCCCTTACGGTTATTGGTAACCAAGGTCACGATTAATTAATTGGATAGTCCAAATTAATTATGTTACAAAAGTGATATGAATTAATTCAGGAAACTAATTAAATAATATGATTATTTGATTAGTATATTAATAATTGAGAATTATTATTTATTTATTTATTAATAGGAGGTTATAGGTTCGAACCATGACTAAAACAAAAGGATTAAAAATAATAAAGATTATTTTAAATCCTAGAGGTCAAAGGTTCAAGTCCTAGTTGTGACCGAATTAAAAATGATTTATAATCCTATTTTGACTTGGTCAACTAAACTCTAGGATCCTAGTATATAAGATATACTTATCAAAAAACAAAAGACAACCTAAACCTAAAACAGAACAGAGGGTGTGGCAAAGGCAAGGAAGAAAAGAAAAAAAAGTTTTTGCTTCCTCTTGTTGGTGGCCAGCCGAATCCAAGGAAGAGGGCAAAGTGTTGTCTTCCCAATTTTCTGTAAACCTCCGTCTAGTCCTGACTACATCCGTGACGTACCCACACGCAAGTTATCAGATCGCGGGTCATAGCTCGGAAAGCTTGGTGGTAACGAATCGAAAACAAATGAAGGAGAAAGATTCAAAGATATTAATCAAATCCCTCATCATATTCGTGTATACCGAAAAGATCCAAGATAATTTTAAAACCCTATCTTTTTTCCGCTACGCGACTTACAAAAACTTCTCTTTTGGAACTCCCCCTCTCTTTTGGGACATGTTCTTAAATCTCAAATCTTCTATTTTTCTTAAATTTGGGTCTGTTTTTGTTAAGAGTTAAAGAAACAAAATATTAATTTAAGATTTTGTTAGTCTTGTTAGTTCAAAACCAGACAATTTTTTTAATTCAATTTTAAGACTTTAGTCAGCTAAAAAAAAACAATGGAAGAAAAATCATTGCATTTGAAGATGTTAAAAAACACATCTCACTTTTGGCACACCAATGCCTTCTCTTCTTTTTTTTTTTAATTGTTTGAGGTTATTGTAATTTATTTAAGAGTTGATCTTCTTTGTGTTGGATTTTAACTAAGTGATGTAATTTTTTTTTTAATCTAATCATGTAATTTGGATGTGAAAGTTAACAACAATCTCACACTATAATAAGCACGAATCTTACAATTTGGTATATAAGCAAGTAAGTTGTATACATTCTAAAAATAATAATGTTAATTCCTTAAACATGTTCAGGAAAACAGAAGTGAGAGAGAAGAGAAGAGAGGAGAGAAGGTGTGTCAGGTGAAATAAATTGATTCTACATCGGATATGGAGTAGATAGGAGAGAGGTGAGAAAAATAACAATTTAATATTGTTTTTATCATAGCCATAAGATTGATATAATGGTTATAAATCAAGTTTGTATATATACTTATATGAGGGGGTATGTACCTGAGAAGCTTTGATATATATATATATATATAGCAAAGGCAAACATCAAGAAAACAAGATAACAACACAACAAACCACTAAACTAAGGGGGGTGTATTCAATTAGGATTAATTAGGATTCTTAAAGATATTTAAAGACATTTTTTAAGTGACAGATTTTCATTGATTTCTACAGACATTTATAAATCCACATGGACTTTCATTGATTTGTTTAGACATCCATCTCAGATTTTTATGGATTTGTTTAAACATCTATCTCAGACTTTTATGGATTTGTTTAGACATCCAAGGATTTTCATGAATTTGTTATCTCTGACTTATCAATAGTAAGCTAATTATAGCTAATTATCAAAAAAAACATTTGAAGTTGGAATGAGCAAAATTTGATACACCAGCCGATCTATATTTACGTATATATATAGTCTGAGGTTGTTGCTGATGCAAACAAAGCGATTGAATTGAACCCAAAATTGTCTAAGGCTTATCTGCGTAAAGGCATTGCTTGCATGAAGTGCAGATGAATTATTTTTCTTTAAGATAAAATGCTAATAAATAGTGAGAATTTTGGTGTTTGATTGAAAGCTCTACAGATTATTTTGATGTCGTTTTGTGCAGTTTTGGCACTTTGTGAGTTTTGTACACATTATATATAATTATGTGACTGCAACATATTCCATTATTGTATGTGGCTTGTTTTCTTTTTGAACTCGATTTTTTTTTTCCTTTTTAATTCACAGAACATGCTGGGGATGGAAGCTTCATTCACAAAACAATACTTCAGCAGACGAAAATGCATCCTACAAAAGGTAATATCTGTCACGTCTACATCATTGAGTTTGTGGGTTTGAGTTGTATCTTCGTCATCGGATTCTGAATTATTTATATGACTTTACACAAAATGCATAATCACTTAACTTGATACATGAACATAAAAAAATTCCTTGTAATATGGACAAGAAGGCAGTGATTTGGACACCTGTTGGCTACTAGAAACAAAGCATTATCTTTTTCTTATTCCTGCCCTGATTCGAGAAGGAGACTGTCCCTTTGGCCTTAATCAGGTTTTTGCAGATTTCACATGCAATGCAGGTGCAGCAGAACTACTTTGTTCTCATGTAGTCACAAACAATTTCTTGAAGTATATATTATATTATTGGTAATGATGTGTATAAGCATGTGAAGCTTCATATTAATTTATAATTAACTACAATAAATATCCGCTTAAATTTGTTATTTATACATCTCCTATCATTGAAATACAATGAGTATGCAACAAAATTTACCCAGAAACGAAATCGAAGAAGCTACATAATTGGAAAACTCATATTTATGGATTCAAATTCATATTAGCAATTAAACAACATCAAGCACCAATTCAGAACAAACCCATCTGAAATCAACAGGTCATACATTCGTTTAAATTGAAAATGGAGGAAGTGATTAGTGAGTAGTAACCTGAAAGACGTTGAAAAGGCGAATGATGTTGGGGTGGTTGACGGAGGAGAGGAAATTGAGTTCACAGTCCAAGCATGTCTTGAGGTGCTTGTTGAGCTTATAAAGGTAGATTTGCTTGACTGCCACCACTTCTCCGGATAATACGTGCTCTGCTTTCCACACTGTACACAAACAGTTTTCTCCCACTTTTGATTTCAACCAATACTCTCCTACTCTAACGTCATTTGACACATTCAAAGGCCTTTCGGCTTCCATTTCTCTGAATTCCAAACTCAGATTTTCTTTTCTTCTTTCTACGCTTTGCTTATTATTTCGTTTTTTTTTTTTTTTTTCTTTACATATTAGTGCTTTTCGTTTCTGTTTTGAGAGAGAGAGAGGGAGAGCAAAATCCACCAAAATCTTTGGGGAGAAGGCCGGACATGTTATGACATTTGATATTTATATCTCTTACCATCAAATCCACCAAAATCTATCAAAATCCATGACCTATGAAAATCCTTTAAAATATAGTCCTAATTGAATACACCTTGATTATTGTAGACATTTTTAAAGTCTCAATTCAATACACCTGGATTTGGAAGGATTCTTTAAAAGTCCATAGAAATCCTAATTGAATACCACTGGATTCATATGGACTCTTTTAAAGTCTTTAAATGTCCCAATTGAATACACCAGGATTTATAATGTCTTTAAATGTCCTCAAGAATCCTAATTGAATACACCCCCCCTAAAACAAAATTTTCTATTTGTTTAACTAAGTACATGCAAAAGCCCCCAAAATTAACTCTCAAAAACATCTAACTTCAAACCGAAATCCAAAAAACAAAAATCCAAAAAATAAAAAAGACGAAGTGGAAAACACAAAACAACAACATAAATAGAAAAGTTTTTAAACAAAAACAAAATTTTATATTTGTTTAACCAAGTACATGCAAAAGCCCCAAAAATTAACTCTCAAAAACATCCAACTTCAAACAAAAATCCAAAAAACAAAATCCTAAAAACAATGACGAAGTGGAAAACACAAAACAACAACATAAATAGCAAAGTTTTTAAACAAAAACAAAATTTTCTTATTATTTAACCAAGTTCATGCAAAAGCCCCAAAACTTAACTTTCAACAATGATGCGCATAATTTATACATATTTATTACCCCTATAATTAGATTTATTAGTTAAATTTTATATTAATTTTATTTTAATTAGATTTATTTTTGGTGAAAATGGAACAAAAAGCGGATGAGTTTGGAATTTGAGTTAATTGAGATGTTTTACAAGTTAAATTCAATTGAATCAAGTGCAGAATTTTCAAACCCAAATGCATACCCAAAATCAAAGCCAAATCTCATAATATAAGCAAAAAAAAAAATGAAATATAAAAGATAAGAATGGACCACAAATTTGAGTCTTTGACCACAATTAAACAAAGTCAAAGCAAAGTCTAAAAAAGGAGGAAAAAAAAAAAAAAAGGATTTTGAGGAAAAAATAGAAAACAAAAGTCACTTGAAGAGTGATGTAAAGAACTTGTAAGAAAAGGAGGAACTGAGTATCGCATGAACAAGAACAAAAGAAAAAATTGCATCAGTTCGAAGAACAGAGGAAAGGACTCAAATCAGCTATACAAAAATGGTATCCCAATTTGTATCTAATCAACCAAATTGGAACATACATCTACATTTAATTATTATTATTTCATCTTCTTCCATAAATGTAGAAGTATATGATGAATTTATGAGGTATATGATGAAACCCTATTGAAAGTGTAATTGTTTTGCTATTCTATTTATAATTCTCAACTATTGTTTTTAATATTTAAAATTCTTAGTTTCATTTATCGATAATAATAAAATTGTTTCACCTTTATTATCAAGTATTTTGGAAAGTTACTATTTATATTATTAATCATGCTTTGTGCTTTAGAGTTTAACTATAATAATCTTGATTATATGTTTTTCAAATATTGTTTTCATATAATGCTTGGGTCTTATTGTTATTATGATAGTTTCATCGGTTAATTAGGACATGTCAATGTCATTTGTCAATTAATATTTATTAATTTATAGATGTATTAAATGTATATATTGACAAGTCACCGAAAAACTTCAAGATGGCGAAATTGATAATGAATTAATGATACAACAACTACACAAAGAAACACTCAAAACATTACTGACACTAAATAATTTCTTATTAAAATACGAAAATTCAAACCTAGAACTTTTCAATGTATTACGAAAAATTGGAGATGAGATCTAACTAGACTTAGAGTTTAGGAAAAAGCAATCAACAATAGATTCATATTTCAAGAAATTATCATAGTAAAATTATATATGTATTAATTACCAAATTATTAATTTAAGAAATGAGTGAGGCCATTTTTCCTTACAATGGAATTTATAAGGATCAAGATCCCCTGCTCATCTCATTTTTACTCACCTTTTAAACATCTGGTGACATGTGGCAGTCAAACAAATGAATGGTTGAGATTAATTTTTCTTATTTTTTTTCTCTCTCCACCTAACATTCTTCTAAGAAGTTAATTTATTTTTTTTCATTTTTTCTCCCCTCTCTCATCATCACCGTCTCTCTCTCTCTCTCTCTCTCTCTCTCTCTCTCACACACACACACACTTTTTAAAAAATAAAATTAAAAATCACTATAAACACAATTGGGTATTGATTTTCCACAAAATTCACACCACCAAAAGTAAGATACTTACAGAAGGGCAACCAAGAAGGGCAACCAAAAAAAACAAAGAATAATGAATAATAAACCCATAAAGAAGAAAAGCCGGAAAACTGAAAAAAGAAAAAACAAAAGATTAAAAGTGCAATTACCAAATAAGTCTTAGATTTTTTTTATTTTTTTTTTTAATCAAAACATTTTGTGATCTTTGCAAAAGTGATCAAATTGGACCCCTAACGTTTTCATAAGTACAAAATTAGTCCCTATGTTATGGTAAAGAGCTATTTTAATCATTTTAACTTGTGTAAATAAAATCAAAGCTTAAAAACTAAAATTATTTATTTTATATAATTAATAATAATTATAATTATAAAACTCCACTTCCATTGCCGGAGGTGGATTCTGGTGTTCTCCTCCCCCAGAGAAGATCGTCAGAGTTCTGAAAAATCCAAATCATGTTGGACTCCTCCCAGATCACATGTAGGTCTCTCACGATCTTAACTAGATCGTGCAGAGGTCCTCTACCATTTAAACTAGATTGCATGGAGGTCCTTCACCATTTGAATAAAATCGTGTAGAGGTTCTTTGTGATCTAGAAACTCAAATCGCAGTTACAATTTTATTATTTTATTTATTTAATTTATCAATTTTAAATAGGAATATTTATTAAATTAATTACACAACTTCGGTTAAAGTTAAATGTCTAAATTAATTGCCAACAAAGACCACTTTGGTCCTCTCTCTCTAATTGAATTCTAGACATAAGTGGTGAAGTTGTTTAATTTTATAGCCATTTAATTATTACTTGTTATTTGGCTCTCTCTCTCTCTAATTGAATTCTAGACATAAGTGGTAAAGTTGTTTAATTTTATAGCGATTTAATTATTAATTGTTATGCATCCGACTACTGAAATCATACTATAGACATGAAAAATACATCTTATTAATTATTCAATTCATATCGCATGATATGAAATCATTGAATATGGTGCATTGAAGCTTTTCTTGTGCCAATAACATTTTGGAATTCAACTGTAAAGTAAATTATGTATTTTATGAACACAAAGGACATGCTGACATGGGCAAGTTCAAGGATGTGACTTGTGAGATGCCATGGTGACAGACTGACAGCAAGCAAATTTAGGCTGTCAAAACAATCTTATAATCAAACAAATGTATACATCACACAGCCACAAGGCCCACAAGAACCCAAACGACCAACACAAATGAGTAGATGCTATAAACCGACAATGAAATATTAACTACTACACAAGTCCTTAGCCTAGACTTCCATAGGTCCTTCGAACATGAATTTTGTAGAATTCCTCTTATCTTAAGCCAGGATTGAAACATGGATGGAGCATTCCAGAACGCTGATACATAGAACAAGATGAATATAATCCTGAAACATGAACATTTCTGATAGGGAATGAAACTTGGATATATTAACTGAAAATTGGATACAATGGTGAAAATTTATGTCCACAAAGACTAACAAAAAGCATCTACTGTGGACTAAATTTCTATACGCTAAGAGTGCCCAAGATCAAAACTGAGCAAAAGATAAATAGATGAATCCACCTGTTCTCTACCCTGTCTTCATATACAGTCTCACCAATATACCTCCTCCACACTTGTATATCCTGCTCCTATCTTCACGGCAGCAAACTAGCAAGAGCTCTACAGCAGATCACAGAGCCCAAAAACCTATCAAAACAAGAGGAATTTCCGTTAATATTGAACACTTGTTAATAGTCTAACAAGATTACATCATTTACTTTTCCATTTTTGCCTATATTAGCGCATCACTCGCAAAGCTTTGGCTAAAACAGGCAAAGACAGATGCAGACACCAGTCAATTTCACACTCGGCATTGCTAAGACGTTATGGTATCATCAGGGTCTCATGAGCTATAATGGCAAACGATTTAGCAACAAACTGACACACATACATAACTGGGATCCCTGTCACAAAGGGCTTGATCACAGGAAACCAGCAGAACAGTAGCTTACTACAGCACAGCATTAAAAAGTATATATAACAAGACAGGCACAGAATTATGCAATGGACGATATGCTGCAGTCATTTTCTATCCATAATTATCAAAAAGGGAAAGCGATTGAAGCAGTATGTATAAATTACCCAATAAAAAGAAGAAAAACTAACCGTTATTATAATAATGTGTGTACAGCAAATTAGCACCTGACTCATCGAAGTAACCAAAGCAGCATCCTATTCAACTGAAACAGCTTTTGCATTGACACGTGTAATTGCTTTCACTCCTTGATCATGTGAATCAAAACTTGAGCTTCAAATCTATTTTTTCAAAAATGAAAATCACCCAGCTGCCATAAATATTCAGTGAAGTAAGTCCAAGAGAAGTACCGCATCAAGTATCATAAAAGTAAAATAATCTGTCACAATATTATAGTATCCATCATAAATATATTTGTTTATTTTATCTAGTTGAAAACCAGGATGAACCAAAATCCAACTCTCACCTTCAAAGAAATATACGATTTTCTGAAAACATAATGCAACTTTGGTGTTCAAAGTCACTCGAGTACACTGAACAAACTGCATCCAGTAACAAGTTTTGCATCATGAGACCAAGAGGAAGTTTGATGTGTCAAAAAGTATCCAACAACATCCCTTCCACGCAAATCAACAAGGGATGTATCATTTGCAGTGTGTAAACTCAGCCAGAAGTTTGTGAATAAACTTTGCTTTCATTGGGTATGTTTCTTCTTGACTGTAACAAAGTGAATCACTCTGCGTTTAGCTCGAATTTCTGCTACAACCTCAGACAATTACTTAGAAAGAAACATTTATATCCTCTCAAGTTTGTAGATTAGGAACCACAGCATTCCTAAAGCACTTTAATAAACCCCCTTTCCACCATTTCATTAAGCAATTCAACAGCTTCATCTATATTTCCTAGCTCATGATGTTTCTTTAATAGAGATTTACAAAGAATCTCATCAGGAACGATGCCCTCGCTAATCATCTCCTTGAAAAAAGTTCTTGCTAGTTGCAATTGACCACACTGAGCAAGCCCCCAAACTAAGGAAGTGTATGCATGCGAATCAAGATTAATACCAGCTTCTGCCATTCTGTTTCGCAAATTTAAAGCTTCCTGGAAATTACCATGCTTTAAGTTTCCATCTATCAGAGCAGTGTAAGCAAATTTATCAGGATATAGATCTTTCTCTAGCATTTCATAAAACAGCTTTTTGGCTGCTTCAATGCAATTATTTTTACAAAGGCCGTCAATCAGAGCTGTATAAACTGCAACATTCGGTTCCACGTGGAAGTCAGCCATTTTACCAAAATAATCAATTGCTTCTTGTACCAATCCCTTTTTGCACAAGCCATCTACTAATACACAAAATGTAACGACTGTAACCTCAATACCCAAGTCCCTGATTTTACATAGCACATTAAGGGCCTCTGTGGTTTTTCCAGCCTTAAAATAAGCATCCATAAGTGGTGTGTAAATGACAGCATTTGCACTTAGGCTGCATTCCTTCATTTCACTCAACAAAAGCTTACACTCCTCAAGTTTACTTTGGCTACACAGTCCCCAAATGATGGTTCCATACAGTAATAAATCCGCTTTGATGTTTTTTTCCTGCATTTCTTTGAAAAGATTCATGGCATTCTCCAATTTGTTAACCTTAATATAACCATGAATAAGGGCTGTATACATATGCTGGTTGGGTGTTACCTCAGCGTTGAGCATTGCCCAAAATACTTCTTCTGCTTCCTTCATCCTCCCTTCTTCACAAAGACCATCCAGTATACTCGTATAGGTAACAATGTTCAACTGAATGCCTGCCTGCAACATCTCATTACCCAGCTTCAACGCGTCATTTAGATTACCTGCTTTGCAATTCGCATCGATCAAAGAAGTATAAGTGAATTCATTAGGTAAAAGACCAACTCGTCTCATGTCAACAAAAAACTTCACAGCCTGATGCATCATCCCCTCCTTGCATAGAGCATCAATCAATGTGCTATAAGTCACAACATTTGGCTTCAGATCTTTAGCCCTCATGTCATGGAAAAACTTAAAAGACTGCAGCAGCTTTTCAAATTTACAGAAACAGTTAATTAAAGCATTGTATGTTATTACATCAGGCTCACAAGCAGCGTCCTTCATTTCTTCAAATATACAATGTGAGTCATCCAGTAAGCCAACCTTTCCATAACCATCAATAAGAGTATTATATGTTACAATATCTGGGTCTAAACCTCTCTGTTTCATCTGTTCATACAAGCTTCTAGCAGTCTCCAAATCGCCTTCTTTGCACATATAATCAATCATTATATTATATGTGAACACAGACGGAGCAATCCCTGCCCCAATCATATCCTTAAAAACACTCTTCGACATGTCCCCCTTCCCTGACTTTGAAAGCCTATGCAAAAGCGCATTACAGGACCGAACTTTTGGCAAAACCCTAAACCTCCTCATCTTCGAGAAGCACTCGTTAGCTTCCTCAAGCATTCCTAATTCAACAAAATTACTAAATAAAGCATCAAAGACTCCAAAACCGTAAACACACACATTCCTTGTGGACCACAAAACATCAAAGGCATCAAAACCTGGCAGTGACCAGTTGGACAAAATCAATTCCTTGAGGGTATTATTAGCATCAAAATACATTCTTGCATAATACAAAATGTGAACCAATATGCAAAAGGACTCTGCGGTGTGGTGAAACCCAGCTCGGGTTTTGGCCCATTTAAAGAATTTCAATGCTAATTTGGGTTCTTGCTTTAGCTCAATCAAAACCCTAGAAACCCAAATGGGGGCCAACGCGGAA
Source organism: Acer saccharum (assembly GCA_030490815.1). Taxonomy (NCBI): domain Eukaryota; kingdom Viridiplantae; phylum Streptophyta; class Magnoliopsida; order Sapindales; family Sapindaceae; genus Acer; species Acer saccharum. The sequence goes on from CM059873.1 coordinate 18,213,546, forward strand.
TCGAACAAATCAGCGATGTTGGGATCATCCCATTGTTCTAGTAGAATGATTTTATGCATAGAATCTCTATCTATATTTTGAAAAGAATTGTTGGGGTTAGTTCTGGTCCCAAACTGGGATCTGATTATGTAGAAAAAACAGGTGAACCAAATCAAAGGGCAAGATATAAAAGAGCCATTTGACAAAATGGAGGGTTGAGTGAAAGAGAAATGACTAGGGTTTATAAGGAGAGACGGGCTTACTCTGTGGAGGGTTCTACGGTTGATGAAGAAGAGACTTCGTAAAGAAAACAGCATTTTGGAGAAGAAACAGAAGACAGCTTCAATTAGTTTCATTTTCAAAGCAGAGATGGCATTGCTGTGATTGTGAGTCTTTTTTCATAGCTTTGCCTTTTGCTTTGGATGTTTAGGGTTTATGACTACGCCTGTGGACCCTGTCACTCTGTTGAAGTTTCAATGGAGTTGATGGGCTTTTTCACCCGTTCATATTCATGTGTCTAACCCGGCCCAAACATCACCGATGCCAATTAAATCCAATGAAAACTAAAGTCTCGTGTTTGCATGATCTTACCAAAACCATCAATTTTTTTTTTTAAAAAAAAAAATTTCATAAGTATTATGACTATTACAATAGGGTTACCATTGAAAGTTGAAACAATATATGTACGGTCCGGATATCTACTTCTACAAACCGGGAGAAAACTCCTCACACATACTTATAAAATGCGTATAGCGAGACTTGAATCCCTCACCACCAATATGTAAGGAAGGTGCCCAACCATATGTGCTATGAAGTAATGTACACCAAAACCATCAACTTATAACGGTTGAATTGTCAACTTTAATAAAACCTACAAAATATATTTTTAAGTCTTTTTTTTTTTTTTTAAATATATATTTTCAAGTTTTTACATGTAATTTTTCTTAAATTCCAAACTACTTTTGTTCCCCTTTGTTTATGTTCCGAAAGCAATTCCAACTATTATACAAAAAATAAATTGTAAAATAATTAACAAGATTTTATGTTCTCATCTTAAATCATGTGAGACTTGAAATAAATATCACATGCCTTGATCATGAGAAGTTAGAAAATGTAACATTTATAGCTTTTAATTTACTATTTGACATTTTGTGACTACTAAATTTTTATTTTTATTTTTTTGGTTGCTAATTAGTTCCAATGGTAAGAGTTTTTCGATTTTAAACCCGAGATCCATAAGGTTGGGAGAGATTTGATTTATATTTAGAATCAGTTTGGTATTGTTGTGGTTTTTAAAATAATTAATATTACTATTAGGTGTGCTGAAGGAATAATAAAATTAAAATTAATCAGATAACCGTTTAGTTAATGTTATTGTTAAAAACACTATGTGTTTGGGAAGAAATTTTTTTTGTAAATTGGATTTTATATAATCACGAAAATAGACTTGAAAAAAATTATGAGATGAAATGAGAAAGCTTAAAACTTTGGATTTAATATAATGATTTTTTATTTTTTTTTAATAATCATTAACCTTCTTTATCACTAGCACAAAAATATCAGAAAAAATCTCACACAAAATTAAATATAAATTCCAAATATTTCAAATCAATTTAACCATAAAAATTGATTCATATGAAATTAAACTTGAGATATAATTATTTTTATGTTAAATCAATTTTTACATAAAACATTTATATATATTTTTTTTTTTGAAAAGTGCATATATGAACATTTATCTGAGCTTTAATAAGACTTTTAGTGGTATTTAATGAAAAGAAAATAATAAAACACAAATATTAACCTTGCATCAATTGTGATTTACGATACTCACCTGTTCCAAAATCATAAAAACAAAAACTTCAATAAAATTTGGCAGAAAAAGTAGAAAAAATTTCTTATTATCTTTCTACTGTTACAGTCATGCACCATGCAACCAAAATTAACTGGTGGGCACAAAAAGCCTCTCAAGCATAAGAAAATTTCTGATTCAATCAGTTGTTATAAATACAATGAAAAGGTTCCAATTGATACAAGAACAAAACTTAACAAGGCCTACTTCTGTAAAGAAATCCCATAACAGCTAATAATAGCAGCTGAGAATTAAAACCAACCAATCTAGTAGACTGGATTTCAAAGGTTGGCAAAATACTCTCCCTAATCTTTAGGAGAACATGACACCAATCTTCTTAGCAAAGTCATCTCCATCTTCTTCTTCTTCTTCTTCATCTATGTATTCATCTTCAGCATCTGCATTTTCACCTTCTTCGTAATTATACTCCCCCTCTTCACCCTGCTCATATTCATACTCTCCATCCCTTTGATCATCACCATCAAGCTCATGATCTTCCATCGCTTCATCACCAATCATCCCATCTTCAGCCTCAACCTCGCTTCCATTTGGTAGCTGAGAAGGCAGACTGTGTGTGACCTCGGTTTTCTCTTCTTCCGCCTTTGCTGACTTGAATTCTTCCTTATTGTTGGCTTCCCCTTTGGATAAGTTGGAAACAGCACTCTGTACTGATGCTACCCCGGTATTATAGGAGCTTTCTTTCTGATTTTTGTGGGATGATATTCCACTACTGGAAGCAGCTTCTCGGGCTTCTCTTTTCCTCTTCAAAATCTCACTAAGCGGCATTGGCCCATCAAATGAAAGGCCACCTTCAGATGGATGATTATACTCTAAGCCTTTCCGCTTTCCAAGAATTTGCTGGTCCTTACCCTCTGCATTATTCCCAACTTTCAGCTGTGAAAGACGTTTTGGAGCAGCAAAATCAATATTTCCCTCATCCATTATTTCTCTTCTTATTAGAGGACCCCTTAGATTTCTCCCTTCATTATTGTAATCCTCATCCACCCTACCTTTTATTCTGTCACGGAGCTTCCCCTGATGGGAGGTCTGAGTCTTACCAGGTGACAACTGTCCCCGACTTCTTCCCCTATCTGTTTCCATTTCTGGGCGAACATCATTACCACTGACTGGGGATCTCCTTGGAAGCTTTATCCTACCTCGAAGACGACTACTAAGAGAACTTTCTTGTGAGGATACATGGTGCGAGTCTCTTCGAGAACTACCGCGATGACTTCGCTCTTCAACTTGTTTGTCAGAAGCATGATCAAGACTGACCACTGATCTCAATCCATTACCTCTCCTGCTCTTTGACAAACGATATCGCAGATCTGATTCATCAATTTGATCAGGGCTCTCAGCCTTTGAGTAACTCTTCCTTTCCAGATGAGATGCACCTGCTAATACTCTCTCTGATGAAGCCCTGTGCTGCTCCCAAGCATACTGCCCCTGCATGCGGTCATATGAGTCATAACCCCGTGGATCACGCAACGTATCTCTGTCAATATCAGCCACTGAATTGTAATCAACTGAGCCAACCACATCGTATTCATTCACAGAGTTCAAGTTCATCCCTTCATGACCTCCTGTTCTGCCATATTGATCTTCACCATGGTAATAATCAGAATCTCCCAGGTCATCATCAACAAGAACATCAAAACCTGGAGAAGACTCCCTCAAGAACTCATCAGCTTCCTTCCCAGTTTGGAAACCTTGATCATCCGATGCATGAGCCTGATGAAAACGATTAGAACGGCTCATGGAGCTACCATTAACAACTGGAGTAACATTTGCTGCTTTGTATCTAGGGAACTCATCAAATGCAGCTGAAGGTGGTGGTGCCCTTTGAATGCCCAGGCCATTTCTTGGTAAAGCAGTTTCAGCTTTTGGAGCAGTTTTATTAGCTTGAGGAGGTACTACAACTGCCTTTGAGACATTTGCCAGAGGAACCTTCTGCTCTTGGGTGCACCTTTGAAGGAAACTGGAAGTCTTCTTTAGAGACGAAGGTTCAGTAGCAGGGGCAGCTGCCGCAGGCTGTGGGCCTTTATTAATGGTAGGATTCGGTCCGTGCAGAAAAGCACATCTGTCACCTTTTAAGCAGAGCCCCTTTTGAAAGAAAATGCATGGGACTGCTTGTTTACCCGAACCTTGAGGAGTATGTGTTGCCGGTGGTGCGACTGAGTGTGATGGAATGAAGGAAGCTGCAGTAGAGGCTGCTGTTTGGGTTCCTAATAATCCATCAAGGGGCTGACAAAGAAGACATAAAAGTTCCTCATTAATGATGCAGTTCAGATTATTGGAACTCATGTAATCAAAATAAGCAATATAACAAAAACTTCCAATTTTAATGTACAGAGCCATGTTAGAATAAATTAAACAACAATTTTCAGAACCTATTCAGTATCAAATTAATACAATATGAAGCTGTTAATCAAGAGTAAATACTTACCGGGTGCCGAAACCCACACTTCGGATTCAAGCAATTACCATTCAGCCAGAAATAACAGTCCCTGGGATTAACCCGGGCATATTCACTGTGGCGATACTCACATTCACTCCCCTGTCAACATGGAAGAAAAAAGAGAGCTGTCAGTTTCATTCCGAAAACAATAGCTGTTAAAAAAACTAATAAACGTGCTTTTTGCAACAGTAAAACATCAAGACACATTAGCAATAATGACTTGATAAAATTACTAAATTCACAACTCATGATGCCTATATATGTCCATAATTCGTTCTCCTAAGTCCTATTAACTATTTGTTTCTGACATCTCAGAGACACGTATGTGCTATTCAAGATGACATAGCTGCTCATGCATAAAATCCTTGTAGGTAGGGCAGATCAAAAGGTGTTCAATACAGAATATGTTGGGACATTATCCTACATTTCTATCTATTCAACGGTATTCTCCAGAAAGATTCTTTATTCAAGAACAAAATGACAGACACCAACACACAAGTAAAGAGGGCAGTTGAATTAAGAATGCTACTATGTATATCAATGTAAAGGATTCCCGACTTCTGGAAAGGAAAAAAAAAAAGAAAGAAGATCTTATTGCCTACTACAGTCATCGAACCCTAATCTTCTTTCCCTATAAGGAGTCCTGTCTCATGGACTTAGAAAATCAGAGAAAATAATGAATTTTTCTCATCTACTGTATTAGATTCATGTTGAAATCAACTCAAAATCAGTACTTTAAAAGATAACAATTCGGAAATTTCAAATTGTGAGTACCCAAAGAAAGTCCAATATACCTATATAAAGAAACAATGACCCGGGTTCATAAACGATTCCATCAGAATCCCCTATAAATTTCTCATCACATTCTCTAAAATATTTAGCCAAGAAACAACCCAGAAACCCTAACAAGATCCCACATCCAAACCATAGTTAAGAACAATCCAATTCCAGTTTTCAAATTAAATTCAAGAAATAGCCCTTAATGAGAAATTATATTGTAAATCTGAAACCCTAATCAGATGCAGAGAGAGCATGAGATCTCAGAAGATAAAAACCAAAAATAGAAAGATCTTATGGAACCCTAAAATCCGTAAAACCATTCTTTAAAATAATAAAAAAAGACAACAAAAGGAAAAAGAAGCAAAAAGAATCAAACCTTTTTGCATGTTAAAGGAGAAGCAAGAAAGTAAACACAATCAGTGTTTCTTTTCAAGATTTCCTCTTCAGGAGAAGTTGTTGTAGATGTTTGGGGTTGTTGTTGTTCTTGGACTTGCTGCGCGGCCACAACCATGGCGGTTCTTCTGTGTAGAAAGATCGTTGGTTGGTTCAAACCTCGGATCGAGCTCTCAAGAAAGAGAGACCCACAAACCAAACAAGATCCACTTCAAGAATCTTAAAGAAGATTGAAGGTGAAACAGAAGACGAAGAAGAGCCGCCAAGGAGAGATATATAGAGAGAGACAGAGACAGAGAGAGAGAGCAACGAGTGTTATGACCTTAAAGCTAAGGCCTAACGAGTTTTATTTTATTTTTTTAGAAAAAGAAAAAGTTTTATAATTTAAGGTGTTTGTGTTGAGAGATTGAGATGATGATGTTTGGTCGGGTTCGGTTCTTGCCATCTCCCGTAGTTGTTGTGTGTTTTGAGTTATGTTGGGTCGGGTTGGATTGAGTTTGATAGGGTTGGATTGAGTAGGGTCGGGTCGGGTGTTTTCATTTTTTTTGCTGTCCTTTATTTTTTTTTGGTTTAAAAAAGGGAAGAGATTCGAACTAGAGATGGGAATTGGGGCCCAATGGGGCAGGGGTGGATCCCCCCACCCCACCTTCATTCCAAAAACCACCCCCACCCCTGCCCCAAACCCTATTTGGGGGAACCGGGGATGGGGGTGTTTGGGGAGAGATTCCCTTGCCCCCACCCCCATCCTTTATTTCCCTCATTTCTCTCATTTCTAATCCTTAAAAATTTTCAATCCGAAATCCGGAATTTAGAATTTAGAATTTGATCGAATCAAACTTTTGTTTCACACTGTTTCAATATCCAATCCAATAATTAACAAAATACGCAATCTAAAATATACAATTGATCTAATTTAATCCAAAATGAATACAAATAACTATAATAATATAGTATTAGTGTATTACAAATAAAAGTCTAAACAAATTTAAAGCCTTCGATTAATTCAAAATATGAGTTATAAAGTAATAGAGTTAGAGGTTTTTTTTTTTTTTAAGAAAATAAAATTAAAAATATATAAATAAATAAATAAATATATATGGGGGAATTGGAGGAATTGGAGCCCCACCTCCACCCCCATTTAGGAAATGAGGGAATGGGGAAATGAGGTTCGACCCCCCCCCCCCCCCCAAATTTGCCCCTAAATAGGGGTGGGGCTCCGTGGGGGAAATTCTCATCCCTAATTCGAACTAGGGATGGGCAGGGATGAGCATTTATCTCCGAATACCCAAATCTTCACTTCCCCATTCCAATTTGAGGGGAAATTTTTAGAGGAAAATAGGGAAGTGGATGGGGATGGTTTTCATCCTCAAATTCAAATGGGGCATCTCCATTTTCCACAAACCTTAAATATATATATATATATACATAAATGTTCAAGTTAGTGCGCACTGATATAACTTCATCAGTGCGTTGGATGTGGACCATTAGATTTATATACTTTAACTCAAAGTGTATGCACTTGTCAAAACTTCTCCATAATCAGTGGTCCACATGCATTGATACTGATGTAATTACATCAATGCGCACTGATGTGAATGAGACCGTATATATATATATATATATATATATATATATATATATAGCCATAAGGTTATATACAAACCTATTTGTCAGCATTTGGATCAAAATCCAAGAGACGTTATGTGTATAACCTTAGAGCATCTCCAATACTATTATACATTTAGAGAAAATTGAATGCCACATAGGATAGATAAATAATGAGATAAAAAAATCTCTCCAATACAATTATCTAACCTGATTATGAATAAGGATGGGTGTGGGGGCCCAATAGGGCAGGGGAGGATCCCCCCACCCCCAAACCCCATTTTCCCCATTTTTTTTCATTTCCAATTCTAAATTTCCGATTCCTAATTTGAAAATTGGAATTCATAATTTAGAATCCTGTCATTTTAATCTCTAGTTTTATCCTATTAAAATATTCAATCCAAAAGGTAATCAAAATATTCATTATAAAATATATATTTGGTTTAAACAAACCTAAAATAAATACAAATACTTCTGTAGAGTATTACATAATAAAAGTCGAAACAAATTAAATACTCATGTATTAAATACTAACTAGTAACTCAAGTTAATATTATAATATATTAGTTTTTTTTTAAATAATATATATATATATATATATATATATATATGTATGTATGTATATATATATATACAGTCTTTCTATTATCAGTTCGAACTGATAAAAGATATATCAATTCCTTGCATGTGGGACATTAGATTTAAAAGATGCTTTGACAAGTGCAAAGTATTTAAATCCAATGGCCCACATGCAAGGAACTGATATATCTTTTGTCAGTTCGAACTGATAATATAAAAATTATATATATATATTAGGGGAAATAGGGGAATAGGTTTTGGGGGGGGCGGGCGAAGGGGTGTCCCCCCACCACCTCCCCCATTTACAAAACGGGGCCCAAGTTTGCCCCCACCCTCACACCTAAAACCCCACCCCCAAAACCTCATGGGGGCCCATGGGGGATGGGGATTTATGGGGAAACACCCATCCCTAATTATGAAGGTGATGTAACAATTTTTATTTTATTTTTTGTTTTTTTTAGAAAATATAGAGTTGTGCTTTTAACTTTAGAAACTTTCCTATAAATGCTGACTATAATTTCTAACTTTTTCCCACCAATAATATTACACCCCATTTAATTATAAAATGAGATAAATGTTTTAAAATGATTGATCAAAATGGATACATATTTGAATTAAAATAAAAGAGGAGAGAGAGTGAAATAAATATTTTAAGATGATTGGTCAAAAATAGATACATATTTGATTTTAGATAATTGCATTGGAGATGAAAATATGTATTTTAAAATAAAATTTGACAAAGTGGATCCATATTCAATATATATATTGATGTATCACTAGTTAGAAACCCAAAAATGCATATTTATATTGGAGATGCCCATATGTCATGGGGTATGCATCTAAGAAGCTATATATATATATATATATATAGTCTTTCTATTGTCAGTTCGTTCTGATATAAAATATATCTGGACGAAGAATGTGATATAGATTTTATAACACATTCTTCGTCCAGATATATTTTATATCAGAACGAACTGACAATAGAAAGACTATATATATATATATATATATATATATATATATATATATATATTCTTAATATATTTGTATTTGTATTAGAATTTGTAATGGATTTTTTTTAGTATGTAACTTTTAGTAAAACGGGGAAACAAGGAAAAATGGGAAAAAAAAAAAAAAAAACAGGGAAATGGGGATGGGAAGACCTATATATATGTCCATTTCCCCAATGTCCATCCCTAACTTGAACCTATAATCTCGTGATATGGGTGTGAGGGGCATACCACCGTGCCAACCTCATTTTATCTATTATGTTGTCTACTTTTACATTGCAAAAGAGTCATTTTTTATATATAAATATTACATATTTACATTGATTCGAGACCTGTACATGTGAGGGCAAACCACTAAACTAACCTTAATCTTGTTTGCATAGGAGTCATTAGGACTTGAGACTGTTGTCTATGTCTTCCTAATACGTTAGATTCACATAATATTACCGATTTATATATTAAAAAAAAATTATATATATTACACACATGATTTTTTTTATTTATTTTTTTAAGCCAATTTTCTGCAGTTAGCTCGGTGAATTTAAAATTTTAATCAAATATAGTTTACGGAATTCAGATATAGCCAGCAATTTAAAAAAAAATATTGTTTTTGATCAATTTATGACCAAAAAAAAATGATCTTGCCAGAATACCCTTCATTAAAACACAAACACGCGTTCTTTTATATCACGTAAGATGCATAGAGTGTACGAATGAATCACGAAACACACATGTAAGTCACGAATATCACAAAACATGCATGTTAGTCACGAATGGATGACAAAACGTACGTGTGAATCACGACTGGATCCCGCACCTTTTTTCTAAGAACATGAGAGAAATTACACAGGTTTAAGTGTTGAATTGCATTTAGGCTTGTTATGGCTAATACGTATCTGATTTTTTCAAAATTGGCTAAATCGTTGTCAAGTTTGCCATTTTCTACAATTAGCTCAAGTTAGAAATACAAGTTGAGACTACTGTTCTTAGATTGGTCTGCTATGGACAATGTACCAAATTGAATCCTATTGCAACCATCAGCTATATCTCGGCTTTGAAAGCTGCTGATTGATTTGATGAGAAAAGTTAAGGAACATGAAAACTTTTTTGCCAATTTTAACTTGGAATAATGGGACATGAAGAAGAATCTTGGTTTTTACATTAGAGCTGTAGAGAGGACCGAAATATATATTACCAGCAACAACACACGTATTTAGAGCACATATCACACAACAGAAATATGCTAGTACAAAAAAATTATGACAGAAGACGACCAAGAATAAATTTAGCAGCTTCAATTTAAAACGATTTACACTTCAAGAGCACCAACTCCAGCATGAGAAGGAGGAAGGGATGCGGCCAGTTCTGCGAATATACTCTGTTTGCTGCTCAGTTTTTGCAGCTTGCCGATTTCTCTTAGCTTCTGCCTCTGCTCGCTTCTCTTCGGCTTTGTGTCTTGCAGCTGCAAGTTTGTTCATAAGTTTATCATGGGCCCGCCCTCTAATTCTTTCAACTTCTACCTGGAAACAAGAAGATTCATATGGAATTAACTGTTCAATTTTACAAGAATTCATAAATCACAATTTCAATTGTCATTATTTGTATATGACCTTGAATTCCAAGTTCACAATTTGGTACAGCAAAGAGAACTATGACTATCATTCATATTTCCCTTTCCTACTCAAGATGCATCTTGAAGCCACAACTTTGCCTATCCTCATTCGAATAAACAAGAATTTTTTTTATATGATTTTCTCATACCACAAATAAAATTTGCAGAGAGAACCGTAAAAGTCTTCATACTCGGCCAAAATCTAAAAGTCACCACAATATCCCATAATTTTTAACATGGCCAACAGAACTGTTGAAGAGCTCAACCTCTCCCTTATTTATCTTTCTTCTCTTACTAAGAAAAGTTTGAGAATCAACCATATAAACTTAGGCATGGTACCACTCAGCCAAATATACCATTCGTTTAAGTGATAACCTTCAAGCTTAAAAGACCCTGCCATATATTCCCTTAAACTACACCAATCAGTTCTTATTGTTAGAAGTGCCTCCAATGATTAGTCACTCAAAATTCCGTACATATACTTTTTGATGCTCACAGAACCTACCAGCAGCTTGTTTTTTTGAACTCAATCACAGTTTCAATATTAGTAACACCAATCTAATCTACATTCACACATCAGATAGTGTGTTGCTCAATCTGTCCATGCAATAGTGTGTGTCAAGTAAAAGAGATTGAAACTTCACGAACAACATTATTTTTTTTTATAGGAAACTCAAAAAAAGAACTTGTATTATTGAAATTTTAGAATTACAAAAAATGAACAGAAATCATCAAGTAGAATCAGTAAACAGTTCTCTAGTGCATGGATTATTCCTTGAGATACTTATCAACTTTAGAATTTGAATTGACCATCTATGGAGGCTGTATGCAGATAAAACATATACAAAATCTGTTCATCCATTAAGGTGTTGTATATGTAACATGAAAAAAAAAGCAAGGTTTTCAATAGTAAGAGACTGTACTTACCTCAATTTTCCTCATCTCAGCTTCTGTTTTTGCTTTTTGATGATTCTCCCATGCCTGAATCTTCATCTCTTCACGTTTGAACCTATGTAGTTGCAGTTATGACACCACGTTTCAGGCCAACCATTAAAAATTAATAACCAAAACTTTATAATTATAATTAGATGGATAACCTATAGAGGTTAATATATTATGTGAGAAAAACTTTAGATATATTTTCATCTTTCCTCACTTGATGGATAACCAAAGACAGGTGTAAAAAGGAAATCATATCGCATTTTTATTAGTCACCTATACCTGAGTTTCCAGATTTATAATTCCGATCTGTTTAGTTTAAGATTAAATACACTAAGATAGTGCTTAACAATCATTACTAAGATACAGTTGGGTCCAGTGATCCTATAATTTTAAGTTTGACAAATTAGATGGTTCATACCCATACTGAACTTTTCTCATTTGAAATGAAGAATGCAACATCAAGACATTATACCTTAATGACCAGTAGCCTCAGAAAATGGTTTACAGAATTTACCTAGCCATGTACTTGGCTTTCTCTGCCTCCTCCCATGCAGCTGCACGTGTTTCAATGACACTTTTTGTCGGTTGCCCTGATGATATAGTTTTCAGCAAAGTTGATGCATCCTTATCCTCCTCCTCTTTGCTAGCCCAGGCAGCAATGTTCATTTTACCAAGTTGGGTACCAAGAGCCATTATTTCTCTCCTAGTTTTCATTTGTAACTCCTTTTCAGACAACTCCATATTCTGATCCAAATGGTCATTAGGTGGATTGATTGGAGATGGTGCTAGAGCAGTTCTACCAGGAGTCGAAGGCCTAGATGAGTTTGGACTGCGAATTGGCGTCGTTGCTCTTACAGGAGTTCCAGTTCTGGAAGGTTCTTGACTAGCAATAGGAGTCATTTCTGTGCCCATATCTCTCATTGATACAGACCTAGCTGTCGAAGGAGGCGGAATAAATGTCGTTGCACTCTGCATTGCTATCGACGAATCATGCCGGCTAAGACTAACTACAGAAAAGCATAAAAAAACTGTATAACCAGAAAGTTTTATATTATTTGTATTAGAAATATGCATAAAAAATTTCCTTGTTTTGAATGATAGAACAACAGAACGCTTAACCTAGTTTTACATTGTTAGAACTTATACTTGCATCTCTAGGATCTTTAGCATGACATTCTACATTACAATAAACAATTTTTAGGGTTTCTTTCATTTATAAATATAATGGTCTTATTATTTCCTCTGAAGAAAATTAACCAAAACATTTACTGCAAAAGACTCAAATCTATAACTTTCTTCACAAGTTTGTATGAACATTTGGGATAGGTTAGACCATTAAAATGATCATGTCAAAGAATATGGCAAATCTACAAATGATAAGAGTTTGAAAGTTTAAAACTGAACTTAATAGATTGTTTTCAAAATCAATCACAAAAGAAAATAATAGTAAGGAAAAAACGTGTCAACTTTGTGAAACTCTAGCAAAACATCAACTCAAACAAAGGCCATGTTCCCCTCCATAATTGATTATTGGTCTTGATTAATGGATGAATTTTTAAAATTTTATTTTCCAAGGAGTTACAGGAGCTAACAAGAGCCCTACAAACTCAGCATAAAGGGAATTTAAATTGTCAAAACAGCAGCAGGCTGAAAAATAGTACTTTATCTAGACCACTGGATCTGCAAGTCTATTATTTGTTAGCAAAGAGAATTATTTACGGTTGATAACTAACATAAAAAGACTACATAATGATGTTGAACAAAGGACAGAGAAAATGCTAACATGCTATTGCAAGAGTGAATAAGTACGGCATAAAAAATAACATTACAGTACATGAATGACAAACAAAAAGGCAAAGGAGATCAAAATCTGTCAACCAAGCTCAGTAAACAATAAAAACTTACTAGCAGATTCTGCAACAGAATTTTCAATCATAAGCACAGACTTGTTATACGAATCTGCAATAGGGTCCGGATCAGCCTCCCAACTGACAAACTTCTGCATACCACCTTCCTTCTTTGCTTGACTTGTATCAATCCGCTTTGTATCTGGCTCTTCATAAGCAACAACAATCTGATCCGGAACTTCGACAATAACCTTGGTTGATGACTGCCTGCTCACACTCCCAACACTTGCCACCTTACGGCCTCCAACTGCTTGCCCACCCGGCAATTGAGTGTTGGCAGTCCTAGGCCTATTGGAAGTGGGGCTTGCTATCCACTTCTGGGCATTATCCCATTTGGAAGGTGCCGGTTTTGAAAAGGGTGCATGGAGCAGCCTTTGCGGGTTGGCCCTCTCCGCCTTTTGAAACTCAAAAGGGGAAGAGGAGACAGTGATAGAATCATGAACAATATCATAATCAAAAGAAGGGTCTAGGTGAGACCTGATTCTTGAGTTAAGATCCTTATGTCTACGATCACTAAGCATCTGTGCAGCTAAGGAATCAGCTGTAGTAGATGAAGTGGAGCATTCGGGAGGTACACTCACCACATCTACATCTTTACAATTATCAGAACCGCTACCACCTAATCAATAAATTTACAACAAAAGAAACCATAGAAGCACTGTATTACGTTGCAAACAAGGAGATGCCGTGTGGAATCGAAGAGTAAGTAAATGTACCTGAATCATGAAGATGAGATCTCAAAGTGAAAGCGGAAGATTGAATCTCTTGCTCTTGTTTTCTCTTCTCCACTCCCAATAGGATGCTCCTCAACTTGGTCGGAGAAAAGCCTCCACCGCCGGCGGCGCCGCCCTGTTCAAAATCAAACAAAAACGAAGCGATTTTTGGTAGTAAAGGAAAGGAGAGTGTGGATTTGACATTGGGAGAAGATAAAGTAGAAAGAGTGAAGCAATGGAAAACATACCAGGGGCTTTTCGATTCTTTCGTAATCCATTTGATTTCACGCAAACAGTTTACTTGATTGACAGAATCAGACACACATTGATAAAACCAGGCAATTTACTTGCAAGTAGTGCTATCGCTTACTGCCACTGCATTATCGGAAATATCGGACCGGAATTCCGATTTGTAGCCTGCTGTCAACTCTCATACTTGAACAGAGAGGCGTCTCTAACTCTCTACTCTCTCTTTTCTTTCTCTTTTTTTTTTTTTTTTTTTGAAAGGTCTTCCATTTCTTCTAATATCATATTTTACGCCAATATATTTCTTTTTCCTTTTTTTTTTTTAGTTTTTTATTAAATATTACAATAATTTGAGATTTTGAGAAGGGTGGCAGACTTGAAATTATTTTATACATATTCACTCTTAGTTATTTGATCGGAAGAAAATTTTGGTGAAAAGTTTGGTATATATATATATTCTAAAATTCTTCCCAAATGATATATTTAATAAATAATTACAATTATTGTATATTGATGTATAATGTATTGCATGATTCTAAAGAGTAATGCTAATTTGTTTAAATTTAGTGTCCAAATTTTATGACCAAATAATGTGGCAACATTACAATCCATTCATTTAAATCATATAAATCTAATTAGTTTTTTATATTTAATTTTTAAATCCTTGATTTTTATAGACCTTTGAATTGAGATCTAAAGACTAGAAACTAACCTAGCAATTATACGATTCCCATAAAGTATGCTTAATATTTTTGGTATCCAAGAACATATGTATATATTACCCAAAAACTATTTTTATACATTATTTATTGATTTTTTCAATTTTGACTTGATTTTTTTTTAATATATTCAAACAATATTTGATAGAATTAACAAATTATACCCAAAATCCTCTTCGGAAATTTGGTCCATTTTTTAATAAAAAAGCAATTCCGAATTTTGTAGGGATAAAAAAAAATATTGGAAAAAATATGAAAATTTTACGGATTTTTACTAGAAGTATATTTTAATTTGAATATGACACATATCATCAAAATTTCATCAATTGTGTTAATTGTTTTAAAGTAAGGGGGATCTTCATGGAAACAATTGTCTCTCTATATTTTTATTTGGGATAATTACCCCGGTGGCCATCGAATTGATGACACACTATCAATGGCTACTGGATTGGAAAGTTGTTCCAAAATGGCTATTTTTTGCGAACTTTGTGACACTAATATCCATTCCACCCAATTACATCCAATGAGTGGCATTTTTGTAAATAAGAAGATGTCATTAATTTATTTTAGATGTTTTTTGGAAATCAATTTTTTCAATGAGTGACATTTTGGTAAATAAGTGGATGACATTAATTTATTTTAGATGTTTTTTGGAAATCAATTTTTTCTTTTTTTTGAAAAGAATTATTATATTTAGTGTGTATAAATATATATATAAATAAATATATATATATATATACACACACTAAATATAATTATTATTTAAAAAAAAACAAAATAAATTGTTTAAATCAATACACGTATCTTTTTTTTGTTTTTTTAGATTTTTTAGATTTTGTAAGAAATAAAACAAAGATTTTTTAGATTTGGTAAGAAATATATGTGTGTGTGTGTGTGATATATATATATATATATATATACTGATTTCCAAAAAACATATAAAATAAATTAATGGCATCTTCTTATTTACCAAAATGCCACTCATTTGATGGAATGGTCATTAGTGTCACAAAGTTTGTCTAAAATCGCCATTTTTGAACAACTTTCCAATCTAGTGGCTATTTTGATAATATGTCATCAATTCGATGGCCACCGGGGTAATTATCCCTTTTTATTTTTTTAAGTATTACAGAAATTGAGAATTTTTAAAGAATGGGGAGAACTAGAACCCGCAATGTCGTGGTGTGAGTGTGAGAGATATACCATCAAACCAATCTCATCTCTTTATTTAAGTTATAAGGTTTGAGAATGTATGTTTTTTTTTTTTGTGTTGTTCGATTACACAATATTATGGAATAGTTTCTCAACGGTATGAAACATATTGCACAACGTTGTGTAATCGATTCACACACGAAAAACATGCGGGATCACACTCTTGATTAGTTCTCTCTCTATATATTAAAAAAACATTTGTTTTCCACAAAATAATGTATTACCTATTTTTAAAACAAAGATTTGGATTCTGTACAAGGAATATAAAAAAAAAACAAATATTTGTTCCAATTTTTAGATTTATGAAAGATCTTCTAATTCGATTTGACATAATGTAATAAACGAGATTTTTTTATTTTTTTAAGTTTTAATACTTTCAACAAAAGGTATAAAATATTTTGATCTAACAATTTTTTTCATGATGGAAATCGGAAGTTTTTTTTTTTTTTTTTTTTTTTGAACTAATTGTAAAGAGGAGTCTTCAACCGGAGAATGCGTCAAAGACAAGACTGTCGTTTATGAATACGACAGACTCCCGTCATTATATCACTTTTATTAAATCCAGTCAAATCCAAGTTAAAAAAAAAAAAAAAAAAAATTTCAAATCCAGTCCAACAAATTTATCTTTAACTTAAAACTGATAAAGTGACGGAAGTCCTTTATTTTGGCACATGACGTTCAAATCAAGAGTACGTTGTGTCGTTTATAAAAATAAAATAAAAACCAAAGAAAGTTGACCAGATTTAAAAGAATCAAATCATCAACTAATTGGTATCCATGTCCCTTAAGCTATTCAAAGATTCTTTAAAAAAAAAAAATCAAAAATCAAAAATTTGAAAAATAAGAATAAAAAAAATATATTAAAGAAAATATTCCCTTTTAATAATTTTTATTTTTGAACTATGTTTGATATCTACTGATTAACAATACTGTAATTGTATTATAATCTATGTTGCACGGATACGGGGATATTACATGATAAGATACAAAAATACAATAAATCTCTTAAAAGATATGAATACCATAGTATATGTCAACTAAAATAATACATATATATATTTCAAAAAACAATATAGAGAAAATGGCAGGAAATGATCAAAAAAAACTTATGAGTTTATTGTTTTAAGCCACATCCAAATATTTAACTATTCTTATAATATTTAGGGTTGAACTGACAAAATTGCCCTCTCTTTGTCATCACTCCCCACTTTAATTTTTGGGTTAATAGCACCAGTGCCTCCTGAATTTATAGCGCGATTGCATAGTTCCCTCTATACTTTTTTTCCTGGTTTTAAACCCCCTGAACTTCCATAAGTTTGCAAAAACTGAAAAAATAGAAATGGACGTCAAAGGAAAATTACACTTACATACCCTGATTATATGAATAATTGTATTAAAACTGGAAAAATATAATAATATCACACAAACACCCTTTGACTTGTTTGACTAATGTCTAAAAAAATAAAAAATAATAATATTAATAATTTTTTAAAAATAATAATAATAACAATATATATTTAGCATATATTTAATTTATCAACTTTGAAATAGTTAAAAATAATCCAAAAATATTAATATTTTATTAATTAAAGATGCAGATTTTTTTATTAATAATATTAATATTTTATTAATAATCCAAAAATAATCAACTAGGAATTTATTTATTTATTTATTTTTGATTAGGTAGAGATCCATGGATCTCCACCTAATCATAAAAAATATAAAAATAAAAAAATAAAAATCCCCTTACATCATCTTCTCTAGAAACCCCACCCGTCAAACCAAACCAAGCCAAAATTCAAATTCAAACCAAGCCAATCCATATTCATCATCATCAAACCAAACCAAACCAAACCAAACCAAACACTACCGTCAAACTCAATCTCACAAACTACAATCTCTTCCGGGTTCGAATTGTTGTGTATATACAGAGTATCTACCGCCGAGGTTACCGTCACTAACGACACCTCACAGCTTTTGCTTCCTTTCAACTTCTCCAGAACATCTTCCGACATCTCTCCAATCTCTCTCAAATCCTCCAACAACTCTCCTTTCACTTCCCACACTTTCATGCTCTCCGGCACACCGGTTAGTCCCATCAGGATCAAACGATTGTCATCAGAGAATACAATCGTCGAGAAGAACATGTTCGGATCTAGACGGAGATCTTACGGTCCGCGCCAAGTCTTGGTCTCTGGATCGAATGAGTGAAAGGGGTTTTTGGGTGAAGAATAGAGTTTTTGGAGAAAGAGAAGGGGATCAGTAGTCTTTGTCGCTGAGAGAACCGCCTTTGCCCATTGTTTAGACGGTGGTGGGTAGGCGGAGGAGGTGGTGGTCGATTTAGGGATTTCAAAAAACAATTAGGAAAATTGAGGATTTTTTTTCTAGGGATTTTTGTTTTGGTTTGTCAAAGAAGATTTGGGGGATTTTTGATTTATTTATTTATTTCTAGGGATTTTTGGTTTGTCGAAGAAGGTGAAGAAGATTTTTGGTTTGGATCTGGGTTTGTGTGATGGATTGATTTTGGGTTTGATTGAATATTGGTTGGGGGTTTGATAGAATGAAGATGAATGTTCTTTGCTAGGTGATTTTATTTATTTATTTATTTATTATTATTATTATTATTATTATTATTATTATTATTATTTGATTAGGTGGATTGGATCTCCACCTAATAAAAAAAAAAAATCCTAGTTGATTATTTTTGGATTATTAATATTATTAATAAAAAATCTACATCTTTAATTAATAAAATATTAATATTTTTGGTTTATTTTTTAACTATTTCAAAGTTGATAAATTAAATATATGCTAAATATATAAAATACACACCCTTAATTGTTATTATTATTATTATTATTATTTTAAAAAATTATTAATATTAATATTTTTTATTTTTTTAGACATTAGTCAAACAAGTCAAAGGGTGTTTGTGTGATATTATTATATTTTTCCAGTTTTAATACAATTATTCATATAATCAAGGTATGTAAGTGTAATTTTCCTTTGATGTCCGTTTCCATCCTGTCAATTTTTGCAAATTTATAGAAGTTCAGGGGGTTTAATGCCAAGAAAAAAAGTATAGGGGGCATAAGTTCAGGGGGCACTGATGCTATTAACCCTTAATATTTCTCCACACACACTCTCTCTCTCTCTCTCTCTCTCCAAATCAACGATTTCTTTCATAGAATCAGAATCCTAGTTCACTTGATTAACATTGTCATTACTAATCAGAATTAAATAAAACGGCTTCTAATTGTGGTTCATCAAGGGAAAGATCTGTAATCTCGAGCATCCCTACATTTTCCATGTCCATAGAATCAAAATCATTCCCTCCAACATCCCACAGTTGAGACACACTTTCATTGTATGTAGGGGTTCTCCCTGATAAAAACGAAGATCAGTATGCACAAATGCCAAATCTTCAGCTCTTTGCGGTGCTATCTTGTTCTTTTTCATAGAGTGTAGAAAATTATAGGTGCTCTAATTTCTTTTACAACATGAGGATGAACAAGGTTGCCCAAGTAACTTAAAAGCTATACCTTTGAGAGTTGGTGTGGAACTTCCATGAATACCCCACCACCTCTGAGGAGACAAAAAAACCTATATCATTCATAGAATCAGATTATGCAAAATCATTTAAGAACATCGAAAAATTAGCATACTTCTCATTGAATTTTCTTCTTTCAGTGCCATTACAGAAATATCTCTCAATACATTTTTTTCTAGATAAAAACATGGGTCAAAAGTAATAAAAACAATTAAATATTTTTATGTGGTTAAAAACAATAAAAGGTGGTTTTCCTATCAATGCACACTGATATATGGAAAACACAAGACATCCAAATCTAAGTGTTAGTTTCATCCAATGGTTAGATTTGGATGTTGAAAATATATATTAAAGAAAAGATACATAAGATAAACACTAAGAAAAATCTTTGTAAATAATTTTTTTATTGTTCCAACTCATTATTAAAAAAAAAATATTTTTTCTCTTATGAATTTTCTTCGCTTTAACCGTATTTCAACTCCCTAAACATTATTCAAAAAAAAAAAAAACTCTCTCTCTAACAACAGAACTGCAAGTTTTTTCTGTAATTCTTCATAAATATATATTCTTTTCCAACTCTAACTTCACCTCAAGCCATTATGAACTCAATTTTTGTTTTGTTTGTCAATCATTTTAATTTGTCAAACGAAGATTTCGAGATCCCGAACAACCTTACAACATTTTATTGTCCCTATCATTTAACCCAAAAAAATATCGAATGAAGAATAACCTTAATCAATTAAAAATCAAAATCGATATAATTTTTTTTGCTCTAACAACTTCAACGTACACTTAAGAGGGAAAAAAATCAAAATAACAAAAATAAATAATTAATTAATTACTTAAAAAGAATGGAAAATTCAATAAATAAAAAATTGTGGTCAAAGAGACCCATTGGATTGCCTTGGAAACATTTTTTTTTTAATTTTTAGTTTTCAGTTATTAGCGGAAGAGATTTAGTGTTGGTAAAAAAAAAAAAAAAAAAAGGTATGAGAGATTTGAGAGGATTGTCATGAACCACAAATAGCTCTTTAAATGTTGAGGTTTTTTTTTTTTTTTTTTTTTTTTCATTTATTGTAGAAGAAGCTTTGTTGCAGAGAGAATTAACTTGTAGTTCTATTATTAATAGTGAGGGAGAGAGTTGAAGTACGGTTTGTTGGAAAAGAAAGAGAAGAAAATTCTTAAGAGAGAAGTTTTTTTTTATTTTTTTATTTTTTTTAATTTTTTTTAATTTTTTATTTTTTATAATGAGTTGGAACAATAAAAAAAATATGTATAGAGATTTTTTTTAATATCCTATTTATAATTTCTTTAATATATATTTTCAACATCCAAATCTAACCATTGGATGAAACCAAAGCTTAGATTTGGATGTCTTGTGTTTTCCTTATATCGATATGCACTGATAGGAAAACCGAAACAATAAATCCATAATTTTTTTGGCTATTTATAAATTCACCCCATATCAATAATATATATTAATATATGAAAAGATATACACAAACAATCCATTCCATATCATTTTGTAAATCTATTTTAACTACTCCAAGGCTCCAAGCAAAACAAAACTCTTCTCACTGCCCAAAGATAGAAGGTTTGGCCATATGATCATGGCATGTATAATGAGCTTTCCTTCCTTTTTGGTTCTTCCTCTTCTCTTTCCTTCTCTTTCTTCTTCTTCCTCTTCTTTTCTTTTTTCTTTCTTCTCGTTTCTAAAATGGTAGCCGACAAGCAACCCTAGAGTCTCTAGGGAGAGATAAAATGAAACCCTAGATAAAAAAGACTAGAAATGTTTTTAAATTTTGATTTCAACCCAAACATGTTTTAAAATTGTAATTTGACATCATTTTTTTTTAATAATTGTAAAGTTGCCCTAGCCGTATCCTTCCGATCATGCCCCAGTAGTATCTCAAGCGTATCTTGTCGTATCCCGCTTTATCCCCCAATGTTGACTTTTGAAAATATCAACAGACACGCCAAAATGCATGTCCGACATGAGCTACCTCCCCCATTTGGTGTGTCCGTGCTACACAAATTATAGTTACCTCTAACGTTTAGAACATATTACACTTTTAACACTGGCCTCCTATGCTATTATTAAAGGATACTTTTGTCATTTCCTCTCATTTTAAATATTTTATTTGAAAATAAAAAATAAAGGAAAAGAAAAATCCTTCTAAGAAAACAAAAAATTTTAAAAGAAAAAGAAAAATAGATATCCGTTAAAAAATGAAGAGATTTGTATGTATTGATATATATATGTTGATTGCAACTTGGAGGACAAAAAAATTGGAGAACAAGCAAACTATACAACTTGGATTACAAGCTCTTGGAGTGCAAATAAAGAAATATTAAAAGACTTTCCAATTATAAAGATTTCATAGTCTTATCATACCCCCGCAAGCTGACAGGACGAGGGCGAACTGGAAGCTTGGAAATCAAGTAACGGA
Source organism: Acer saccharum (assembly GCA_030490815.1). NCBI lineage: Eukaryota > Viridiplantae > Streptophyta > Magnoliopsida > Sapindales > Sapindaceae > Acer > Acer saccharum. The sequence continues at coordinate 18,235,556 of CM059873.1, forward strand.
AGCGAGAAGTGGATAATCCTTTAGTAAGGAAATTGGCAAGCTGATCTTGAGTAGACACATAACAAACTTCGAGCTCTTTTCGAACCACCTTTTCACGAACATAATGATAATCAACTTAAACATGACGAGTGCGTGCATGAAAAACAGGATTATAAGCCAATGAGATTGCACTAATGTTATCACACCAAATGCAAGGACAAGTGAGATGAAGATGTAAATCTTTAAAAATAGAATGAAACCAAGAAATAGTGGTAGCCGTATAAGCAAGTTGATGATACTCAGCCTCAGTGCTAGAACGAGAAACCCCTCCTTGCTTTTTGGAACTCCATGATATGAGATTAGGACCCAAGAAAAGACATGAACCACCAATAGAGTGACGATCATCAGGATCACCAACATAATCAGCATCACAATAAGCCTGTAGAGTCATAGAACCTGACCATGTGTAGAAGTGTTCTTCAAATAACGCAAGATTCGTTTAACTGCAATCCAATGGGTAGATGTAGGTCTATGCATATATTGACAAACTTAATTAACAACAAAAGAGATGTCAGGCCGTGTAAGCATAAGATATTGTAAAGCACCTACAACACTTCGATACTCAGTAGGATTGGGAAGCAAATCACCATCAAAGATACTAAGACGACGACCACTCACTGCGAGTGTAGTCATGGGCTTGGAGTCCAAAAATTTTGTACGACCTAAAAGATCTGTAACATACTTGGATTGACACAAGTGAAGCCGTAATGGAGTTTGAGTAGCTTCAATGCCCAAAAAGTAGTGTAAAAGACCAAGATCCTTCATGGAAAATAGTCGACCCATGTGGCTAATCAACCGATCAATATGTGAGGGACTATTCCCTGTAATAAGAATGTCATCAACATAGATAAGAAGATAAATAAGTATTGAACCATGAGAATAAATAAACAAGGAATAGTAAGCAAGGGATTCACAAAAGCCCAATTGCTCCAAATGATTAGAGAAGCATTGAAACCATGCTCTAGGGTAGAGATGCACGTTTGGGGAATGGGGATAGATATAGGTCCCCCCATCCCCATCCCCACTTCCCATACCTTTCCCCCATCCCTCACCCCCCCATTTTCCCATTTGGGGAAAATGGGGATGGGGAATTTTGGGGGGACCTATATCCATCCCCATCCCTAATTCCCCATTTTTCCCGTTTTTCCCCGTTTTTTCCCATTTCCCCGTTTTCCCCGTTCCCCCATTTCCCCATTTGACTAAAAATTACAAATTAAATTAAAAAAAAATAAACATTCCATTACAAATACAAAATAAAATTCATTAGTGCATTTTATATAAAATGTGTATATATACTTAGGGAGTTAGGGTTTTCAAAGAATAAACAAAAAAATTAAAAATATATATTATAATTATATTTATATATGTTTGGGGGAAAGGGGGAAATGAGGATGGGGGACCTCCCTCCCCCCCCCCATCCCCATCCCCATCCCCATCCCCATCCCCATTTCAACATAATTGTGGGGGAAATGGGGATGGGGAGGGATCCCCCCATCCCCATCCCCATCCCCATTTCAATTTGGGGATGATTTTCATCCCCATCCCCCCCCCATTTCCCCATTTTCCCCCCCAAAAAAATCCCCAAATGGGGATGGGGACGCGGGGAATTGGGGCTCGAGGAAAAATGTGCATCTCTACTCCAGGGGCTTGTTTAAGACCGTAGAGAGAACGTCGAGGCTTGCACACAAAATGAGGAAACTGTGGATCAACAAAACCTGTAGGTTGATGCATGCACACATCTTCTTGAAGATAGCCATGTAAGAAGGCATATTAGAAGTGGAACTCATGATAAGAACGATAGTGAATGAAGTAATTACCGTAGTTAACACGCGTTGTCAATGCTTTATTAACAACAGGTTTTGCCCGCATTAGAAACTCTCACGTTTTTTTTTTTTTTTTTTTTTTAAAAAAAAAAATTGGGGGAATTCATATTTTGTTCATTTGAAAATTCTAGAAATTTTTATGATTTTTATTTTTGCTTTTTGAAATTGAAATTTATATGATTTTTTTATGGAGAAATTTATATGATTCTAGGATCCACATTTTATTCACCCATACTTTCTCTAATTATTTATCAAGAATTTTTTGTAGAAATCTCGTGTGTTACTTAAAAATCTAAAAAAATCTATAAAAAAAGGGAAAGAAATAATCGTTATCACACTCATAAAAAAATAACTAAAACCAAAATTAAAACTTACATAATTGAAACAAAATGATAAAATAAAAACTAAGAATTATGAATAATATAAAAATAAGAGAATTAATAGCAATTATATATAAAACAAAGGGAAATTATTATTCTTCCCCCTGTAGTTTACCGTATTCTCCAGTCTCCCCCCTTTAGTTTCAAAATTCTCCACTTTCCCCCCTCCCATGCACAAATACAACCAATGAAATTGGAGAATTTTGAAACTAGATGGGGGAGACTGGAGAATACGGCAAACTACAGGGGGGAGAATGTAAATTTCCCTAAAACAAATGAACTTACCTTATACAACAAAATACCAAGAAAAATATGATTTCTTTCTAATTAAGCAAACATCTTAAAAACCAAACTATAAAAATTATTATCCCTTTAAATCTTGAAGATGAAGTCTATGTATGTGTTAGAGTTAGACACTAAGGAGAAGAAGAGCAAAAACCCAAAATAATAGAACTAATTTTTAATTACACAACAAGAAAATCAAAGCAATAGAATTATGGAATTGAAACAAATTTTGGAGAAAATAAAGAGAAAGTGATTAAATGAGAGAGACAAAAGTGTGATCACTTGGAGAAAGTGATAGTTTTTATAAAATGAAGAAGTATAAGTAAAAGATTTTTGTTATTGGCATAGTGGGAGATGAAAATTTTCGAATTTTTTGTTCAAACTTCAAAGAATGGAGAAGTATAAATAAAAGGTTTTTTTGTTATTGGTGGGAAATGAAAAGTTTTGAAAAAAAATTTCCTTCTATTTACCTTCTACAACGGGCCTTTATATGTCTGTTGTAGAAACAATATAAATAAAATAAATAAATAAAGTCTCTTTTTAATTTTAGCAAGAAATGAAAATTTTAAAAAAAATTCCCACTAATTATCTTTAACAACAGACATTATCCGTGATAATTTATAAAATCTACAACGGATTGTGTCCATTGTAAATGTGAAACTTCTCCAATGGGCCTTTACTTGCCCGTTTTCGGTGTATATTTTAGATAATACAATTACAACAGGCATGTTGTTAATGTGAATATATACAACAGACCTTTATGTGCCTGTTGTAAATAATCATTTTTACAACAAGCCTTTAATGCCTGTTGTTAATATGTTGTTATCTTTAATAATTTTTCTTGTAGTGTGTACTTTTAAAACTACTGCATAGTTCAGAACCAGTATAGATATGTTTTGTAATTTTATTGTAAAAGTGCTGATATTAATTACAATGACTAAAATAGACATGATTTTGTAACCCTACTTCATTTTTTTTTTTCATTAATTATATATATTAAATCAATATTTAAGTAGAATATTTAAATTAGAAAAAGAAAAAGAAAACTCCATAAGAACAATAAAAATATTTTTAAGAGATTTTATAAATCAAATCAATATTTAAATATAATATTTAATTTTAAGATGAAATAAGATATATAAATGATTTTAACTTGATTTCATAAGGATAATTATGATATATTGATTTTTTACGTGGAAACCCTCCAACTGGGAAAAACCACGGGACTAGCTACACTAGCCACTTGAGCCACAGAAATCCACTATATGAAAACTGAAAAGAAAGTTACACTCTCAAGCGATACACGGACTCTCACTCTCGATAATCTCAGGCTATGGACACTACCACTCACCACTCTTGGTTCAATCCCTAGTAATATCTCCCGATCCACTATTCTTAACGTAAATACCTCCTAATTTACCCTGTGCCTGTGGGCCTTTTATAGCGGTACTTGGCAATGCTTGCCAACCAACCCTTTAGTTGCAAGACTTCACTTGCTTGTACAACTACCACATGTAGCCACAAGACTTTGACTCATTGAAGAGAATTAATAGTATAAGTGAATATGTAAATGATGCTCAAATGCAAACAGTGCTAGTAACAAGGTATTTAAAGCAACAAGCAATAAATCATAATTATCAATGTCTAAATGAAAACCATAAAGACATAACTAGATGTTATCAATGACATAAAATCCTAGCTATCAAACAATGTCAACATGCCCATACATGAGGTCTCAATTTGGTGTAGAGATTTCTAACAACCTAATTGTCAATTAAATCCACAAGAACATTCAATAGAGCTTGACTAGATAAATAAACATTAATTTATCAACCTAATAATCAACCAATTTCACAAGAATGTTATAAAGTTAGCTATTTAGTGAAAATCAATATAATCATGTAAGCTATCACAAACAAAACCCAATCATGTCATAACTTCACTAAATATGCAGTAAGAGTGAAGATTTGCTAAACTAAGCAATCAAAGACATGTCTTGATTAAAATAGAATAATAAATGAAGATATGGTGTTTGTTCTACTTCCCAAGTGATGTAATGAAGAAGACCCATGAATAAGGAAGACATTAAATGCACATGGAGAGTGAATCAATGAAGCTTGGAAACTTTCTCTCTCTAGAAACCTTATCTCTCTCTCTCTCTCTCTCTCTCTCTCTTTCTCTTTGAAAACCAAATTCGTGATCTAGGGTTCTTAAAACATAGAAGGGAGAAGATGGGGTTTATATATAGAAGGTAAAATGAAACGACAGCGTTTTTTTGAACAAACAGCCAAAACTGCTATGAGTACCGCTGTGAAAACCACAACGGTTTTCACAATAGAATCCTCTGGAAGCAAAACTGTTGCGCCCACCACTATGTAAACCCACAGCGGTTCACACAGCGGTAACGAGGCAAAAAACCACCAGCTAAGACCTAAGATGACATGTCAATGATCAAACAAGATGCAATAGTAATGAGCATGCATGAAGAGAGATGAAACATGATTGTGCACCAACATGAAACACACAAAAATATAAGAGATATGAAAATGCATGAGTTGTGTGTGTGTGCAACTAAATATCTTCAAAGAGTTGAGCACAAGTAATATACGTTTGAAGTGCTCTTGAGCTTGAGGCCTTCAGAAAGCCTTTGAAGCATGATCATACACAATGAAGGCCTAGTCTATCATTACAAATTAAACCCCAATATGGTTTGTCAACGAAATAAGTCAATCAAAATATGAGGAACTTACATCATTTTATATCAAAAGTATAAAATAAGCCAATTTTAGCATTTTAAAAGCAATATCAAACTGGTCATAATTTGTAAGAATACTTTTAATTAAACAAGATGTTGTGACCATTAAATATTTAAGTGAAAATTGATCATCAATAAGGGGAATTAACATCTAAAAGGAATTACATGTTTAAGTATGACCGATTATGGTGAAATCAAATGCTTAGTATATTTCATTTTCAGTTTTCTTTTATTCAAAAATTCACAAATCACTCTCATCAATTAAAGTTTCCAAATTAAGATTTAGTTACGATTTAATTAGTAAGAATTCCAGGATTAATTCAGTCTTCATGTGACGATATTTTACTTAGCTAGTTATACTATCTTATGATTCGTATTCTTACGAACATTTAAATTTTGGAGATAATTTGATTGATCATAATCTCGGAACAGTTTTGGTCATAGAACTTTGCCAATATAACTCAAGGAACAACATAATCAGTAGATCTAACATCAAAACATGTAATAAATTGATTTTACGTTAATATATTACCAGTTTCATGATGTAATGAGCTCCTTTGTGCTCCAAATTATGAAAACCAGTCGTCGCAAAATAAACTGTCTCTTCGTCTCTCTCTACATTTTTTTTTTATCCCACCTTTCACTGTTCCACCATTTTTCTCCGTACTTACCGGGGTTGAGTAAATTTAAAATTTGTCATAATTGAAGGGATAATTATGAAATTGACCCAGAGATATATAGAAATGCAAAAATGTAGCAGAAGGGAGTGTGTACTGTGTAGGTGAAAGAGATAGATGGAGGTCATGTCGTGGGCTCATCAAGACTGGAGAATAGGAGGAAACTTGATTCATTGATGAATGGAGTGGGCAAACTTTGTCGGAGCATAGAGAATGTCCTTGATGGTTAGTAGGTCTAGATTCAATGACACACAAAACAACTATATATCTCTATCTTTATTCGTTAATGACCAATCCAATACCATCCCATCATGACGAGATAAGGTTGGTCAGGTGGTAGATCCTTTACACTTGCCTCACATGATTGTAGGTTCGAGTCCTTCTTTTCTAAAAAACCTCAAATTAATGTAATATTTAATATATATATATATATATATAATAGTTCTCCTATCAAGCCGTCCTGAAATTATAATTTCGATTAACCACAGCCCTTTCATTAATATTTAGGGGATAATTGTTGTTTTCTTCGATTTATCATTTCCCAACGTCTCTGACACAAGAGTCAGAGACAATACAACTCTTGAGTCTTGCCATTCCACAACTTGTGAAATGAAAATGAGTGTACTCAACTACTTTTATTATTTTATTAATTATTGGATCTATTAAAAATATTTATTAATTGTTATTTTGATTTTCCAATAATTAGACTCTCTTATCTAACTAGAGGTGACTGTGGTTCAGTTCGAATTGAACTGCACATTGTTTCAATTGTAATCGGAACTGAAATTTTCGGTTTCGGTTCGAACCAGAACCTAATCGAAACTATTAAGATTCCGGTTCCAGTTTACCATTTCTAAAAACCGAGCACAAATCGATGGTTCCAAACCGACAATTCTCAACCGGTTTGGAACCGACGTTTCTTGCATTAAATAATTTTTTTTTAAAAAACCAACACTGTGGGCCAAGCCCATCTGCCCAAGTGCCCAAGACCAAATTGCAAACAGATTATAAGAATTTTTTTTTTTTTTTGAAAGCAACCGTGGGCCACTGTTGCCCAACGGTTGCAATCAGACTTATTTACTTTTTAATTATCCCTTTTCCTAATTCCATATAAATACCCCCTCCCATTTTATTTCTCTCTTCACTCCAACTCCCTCTCAAATCTCCAATACACTCTCAAATTCTCAATTACTCAATTACTCAATGTTTTTAAATCACAATTAAATATTTAAATCGCAATTACTTTCTTTTTTAATATGTTTTTTACTTGATTTAATATGTTTTTTAATTTTTCTATTAATTATTTTAAATTAAAAAAAAAAATGGAACCGAACTGGAAACCGGAACCAAAACCGGGTGAACTAGAACCACTCTACCCCCGTTTTGATTCTGGTTCTGGTTCCGAACTAGAACCGGACCGAACCGAAATCGTAATATTGTAAATTTGTAATAGTCATAAATTGTAATATTTGAATATATATATATATATATATATACAGTCGTTCTATTATCAGTTCGTCCTGATAATAAATATATCAGGACGAAGAATGTGGACCACAGATTATGGAGAAGTTTTGACAAGTGCATACACTTTGAGTCAAAGTATGTAAATCTAGTGGTCCACATTCTTCGTCTTGATATATTTATTGTCAGAATGAACTGATTATAGAAAATCTGTATATATATATATGGGCGTACTGTTATGGGGGGCTAGGTAAGATTTTTGAATAAAAAAACAAAGTTTATAGTTAATTTAATACTATTTTAATTAATCAACAAACAATGTCAGAGTTAGAGTATTAGACTATTAGTACAATTAGAGTAACATCATGATTCTCTTCTTTCTATGATCTCGTCAACATCTATTCTAATTTTATTTCTATTATCTCTCTCACCGGTGCCAATTCTCTACCTCTCTCTCTCTCACACACACGCGCGCACACACACACACACACAAATCTCAGTCCTCTCTCTCTTCCAATTAACAATTCACTCAGTCCCTTCTCTAAATTCTCATATCAATTACAAAATTAAATATAAAAATATATTCATCTTCATTTTAACTAATTAACAAGCTTGTTATTCATAATTTTAAGTTAATATTTTGTTATTTTTTTAATTTATTTTCCGACTGCAATCTATTATTTATAGTGTTATATTATAATTTAAAAAGCATCACTTTGACCAAATGGTTTGATAATTTTAGTTTACAATATCAAACAACCAGACATCACTGTTAAGAAAAACTATGCTTTCATAATTTAGGAAAAATCAATCAAGTGAGAGTGGTTTGACTCATTATATACCTTGCTTAATATATGATTTTTAAGGGTATTACTCATTATATTCTTTTATCTAGCTGTATTTTTGTTTCGATTAATGAAATTTTATGTAATTTATTTAATATATGCATTTTTAAAGATAAGACTCGTTATGTCCTTTTATGTAGTGTATTTTTGTTTTCGATTATAGTTTTGTTTTTAGCCCACCTAAACGAAAAATTATTGGTACGTCCCTATATATATATATATATATGCAATCTTAAGTTAACCTCTTCTTCTAACCATTTCAACAAAAAAGAAAAAAACCACGTATCTACTTGTCGCCGTTGGGTAGTTGAAGAATGTCATATTAAGATACCAAACAGTCAATAAATATACACCAATACTAAAGGTAACTAAAATAGCAAGCACGCATGAATACGGTGAGGTTCTGTGTCCCATACTTCATTTGTTAAATAAGTATCTTCATCTTCGTTGCTTCTTTCATGCGTTACCCAACAAATTAACAATATCGACATTACACTCTTCAATTCCAAAAACAGAGGGACATGGGTTCTGTGGAAGAAGAAGAGAGATCGCTCTTGGAACAAGGACTCACACAGGTTGAGGTTCTTTACACTATCTTCCTTCAACATATTCATTTCTTTTGTAAGAGTATGTACATGGGGTTTCTGGGAAATGAAAAATGGTTGAGTTTGATAAACAAAACCATCTTACTCATATCATCTGCCTTGGTAGTTTATAATTTTAATCAAGCATTTCCAAAACAGTAGGAAAAAAAAAAATTGATTTTGGGGATATTTTTATTGCACACTAGACTTGACTTTTTCTATTATGTTTGAATGAAATGAATTATATATCATACTCCAAATTCATTATCTACTCTTGTTAGTATCATCATGATCTTTTTGCTGTTATAGTTCTTGTGCATAATTGATCAAGCATGTAAGGATTGCTGCAGACAGAGCTCAAGTAAAGCCATTTTGGGTATTTATGGAGTGCAAGATTAATTATATATTGATATCGCCAGTTCGCCATTTACATGTTATTTATAATTAGATCATCATGTGCTTCAATGGTGGTGATTTGTGCAGCCCTCAAACACTCAAATTTAATTTCATTTGGATTTGAGTTGGGATCTTGTGTTATCTTACTTACATGATTCTTATGTTATACATCTTTAGAACAAAAGCAGCAAACTGTACACGGGAGATGGCTCAGTCGACATCAATGGGAAACCTGTTCTGAAGCAGAATACTGGAAATTGGAGAGCATGCCCTTTCATTCTAGGTGATGATTTATCATTATTTCTTCTTCTTCGTCGACTAGTTCTTATTTTCTGAAATTTGTAATCTGAAATCCAGGTACTGAATGTTGTGAAAGATTGGCCTACTATGGGATTGCAACTAATCTTGTTTCTTATCTTACCGTTAAACTACACCAAGGAAACGTCTCCGCGGCTAAAAATGTCACCACTTGGTCAGGCACCTGCTATCTCACACCTCTTATTGGAGCTGTCTTAGCAGATGCTTACTGGGGAAGATATTGGACAATTGCTGCTTTCTCCACAATTTACTTTATTGTACGTAATTCTTATTTCTTTTATCTGAACTGAATTCTTTTCTCTACATGTCTTTTTGATTCATATATGAAGTTGTTATTGGTAATTTGGTATATATATATATATATATATATAGGGGATGTGCACGTTAACTCTCTCGGCATCAGTTCCGGTCTTTAAGCCTGCTGAATGTGTGGGTTCTGTATGCCCCTCAGCTACTCCAGCTCAGTACGGGGTATTCTTCCTCGGACTTTATCTGATTGCTCTTGGGACTGGTGGGATTAAACCTTGTGTTTCATCTTTTGGAGCGGATCAGTTTGATGATACTGATCCTAAAGAACGAGTCAAGAAGGGATCGTTTTTCAACTGGTTTTATTTTTCTATAAATATCGGTGGATTGATATCAAGTAGTCTTATAGTTTGGATCCAAGACAATGCTGGGTGGGGATTAGGATTTGGAATTCCGGCTTTATTTATGGGTATTGCCATTGCAAGTTTCTTTGCAGGCACTCCTCTTTATAGATTTCAAAAACCAGGAGGTAGCCCGATTACAAGAATGTCTCAGGTTTTGGTTGCTTCATTTCATAAGTGGAATTTGGAGGTACCTACAGACACTAGTCTCCTCTATGAAACCGAAACCTCTGCCATTGAAGGAAGTCGGAAGATAGAGCACAGCGTTGAATTGAAGTAAATATTTTCTCTCTTTTCTTTTCTACATTCTGGACCAATGTTTAATTTATATCACAGTATAAGATTTGAATTACCTTATTTGAATATTAGTCTTTTTTTGATGTTATATGATCGAATCCCACTTTGCTGCAGGTGCCTCGATAAAGCTGCTGTACTATCGGATGCTGAGATAAAAAGTGGGGATTTCTCCAATCCGTGGAAGCTTTGCACTGTGACGCAGGTGGAGGAATTGAAGATTTTGATCCGAATGTTTCCAATTTGGGCTACTGGAATCGTCTTTGCTGCTGTAAATGCCCAAATGTCTACGATGTTTGTGGAGCAAGGAATGATGATGGACACATCGATAGGTTCTTTCACCATCCCTCCTGCCTCTCTCTCAAGTTTTGATGTTATCAGTGTTATATTCTGGGTCCCTATCTACGATCTTGTCATTGTCCCTATCGCAAGGAAGTTCACAGGCAAGGAAAGAGGCTTCTCAGAGTTGCAGCGAATGGGAATTGGCCTGTTCCTTTCAGTTCTGTGCATGTCTGCAGCTGCTTTGGTGGAGATCAACCGGTTGCAGCTTGCAAGAGAGCTTGGACTGGTTGACAAAGAAGTTGCAGTGCCGCTTAGTATACTGTGGCAAATACCGCAATATTTCTTGATGGGTGCTGCTGAGATATTTATATGCATTGGGCAGCTTGAGTTCTTCTATGACCAATCTCCGGATGCTATGCGAAGCTTGTGCAGTGCATTGTCACTTTTAACTTCATCATTAGGTAATTACCTGAGCTCATTTATTCTGACAATGGTAACTTACTTAACGACTCGAGGGGGGAAAGCAGGATGGATTCCAGATAACTTGAATGAAGGTCATCTTGATTACTTCTTCTTGCTTTTAACAGGGCTTAGTTTGTTTAACATGTTGGTGTATATTGTCTGTGCCAAAAAATACAAGTCAAAGAAGGCTTCTTCTTAGTTTCATGCCAGAGAAGCTGTGTACATAAAATGTATTCATGTTTTACATTCAAAGGATGTTGCTTGTAATATGATATGAAATTTACTTAAAATTTTCTTAGAATGATCAAGTTTCACTGGGTTTTTATGGTCAAGTAATGATATGGCAAACTTAGTCTTGGGTTATATTTGCTAATTATAAATATCCATGATAGTCTTAGTGTAATGATTATAAATATTTGCAAAAATTTCAATTAAGTTATAATTTAGTGTAATGAAGTTAGTTAGACAACATAGGTATCTCTAATGAAATTTTAATTAAGGCTATATATATATATATATATATATATATCTGCCAGTTTAATTTGCAAGTAAAAAGGCCAAAATGTTAATTTAAAATATTCTGCCAAACTTACCTTGAACACAAAACCATTTTTTTGCTTAAACTGATTTTTATTTCTTAAGTTGTATGTAAATTTAGGAAGAAAGCTTAGATATGATGGAGTGAGGGAGATAAATTGATCAGAAAAAGGAGACAAAAATACTTACGTCAGAGAGAGAAAAAAAAAAAACTTAATTAAAAGAAAGTGAAAGAAATAAAGGAGGGAGAAATTAAAAAAGAAAAAAAGAAAAAGGAAATTAAATAAAAAGGACATAAATAAAAGAAAATCTAAAAATTAAATAAGGGACAAGTGGTTAAATCAAAACCATTCAAATGTTATAAATCTAAAGACTACAAAATCGTGTCAAAACCTGTGTAAAAAATTATGTCCCCCGATCCTTCCCATATATATATATATATATATATATATATATATATATTGACAGAATTGAGATCAGCCAATACCAATCCCTAACCAGATCTGTCCCTGAAAGCGTGTCCCAAGATCCCCAGTCCTCATATCAACCTGGTGTCCTTTTATTTCCTGATACCACAGGAATTGAGAAATGTTTTGATAACCACAACCTTCTTGACACAGAAGAACTTTTGAAACTCCTAGAAGAAAGGTTATCACAAATTCCTCAAATTCCTCAAATTCCTAAAATTCCTAGACCAGAAAACCGACCAGAAGTCCAAACCTTAGACACCTATATTGACACCTCAGAACCCAGCAACAGTGAACCTACCAAAGAATTGCTGTATGCACTTGTCAGTCAAAGTATTTAAATCCAGTGGCCCACATGCAAGGAACTGATATAACTTTTGTTAGTTCGAACTGATAATAGAATTTCTGTATATATATATATATAGACAATCTATAGAACACCGGTGTATCATACACCTTTAAAAACAATTCTTTGTACTTCTAATATTAACAATTGATTCATACAACATTAATGTCCATCGGTCATAGCTTAAATTTGTTGTACTTCCCAAGACATCCTAACATTACCTTCTTAGGCCATCTACAATGGATCTCTAAATTTTTCTCAATTTTGGAGACTGAGATATTTTTAGAATATTTTAATATTTCATCTTCATAAATTTATTACTCCAATCATTCTATATTTTACAATCTCCAAATAATCAAATATTAATATTTTTCAAACTTTCTTTAATAAAATTGTTTTCTCTTTATTATTTTAAATAATAATTTACTTACTTTTATTACACCAATAATTTTCTAATCTTTTTTATAATTAGATATACCTAACTATTTTTACATGTAATAATTTTGAAATAATTTGTTAACATTTATATTTTTTTTGCACTATTGGAGATGTTAATGCTAATATTTTATTTTAATGAATTATTAAGAGTTAATTATTATGATATATGTTAATTACATATAAAAATTGATGATTTAAAAACATTAATTAATTTATTATTAAAAAATAAAAATAATTAAAATATAGTCAAAATTATACTTGGTTGAAAGATCTCAATAAAATATTTTTAATGGTATAATTTTTATAGTGATTATATTTATAAATATAAAGTTATATTAAATTAATTGAGTTTAGTTGGATTGATTTTGTTTTTTTTAAAAGAGGGGTGCTAAATTCACTCTCTCAACTCACTCTCTCAACACACTCTCTGTTCTTGTGTTGACATGTGGACAACATTTATTGTTTTACATTAAAAATCTAACCTTTATAAAGAGCCTACTTTTTCATTTTATTTACACTACAAACCAAAAACTAATTTTCTATATTGCCCTTCTTCATTTAATATCAATTTTTTTAAAATAAAATAAAAAAAATACCAGGCCCTTCTTCATTTATTATTAATCAATTTAATATCATCGTAATGGTTTGAATATTTTTATTAAATTCGTTTTTTTTTTTATCTTAAAATGAAAATGATCAAATATATTATTACAAATAAATAAACCTTACGATGTCAGGAATATACAAGCTCAAGGGATCAAAGTATTGATGATTTCCATAATACACAAGTTTATTCGCAAGCGGTAAAATATAATCTATATATAGTTATATCTATTTTTTTTAGCTTAAATACTATCATATTTCTATTTCTATGTTACAATTGTGTTTCTATAACCCCTAATTACATGTCGAATTATTCAAGGTCATTCAAACATTGCCAATTTACCTATTGATAATTATCATGACATAGAACAAGATTTGCATTACACAGTGAGTATTTGGAATTCATGTAATACTGTACTAGTATTTTAGGAAAAAATTCAAATAATTATGTGACTACTTACTATATGTGACATGGACATTAGAAAGAAGAGAAGTTGCAAAGTCTTAGAGTCTAATAACACGGACTTATTATTATTATTTAAAAAAAATGATATTAAATAACAATATGTTGAAGTTAAAGAAAAAGGGCAATATAGGAAATTAGTTGTTGGTTTGTAGTGTAAATAAAATGAAAAAGTAGGCTCTTTATAAAGGTTAGATTTTTAATGTAAAGCAATAAATGTTGTCCACATGTCAACACAAGAACAGAGAGTGTGTTGAGAGAGTGGGTTGAGAGAGTGAATTTAGCACTCCTCTTTTTAAAATATCAATACACGTGTCATTCAGTTAATGCATCCGATGGAGCCAAGTTTTTCTCCTACGTTAGATGGAGTCGGCCAATTTCAACCCTAAATAAATGCAAAGAGGTGATCCCTTGGTTTTCACAGAATCAGAGCATGGCAACGCAACAGCAGCAGATGGAGGTGCAAGACGGAGATCAGCAGCTGATTTTGAAGATCGCCAAGTCCTTCAATTTTATAATTCCGATCCTCATCGGCCTTCTCCTCCTAGTCAAGGATCAGTCTCCCTTCGAAACGCACCCAGCAAATATGTGGGTTTTTGTGATTTCAGCCTTCGTCTACTACTCTGCAGCTCATCAAGGATCCATGTCCTCCTTGGCTGCACTTATCTCAGCATCTCTGACTTCAGTCTTACTCCTCTGCTTCTTCATCCCACACTGGCTTGGACTTGTCATTTTAATTGTATGGGTTTTTGTGACTGCCTATAAGGTTCGTGCCGTCTAAATTCACGATGCTTGTTTAATTAGTCACTCCTTTCCTTTTTCTTTTTTAGTTGTTTGCGGAGATATTATTATATAAATTATTGTTTGCCCATCTCGTTCCAGAATCCTCCTCTGTTTCATGTTTCAAAGAAATTATTATAATTGAAAAAAAAAAAATTAATTGAGTTTTTTTATTTTTTTTTAATAAATAACTATTAATTTGGGACAAATATTTTTTTAAAAAAAATAGATAGGAGAGATAAAATAATATTATTTAGGCCTAGTTTGGCATTGCTATGTTGTGGGAGGAATTGCTTTTGGTTCTGCTGTGGGGAGAATTGCTTTTGGATTTGTTGTGAGAATAATTAATTGAGTGTTTGGTAAACAGATTTTTAAAAGTACCTTGAGAACCAAAAGCAATTACTAGAAAATACACAAATGAATATCGAAGACATTTTGAAAATAAATAATTTGTTTTATGGTTGTGTGACCATAAATGTGTTCTAAAAGCTCTCAAAACTGCTGTTGGGGAAGCCAAAAGTGACTAAAAGCATTTCCCTAGAATTTTATCAAACACCTAGGTCCAGTTCGGAATAACTTTTGGCTCCCAAAACAGTTCAAGAAACATTCTCAAATTGGGCCTTAATGTAAATAGTGAAATAGAGATTGAGATTAGGATCTCTAAAAATTTGGAGATCCAAATAAAATCTCCAAAATAGAATCTATATTTTGGAGAACCATTGTAGAGAAATGAATCTCCATTTTGTCTCCAGCGATTCTCCAATTCACGTGGATCGAGAAACATCTAAATGGAGATCAAATTTTGATCTTTATATTTTGAGATCTAAGGGTATCTCTAACCCAACGCCAATCTCCAAATTGCCGCAGCAAAATCTTCTCTAACCCAACGCCAATCAGCTGCGCTACTTTGTTGATGGATGTAGAGCAGCGCCAGATCTAGTGCACCTTGTAGAAGTAGTGCAGCTCATGCGCTTTTTTTTTTATTGTTTTTTAATTGTTTGATTGGTTTTGATTGGTTGAAAGGGAATATTAAGTGGAATATTCTTTTAGAGTAAAATTTGGAGCAATAGGTTGGAGATGGAAAAGAAAAGGTTGCTGCATTTTGGAGCAAAGTTGCAACAAATTGGAATTGAGGGTTGGAGATGGTCTAAAAGCTCATCTCTATTTCACTATTCATTTTTTAATATCCTATTTTACCTTTATATTCGTTCTTCGATTACTTGTATATCTTTTTTACATTTTTAACTAAATTCAGTCAATTTATTATAATTATTTATTGATAAATGTAATTACTATAAAAATTATACAATTGGAAATATTTTGTTGAGATCGTTCAATCAAGTATAATATTGACTATATTTTAATAATCTTAAAATTTTTATTTATTACATCTTTTATTAATCAATGAATTAATAAGTATTTTAATAAATAAAAAACAAATGTTTTCAAATCATCAATTTATATATGTAATTAACATATATCATAATAATTAACTCTAAATAATTCATGAAAACAATATAATAACATTAGCATCTTCAAAATATAATATTAAAACGGGAAAATAACAAAAAAAGTACATTGAAAACTAAAATAAAACCAATAAAAATAACAATGAAACTTAAAACACTAGATAAAAAATATAAATGTTAAAAAATTATATCAAAATAATTACAAGTAAAAATAGTTACTTGTGACTAGGGATGTTAATGAGGCGGGTTTGGGGCAGAGAAAACAAATCCTGACCCTAACCCAGACCTAAACAAAATTATTTACCCCTGAACCCGCCATTGAAGATTAGGGTTGATGTCGAGGAATTTCTAGGGCAGGGGAGGTGGCCCTAAACCCACCCCGCCCCTACCCAAGTTTGAATAATAACTTGGTTTTCTTTTTTTGGTGGGTTTTAACTTAAATAAACATAGGTTTAAATTAGATAACAAAATTCATAATAATTTTTTTAATATCTTAGTATTACTAATTAAAATAATATATCTTAATTTTTTTATTAAATAATAATATTATTAATAAATAAATATTAAGCGGGTTCGAGCAGGAAAAACAAATCCCTACCCCGCCTCGTTTAGAAACGGGGAGTAGGAATCGATCCTAAACCCACCCCAACCCCATTTATTTTGATAAAATACCCCTCGTATGGGACGGGTCCTTGTGGGTTCGGTTTTTTTTTGACATCCCTAGGTGTGACTAATTATAAAAACGATTAGAAAATTTTAGATAAAATAAAAGTGATTAAATTATTAACAAAAATAATTGATAGAATTATTAAAGAAAGTTTGAAATATTAGTTATAAAGTAAAATAATAATATTTTATTATTTAGAGATTGTAAAATGAAGAATGGTTGGAGTAGTAAATTTATGAAAATGAAATATTTTTGGAATATTCCATTTTCATTCTCCAAAATGGTTGGAGTAGTAAACACATTTTCATGGTGTATTCCACGCCAATGTGAAATACATGGTTGAACCATTTAGGTTGGAAACGTTAAATACAGGGGGAATTTCACGATAGCGTGAAATACTGCCTCTTCTTCAAACTTCACACCAAATCGAGTTTTCTTCCATTATTTTTCAAAAAAAAACTTACATATTTCAACAAAACAACAAAACTTATCAAGAATATCATCTAACAAACAAAATAATAAAATTGAATTATAAAATTTCCAGAAACTCATCCTCAAATCTTCTTTGTTGATTTTCCCTTAAGCTTCTAACAATTTCTTGTTACAAAGATTGTAATTAACACAGAATTGTGAGAACTAATGATAGGCTTGAGAAATAAAAGAAGTAGATTGTGTTAGGGTTTGTGATTGTAGAGTGAGAAGTTAAAGATAGTAGATAGAACGATGAAAAATATGACAAGGGTTAATATTTTAACTTTATGGTTATGGAGTGAAATGAAATTATAATAAGTGGTCACAAATATGAGAAACAATGGATGAGGCTAAAAACAAAAATAATGATTGTCAATGGGCTATTTTGGCAATTAACCCCTTTTACTATTTTTTTTGTTTGAAATATTATAATAACTCGGGGTTTGGGGAGGGGGGAAGACTCGAATACACGATCCGATGGTGTGGGTGTGAAGGGCATACCACCGGACCAACCTCATATTGTGTTTTTGTTTCCCTTTTTAATATTAATTGGATGTATTTTCATTTGATATTTTTGAAAATATGTTATCTACGTAGGATATTATTGGACGAAAATATGTTAAACATATATATTTTTTTAAGCTATATTAAATGTAATTTTGTAATTTGAAATCAAGTAAAAAGTCGGGAATTTTTTTTTACTTTTTTTTTTTTTTTTTTTCTGGGTGATTTAGATATTATTCAGTTGTTTGACCACTTAAAACAAAAACAGTTAATCGGTCCAATTCAGACTCATTAAGGGCACGTTTACTAATTGAGAATGAAGAGAATTATAATCAAGTTGCACCGGAAAGGGAATGGAGTGCAATCAAAATTAAGTTACTAAATTCTATTACAATGTTCACTAACTTTTTAAGAATTAAAAATGTGATCAAGTTTATATAAAGTTGATTATAAAATTACCACCGTGTAAAAATATATATATATATATATATATATACTAATATACATGAGTGATGTATGGGACATGGGTATTGCAATTAAATAATAATAATTTAAAAAATAAAAAAAATTCAAGTCAAAGCCAGGGGTAAGCATTTAATGAATCGGTTCATTTTTCTATAGAGCCGATAAAGTTCGCTTTTTGAAAATACGAACTGATCTAATAAAATTTACAATTGTCAACCGATCAAAAGCCAACTGAATTGGACCGGTTTGGTTTTTCGGTTTTGGTCATACTGGGCTAAATTCATGAGCTTTAATTATTATACATATTTTCATATTTTAATCCTTTTGGGCCTTCAACCAAATTATATTATAGGCTTGAACAAATTGAAAATACTAGTTTAAAATAATATTCAACAAAAAAAAAAAAAAAAAAAAAAAAAAAGAGAATATGTTGTGACACACTTTCATCATGGACCGTTAACTATTAAACTAGGGTTTTCTTTTTTTTTATATAAGTTGGATCTCGGATCGGTTTTCCGGTTTGAGATAGCGAACCGGGAAAAAAAACCGATCCAATCGATTTAAAAAAAAAAAATGAACCGAATTGAACCGACCACCATAAGAAAACTGGAAAAAAAACCGATTAGATCGGTTCAGTTCGGTTTATTGGTTTTTTGCCCACCCCTAGTTAAAACTACGTGACTTCATCCGTTCACTTCTTTATTTATTTATTTATTTATTTTTAATTTTTTTTAATTATTTATAATTCACAATTCATATATATTTACCAAATTCACTGTAGCAGTTCACTTTTTTTTTTTTTTTTTTTTTTTTTTTAATTGATAGTTAATATATATATTTGTTTATTTATTTATTAATTTCAAGTGAGAACATTTTAGTAAAAATATATGAATTCCCTTTTTCAATCGGGAAAGGAAATTTGATTTCTATGATGAGTAGGGAAATCAAGTTCCGTTTCTTTCTTTACTTTTGCACATCACCTGTTAGCAGAGCTGTAGTGCACCTTCTTTCCACTTGAGTGATGAGGGGTTTAAATCTCACCATACACATTTTACAAGCATGTGTGGGGAGTTTTCTTCCCAGGTTATGGGAGTAGATATCCAGACCGTACATGTATTATTTGATCTTGACAGGTCCTGGCATTCTTATTGTAATAGTTTTTGTAATACTTCAAGAAAAAAAAAAGTTCCGCTTCTTTTAGAAACTTAATTTCTATTTTGTTTGTGGGGTTCACATAATTTAATTAAAAAAATAACAATAAACACTGAAAATTCACAAATTAATAACTTAATTCCCTTTCCCTAATAGGATTCATTATTATTTACGTCATAACTATTAAGTGCAAAAAAAAAAAAAACCACCCATAATGTAGCGTTTGTTTTTTCTGAAATATGAATAAAGTTTAATTGAACTAAATCCCAAAAGACAAGTTGAGATTGACCCAAATACTTAGTGGTATGCCCCTCGCACTCACACCACTAGGTCATGAGTTCGAGTATCTCCCCTTCTCTAAATCCTAAATTAGTGTAATATTTAAAAGTATAAAAAAAAAAATCAATCATGGAAAGGTGTTAACAAATAAATCTTAACCGCCTGTTTGTTTTTCATTACAATAATGCTACTTTGCCTAAATTTAGTGCTTAAATTTGATGCCCAAATGATGTGGCATCATTGTAATCCATTTATTTAAATTGTATTAGATTTGCAAGATTTAAATGAATGGATCACAGTGTTGTCACATCATTTGGGTACCAAATTTGGGCAACGTAACATTACTCTTTTTCATTATAATGTCGGAATATAAACATATGAAAACTTGTTATAAAGACATTGTTGACGGTGATTTTTCGATGGTCAACCGGTCAACGATTTAGGTTGGTGAAACCTGAAGATAAACGTAATGAAAGTAGAAAAATAAAAAGATGAGCAAGTATAACACATATTTTACGTGGTAAAACCCCAAGGCGGGGAAACATCCACGGTGCCGGTGACGGCGAGAAGTGATCCACTATGAATATAAGGATTACACACTCAATGCTCGTTCTCTCTCAAATAATTGCTTATGATGATCCCCCAGATATAATGAATACATTGATGTATTTATAGGGTTTGATCTAGGGTTGCCCTAGTTTCTGTCGTATAAAAGGTGGACTCATTAATTAGAGTTTTTGTAGGATTCTTGTAGAGTAGATAAATTAGGACCCATTTCTTATTTGGTGTGTATCCTTCTAGAAGCTTACGGTTCTTTCTTGATTAAACTTCTCTGGTACTGGAGAGGAAATAGAGATATTTCCTTATTGGAATATTATCCTAAGATTCCGTATCTATGCAAATCTCTTCCTGATATGGCCTATCTTGGTAAGGCTGTATTTCCCGTTTTTGGCTAAGTACTGATTTTTGGCCGAGCACACTTGGCCGAGCAGACTTCTAGCCGAGTGGAATGTTGGTCGAGTGGAATGTTGGCCGAGTAGACTTCTAGCCGAGTGGAATCTTGGGCGAGTGGAATCTTGGCCGAGTAGACTTCTAACCGAGTGGAATGTTGACCGAGTGGAATGTTGGCCGAGTGGAATCTTGGCCGAGTAGACTTCTAGCCGAGTGGAATGTTGACCGAGTGGAACCTTGGCCGAGCAGAATCTTGGCCGAGTAGACTTGGCTGATTGAAACCCTTGGCCGAACAGGTCTTTAGCCAACCATATTCCATCTGCAGATGGTCCCTTATATGGTGATGTCATGCATTCATATTGACCCTTTTGATAACGTGTCTCACATTTGACTTTTTATGACGTGGAATCACTATATTTCCGCATTACCCGTTATCTTTGCTGACGTGTCATACTGACGAAAAAACCCCTATAACAGACATATATACCCTTTTTAACATTAATTTGATATATATATATATATATATATATATATATATATATTTAGTATTTAAACTAACATTTATCAAATTAATGAAATTGCTATTTGAAAATATAAATTAAAAAAATTATAATTCAAAAGTCAAAACTATAAATAAAATAAAGGGGTTTTTACAATTTGGTCTCAACTTAATTGGAAAACATCACTTTTTTACTCCTTAATTCAAATTTCATCAATTTGGTCCTTATATAATTGAAAATCAATCAAATTAGTCCTACCGTTAGTCAAAGTAATAGTAGGACTAACTAAATTGATTTTCAATTATATAAGGACCAAATTGATGAAATTTGAATTAAAGAGCAGAAAAGTGATGTTTTCCAATTAAGTTGGGACCAAATTGTAAAAACCCCTTATTATTATATGTTATATGAAATTTTTTTTAAAAAAATAATATCATTTATTTAAAATAATAAATATTTGAAAGTCATGGTTATTTAGTCACAAGACTCATAACTATTCCAATTCCATCCCATTAATCAGGACATGTGTTTTGGGATTATAGTTTATAACGTAACACATATGGCAGAGGTTCATAATATATATTAATAACCAATTTCTTTAAATGTGAAAATTTTCAGATTCGAAGAGATCTGGAAAATTAAAAATAAAACAAAAAAAATTAAAATTATATTTCCAAATTTTCAGATTGAATCTCCACCATCCATCATAATTATAATTATTTATTATAATATGGGAAATATAAATATAAATATATATATATATATATATATATATATATATATATATGATCAGAGGAAATAGGGGGAAATAGCACCAAATTCCATGTGGTAATATCACCAAGTTATAAAGTGTTGTGGAAATAGCACCAAAGTATGTGATCCGCTCAAATTGCCCCTCACTTATTCTTTCATCCCCTCTATCTCTCACTCTCTCTTTCTTCCTCTCTCTCTGTTTTTTTTTTTTTTTCAAAAACCTCCATTGATCCATCAATGAAGATCAAAACGACCTCTGTCGAAACGACCTCCGGTGAAACGACCTCTGTCAAAATGGTTGACTCCCTTTGATGGAGATGAAAACGACCTCCGTTATTAAAAAAATTCTGGAAATAAGTATCGGGTATTTGGATATAAGTCTCGGGTACCCGAGACTTATTTCAAGCTATTTCCAGCTACCCGAGACTTATTGTAAAATAACCGAGACTTATTTCCAGAATTTTTTTTATAATGGAGGTCGTTTCGAAGACCTCTAATGGAGTCGACCGTTTCGACAGAGGTCGTTTCGACAGAGGTCGTTTCGATCTCCATTGATGGATCAATGGAGGTTTTTGAAAAAAAAAGGAGAGAGGAAGAAAGAGAGAGAAGAAGAAAGAGAGAGTGAGAGAGAGAGGATGAAAGAATAAGTGAGGGCAATTTTGGTAGATCATATACTTTGATGTTATTTTTACAAAACTTATTAAGTTTGTGACTTTTCCACAAATGGCTTTGGAAAGAGTGCCATAAAAAAAATGCCTCATTATGATTATTATTAATAGAATCAATTAATGTGTATGTTGATGACTTTGTGAACTCTATAAGTTTAGATTATTATATATATCATAAATTGGAAATATAAGATTATTATTATATATATACACAGTCTTTCTATTATCAGTTCGAACTGACAAAAGTTATATCAGTTCCTTGCATGTGGGCCATTGGATTTAAATACTTTGACTGACAAGTGCATATAGCCAAGTCAAAGTATTTAAATCCAGTGGTCCACATGCAAGGAACTGATATAACTTTTATCAGTTCGAACTGATAATAGAATTTCTGTATATATACATATTTTAATAAATATTATTAGAATTATATGTTATGTTGTATAATTAGATATATTAGAATATAAAAAAAATTCTTACAAAAAATTCATAAGAATATAGTATCATTTATTGTATACCATGTGTCGCGACCACAACAAAAGTAACTATTTTTATATTATATGAAAAAAAATAAAAAATAAAAATATAGTATCATTTAATATAGGCATATCTAATTATGGGAAACATCACTTTTTTACCCTTGAATTCAAATTTCATCAATTTGGTCCTTATATAATTGAAAATCAATCAAATTAGTCTTACCGTTAGTTAAAGTGACAGTTTTGATTAACTTGGGACCAAATTGTAAAAACCCCTAAAATAAAATAAATGTAAATAAATGGTATCAGCGGAGACGGTGGATTCGTCTCCAGATAAGGAAAGGAAATTTTATTTTAGAGTAATTGGCATAAATCCCCCCTCGAGTGTATATAAATTTGCATGTTGCCCCCTAAACTTTTTTTTTAGGCATGTTGCCCCCTGAACTATCACTTTATTGGCAATCCTTTGGTTTTTTTCCCCCCTGAGGGGGCATTTTTACTCTTGTTCTGCCAATAAGTGATAGTTCAGGGGGCAACATGCCTAAAAAAAAAGTTTAGGGGGCAACATGCAAATTTATATACACTCGAGGGGGGTTTTGTGCCAATTACTCTTTATTTTAATTAAAAATATTATTTGTTGTCATTCAAGGGCAATTTTGGAAATAAGATATCTTATTTAAACCCTAAACTTTCTGGAAAAAAAAAACCCTAAAATCAACTTGCTAACATAACTCTCCAGAGCCTCTGGAGACGGCGACCTGAAAATCGGCGACAATCTGAAACTCGGCGACCTGAAAATCAACCATGAGGCCGATACTGATGAAAGGCCATGAAAGGCCATTGACGTACCTCAAATACAACAAGGACGGCGATCTGCTTTTCTCTTGTGCCAAAGACCACACTCCCACCCTCTGGTTCGCCGACAACGGCGAACGTCTCGGAACCTACCGTGGTCACAACGGCGCCGTTTGGTGCTGCGATGTCTCCAGTAACGCCCATATTCGCTCTTTTTTTTTTTTTTTTTTTTTTTTTAAATTTTTAATAGTGGATTTATTTACTTGTTAGTGAAAAGCTATAATAGACTTTTGTTTTTAATTGAATTGCAGGAGATTCTACGCGTCTTATTACTGGAAGTGCGGACCAGACAGCCAAGTTGTGGAATGTTCAAACGGGAGCTCAGTTGTACACATTCAATTTTGATTCTCCGGCGAGGTCTGTGGACTTTTCGGTTGGCGATAAGCTTGTTGTTATCACCACCGATCCTTTCATGGAATTGACCTCTGCTATTCATATCAAACGCATCGCTGGGGACCACACTGAACGTATGTTAGCTCATCGTTTTATTCCCTTTTACTTTTCATATTCATATCTGCTTGACGAAAATTTGCAACCCAGTTTCTTAGTGAATAATACTTTTTAACATTCTTTTATTAATTTTAGCACATATACTAACCCAGTTGGTGGATAAAAAAACGTTTTTCATTCTATGTATTGCCTACATTGGTGAGTTTATTCTTTTGTGTTGCATAGGGAATATGTCTAGGTGACCTATTTTTTGCAAACTTAAAGCTTGTGATTGTTATCTGGATTTAAGAAAGTAAGATGCATTCAGCTTATTGTTATTTTAAATAACTAATGCCAAATTACCAGTGTTCTAAAGGGCACTAGGCACTAGTCGGGCGGTGGCCCGGCGCCTAGGGTGCCTGGGTGCCGCCTAGTCAGCGCCTCGGTGACCTCCTGCTGGTGGCTGCCATGAGGGGATGGCGGTCGGCTGCGGCTGGTTGGAGGAGTTGTTGATCAAAGGGAGGAGAAAAGAAAAGAGGTGCTGCTGGTTTGGGCTTCATTAAACAAAAGCCATAAACGACATTTTTTTGGTCTTCTTTTCTTAAAAAAAAAAAAAAAAACCCTGGGCAGTCAACGCCGCCTAGGCCGTATTGACTCCACCTAGGTGTCATCTGGCGCTGATTATGCGCCCGGCCGCCTAGGCTCGCCGATTAGGGCATAATCGGGACAGCCAGTGGCCCCCAAGCGTGTAGGTGTTTTTTAGAGCACTGTAAATTACATTGAATCTCAAAATCGTACTCTTAACCACCTACTATTCCTTATCATTTTATTGTAATTTTTTATATTATTGTCTGTCTTGAATTGGTTGTCATGCACTCTAGAATGCCATTATTATGAGTTGAGTTTTGCTCTTAATGTTTTTAATCTTTTTCATTTTAAGAGAGAGAACAGTAAAATTAGTCCATTTGATTTGTTTATAGAGGAAATATAATGGTGGTTTAGGAATTAGGACTATGATATTCAAATAGCATGGCTGAAGGTCAACTTGGGTTTTGACATGTTTCAATTGTCTTGAATTTTGATTGATGTAGCCTTTCTTGCAATTGCATAGCGGGTCGTATACTGAAATAAGAATAATGTTTGCCTATTATTGGATAAATTTACAATGCTTAATTATCGACTTATCGTTATCCTGTAAGTATTATTTGATCTGCCATTATCCTGATACCTGACATTTTAGGTCAACTATAATACGTGCTTGTGCTTTTAATTATGGGACAGTTTAATTTACAATTCATCACTGTTTCAACTTAATTTTGTCTATCATGTCATTTTCTAGAAACCGGTGAATCTGTGCTCACTCTAAAAGGCCCACAGGGAAGAATAAACAGAGCCGTTTGGGGACCCCTGAACAGAACAATCATAAGCGCTGGAGAAGATGCCATAATTCGTATTTGGGATTCTGAGGTACTGGCTATATTATGTTCAGAATTGGCATGTCCAGTACTTTGGTTAAATGCATTTGCAATTCTGAATTGATCATTACAATATATCTGGCTCTATGCTTGTCTTCAGATTCTTGTGGAGATAGCTTTTTATGTTAGTTCTTAAATTGGCGTTTCTCACTATTTGTGCTTTTAATTCTTTAATCTGTTGGTTAACTGTATTGAGTTTATTTAGGGATTTTAACTATTTTTCTCTATCTTTCTTTAAAAATAAAATAAAATAAAAAAATAAATCTGTCTCTCTATCAAACTTGCAGACAGGAAAATTGCTTAAAGAAGCTGACAAGGAAATTGGTCACAAAAAGACAATAACGTCATTGTCAAAATCTGCAGATGGATCACACTTCCTCACTGGTTCCCTGGATAAATCTGCTAAGGTAGTGCTTGTTAGAACACTTCAATTTGGCACATTCTTCTTCTTTTTTTTTTTTTTTTTTTCCAGGTTCATCTCTTTCTTCAATTGACCTGACCTTTTCTGGTATCATTGCAAATGCTATCAGCTTTGGGATTCCAGAACGTTGACTCTCATAAAGACCTATGTGACAGAACGCCCGGTCAATGCTGTTACTATGTCTCCACTTCTTGATCATGTATGTACTGAAAATACGAATTACTGAACTCATGCTACCTGTGTATTAGCATTTATTTGCATCTGTCCTTCATGAGATGCATTATAATTCTCAGCATAATAAAACACATTAAAATTCCTTGAATTGTTGCGCTGATCAGTGAGATTTTGTATTTGAAAGAGTAATCTATTTTTTTTGCCGTTCTTCCTAAGCCATTGGGTCCTGAAAAAGCCTTTACTTCTCATGCACTGCAATATTTTGTTCAGAGTTCTCGTTCTAGCAAATTCTAATTAATTGTCAATAGTAAGTAAACTAAATCCTCTCCTGCAAATGTAAGTCAATCCAGTGCATTTTGTTTTGAGTTTGCCAAATACCTAAATCCAACATATACCTCACATTAAGAAATATATAAATTATCTAGCTTAGTTTCAATTGAATATAGAAATAATCATGGTCAAACTTAAACCAACAAGTCACATGGGTTCTGTGATATGGAATTTCACATTTGCGTGATATTTTTGTGATCAAATTATAGTTCATTCACTGTTCAAACTGAGGATTCAGTCTTATTATTTTGAGCTCTATAGTCTAGACTATTAGCAATCAAACATTGTATAGCTATAGAGTTGAAATTGGGTTGTGTAACAGAAGTTTGATCGGTAAAATATTCAGCTTAGTTAAAAACATAGAGTTTTATCTCGGGTGATATTTGGTGGGTATAGAGATTTAGTTTATTTTTGGTGGCCTTAGAGTGGATATCCGCATGAACTAGATCTTCAGTGTCTCATCAGAGGAGAAAACTGCTTGAAGTGTCTTTGACTCTATTTAGGAAGTGTCTTTAGTGTGCAAAGGTTATGGGTAATAGTACTTGTATTTGCAATTACCAATGCTACCTAGTTACATAATGTAACTGGAAGAGAGAATCATTATATGATGAAGCACTTTGTCCCTGTAATATAATTCATGTAAATTTGTAAGAGATTTGATCAAGTAGTTCCAAAGTAACTGAATGGACAACAGAAAGGAGATGATTCATGCAGTTTCATGTGTTTTATATCTTTTATTTTGCATTTACAACATTTCTTCTAGATTTGAATGTTTTTATCCTTTCCAGGTGGTGCTTGGAGGTGGTCAGGATGCATCTGCAGTCACAACAACAGATCATCGTGCTGGGAAGTTTGAAGCCAAATTCTTTGACAAGGTTAATATTGTCCAATGAAGTTGTGTATTTTGCGAAGAACTGTGATTGTAGTTTCTTCAGTTTATGATGTTGTTTGGCTTTTTAATGTGTAGATTCTTCAAGAAGAAATTGGGGGTGTGAAAGGGCACTTCGGACCTATAAATGCTTTAGCTTTTAATCCTGATGGCAAAAGGTACTCTTTCTGCAGCTAATTATTATTCTAAGACTGGATGATGCATAGCTTGTCATTTTTAGAGTTGTGTAAAATTATTATCAAGTGTCATTTGTTTATAGTATGTGGAGCTCAATTTGGTGTTCTGTCCAGTGCTGTCTATGGTTGAGTCTTGAGAGTAGTGTGTACATGCATAATTAATACACATTGGAAATAGCACATGTAATATCAAATTATCAATAATTGTTGAAAGTATGTTCATCTAAAGGAAAAAAATGAGACTGTTTATATGTCTTGTCGTAATTTAATAATAATTCCTGGTGTGGAATCTATAAGCTTTCTTGTTTCATGGTTGTGCAAAGCAAAAATACTTTTATCTTAGGTGATTATTGACATAATGCAGCCTTGATTTGATTATTGAAAGATTCTTGCATGCTAATCTGTCGTATAAACATGTTGATGCCTAGAATGAGGAATTGTTTCCCCATTAATTTTTTCTTCATCAGATGCGTTAAAATAAGTTATTATTATTGAACTTTTATTGCCATTTTTATAACTCAGTTTCTCGAGTGGAGGTGAAGATGGTTATGTAAGGATACATCACTTCGACCCGGACTATTTCAATATCAAGATCTAATTTTGTAGCACTGATATTAGAATTTGCAGCAACTGGGAGGAATATTGTTGTTTGTCTGTGGAAGCACAATTTTGTTAAAGTTAAATCTTGGTGCACATAATCACCCTTTTCTAATTTTGTTTATTTCAAGAATTGCTTTTTTATTTATTTTCATGCAATTGTAATAGATTTGATTTTAATGTTTAAGTTAATGAATCTTTTTAATAGATTTATATACTTGTTATACATCCTAGATTCTTAATTATTCTAAATTTTAATTTACTAGTTATATTGACCTTCTGGAAATTCACAAAAGCGTATAAAATTATGTATGCTTGAAACTTGAAAGTGTTATGTTATCCTTATCCCCGACCTTTTTATCTAAGGACGTGATTAGATTAGATTATATTGGATCCATGATTTAAAAACCCATTAGATTGGATAATAGGTTTTCATATATTAAGTAGGTTTTTTTATTTTTTTATTTATTTTTTTTATTTATTTATTTATTTATTTTTTTTATTACTCTATTACATAAATCGGGGTTTTTTTTTTGGAGAGACGGAGGACTTGAACCCGCAACCTTGTGGTGCAGGTGTGAGGGGTTTTAACACCGGACCGCCTTGTTCTTGTTATATATTAAGTAGTTATTCTGCCAAAATATATCTAGTCAGTATGTTTATTTCCATATTTTTATACTCATGAGGAGCCTAATTAAGTAATTGATGATTCAACACCAAATGTAATTTAATGAAGTACATGGATATAGCAAAATTATCCCTTAAGAGGATCAAATTGTACATTTACCCCAACACAAACATTTTAACAAAATTATTTTCTTCAAAAAAAAAAAAACACAAACTTGCTGCTTACATCGGAAGAGGAAGCGCACTTAAGCATGAGTACTTGAATGATTTACATAATGCACCTCGATTTTCAAACAATCTTTTGATTCAATTTAATTACTTGCTGCTTACATCGGAAGAGGATGTAAATGGTTTAATGGATTAATGGTTGCATAGAATTTTGATCGAAAACAAATCAATAGAACCTGATCAGTACACATTAAAGTTTCATTTTTATTCCTGACTACTGATAGATAAAACTCATGGTAGTGGAAGCAGAAGTGTAACCTCCATCGATAACAAGATTATGTCCTGTTATAAACCCAGAATCATCACTAGCTAAGAACAAGGCAGCTTGAGCTACATCTTCTGTGCTTCCACATCTCCCTTGCAACAAACTCCCTTTTTCGCCCACTATCTTTCCTACTTCTTCAGGGCTCATGTCCTTTTTCCCTAGAAACTTCCTGTAAGAATCCACAAGCATCTCCGAAGGAACTCCATGAGGCGAAATGCAGTTCACCCTGATCCCGTGCATACCCAACTCACACGCTGTGCTTTTCATCAACCCAAGTATAGCCTCCTTTGACAATGAGTAGGCATGACCTCCTAGCCCGCCCATTATGGCAGCTGAGCTCGACGTGCATATGATAGAACCACCTTTTCGTCCTTCCATCATTGCCCTTGCCGCGTGCTTGATTCCATGTAGAATGCCATTCACATTAACAGATACTATATGCTTTACTTGGTCCATTTCAATTTTAGTAATGCTGCCTCCAGGTCCTGCAATGCCAGCATTGTTGAAGATTATGTCTAGTCGGCCTTTCCATGCTAGTGCAAGCTGGACTGCTGCTTCCACATCGGCTTCCTTTGTCACATCACAGTGTATGTATCGGCCTCCAATTGAATTGGCTAGAGACACGCCTAGTTCATCGAGTAAGTCTGCAATGACAACATTGGCACCATTTTGTGCAAAGACTTGTGCTGTGGCTGCTCCAATCCCTCTTGCCCCACCAGTTATCACAGCAACTTTGCCCATCAACCTAGCAAAAATGTAAACCATTTATGTGGGATTATTCTTTAACTTGCAATGATTCTAAAATCCAATTCTAAGTAAAAAGATTTCTAACCTCTTTGAAGATATCCTTTGTGCATCCGGTGCATCATCATCATCATGGATATGTGAATCTGTTGGCTTCATTTTGTTACTTGGAAACTTTGTTGGTAATTGGATGGCATTATATAAGGAAATTCAAATGCCATAAAAAGATCAAAGAATGTGTGAACATTTATGTAATGCTAAAATATCACAACTATGTTTCTTGAGAAGTTTTTTTTGTTTATGTAAAATATTGTGAACACTCTTTTTCACCCCAACAACTACTTCCAAACCATAAACTAAAAACTACTTTCTAACCATACTACCTTTTTTTAAGTTAATGTTTATTTTTGTTATCTTATTTGTAGTTGCAACTTTGTTAACTTGAACCAATAATCTCGCGGTGTAGGTGTGAGAATCATACCACCAGGCCAATCTCATCCTTTTTTTTTTCTTTTTTTTTTTCAATTAAAGTATTTGTTTTCTTTTTCTTTTTTTAATTTTTAAAGTATTTGTTTTCATTTATAATTTAAGATTATAATTAAAAGTATTAAAGCATTTTCAATGTTATTATGCACTAGGAGAAAATTGAGTACCATGTGTAATAGAACATCTTCATGTTATCTATCATGATTATTATGATTTGTAGTCAAAGATGAAGAATCTCCTGAGATTTGATCGAACGGCTGAAGAAAAATCACCTTCTGATTTGACATGATAGTGACACGTGTAGATTAAACCTTCCTTAAATAGCAATTTCCTTGGATTGAGACCACTTTAGTATGTGGTTAATTTTAGCGGGAAAAGCCGTTATAAGAGGATTCTAGAGTCTCTGCATTTTCATTTGCGCTCTACTCTAGACTCTACTTGGTCATCAACGGAGACGCAGGTAAATCTCTCATCATTTCTTCCGCGCTCCTGTTTGGTTTCCGAGAAAGATTGAAGAAAAAGAAAATCAATTTTCTCGTCAACCAAACAGAGTCTTGATTACATTATCTTTCTCTAAATATGCTTTTACAATTAAAGTAGATTACGGAGTGAATTTTCTTTCGTGGTTTGTTTGGCTGTTGAGAAAATTTGTTTAGGAAAATTTCTTCGGCTGTTGTCCAGAAGGTTTTAGATAATTCTATATTTAATCTGTTGCAAATTTGTCGAATTTTAAGTCTGCAAGATTTTGTAATTTCGTTTCTTGGTTGTTGTTTGATTTAGTTATGGAGAAGGTGAAGGATTGGAATTACAAGATGATAAAGAAGATTGGAGAAGGAGGGTTTGGTCAGGTTTACTTGTGTCGTAATCGCGAGACTGGACAAAAAGTAGCTATTAAGATGATTACTCTTATGAATCAAACTCTGGGTTTCCCAAGCTATATAATTAGAGAAGTCTCCATTCTCAAAGAATTGGACCATGAAAACGTTGTCAGGTATAATCATTTCTGCTTAATTAATTTAATATACTAGTAAACATGAACTTAATTAATTTGGATGCAGATTGCTGGAAGTACGGAGCAGCGGCAAATATGTGTATCTTGTTTTTGAGTATCTACACCTTGATCTTTTTACATTTATCGAGCGTCAAAAGAAAACTACCAATTCGCTTATAGTAAAAGTAAGCAACTTGTTTCTGATTAATTTTGTTCACTATAGAGTATAGAAACATCATATTGTTCTTTGTTTGACAGGCTATCCTGAAGCAAATTCTGGTTGGTTTAGCTTATTGTCACTCCCAGAAGGTCATACACAGAGATTTGAAGCCTGAAAATGTTCTGATAGATCTCAAGAACAACACTGTCAAAATTGCAGATTTTGGACTCGCCAGACCATTCGGAGTTCCTATCAAATATTTTAGCTCCAGAGTATTATATCAACATTTGCCTTTTCTATTTTATATTGATAAGTTGAGATTTCTCGTGACATATGAACTGCATTTTATCTGCAGGAAATACCTTACTCGTATAAATCGCCTGAGGAGCTGTTGGGGGGCGTTAACGAATACTCTATTCCTATAGACGTGTGGGGTGTGGGTTGTATATTCGCTGAGATGATAAATAGAGATAGATTATTCCCTTTTAGTAAACGGTTTGATCAAATGTCACTCATTTGTAGGTAGGTATTGATCACAACCTGTTTCAGTTTTGATTCTTGCTTTACAAGTATATATAATCCTTATTCAATTCTTATTGTGAAGTCTCATGGGAACACCAACCGAAGAAACTTGGCCTGGAGTGACTTTAATAGGTGACCTTCTTCAAAAGATTCCTGCTTATGACCCTGTGGTAAGCCCTATTTTTTATTCATTTTTTCCTAGAATCTTCAAATTATATGGTTTATTCATTGTTTACATCTTGTGCAAGGCAGGATTTGGCTGAAGAGTTCCCTGATCTTGAACCAGATGGAGTTGATCTACTCTCCGTAAGTCTCAAAATGCCACTGCTACCATTTCTTTGATTATAGTGGCAGATTTGAGGTTTTCATCACTGATGCCTAGTTTTGTGTGTTTAATTACCAGAAAATGCTGTGCTTGGACCCGAACCAGAGAATTACAGCAAGCGATGCACTTAAGCACCGATACTTGGAAGGCGTTGAAAATGTGTCCTTTGCATTGCGTCCATCTCAATCCTTCCTTCTCTCTTTCATTTGTCTTGGCCAAACCTAACCAAAGTGCCATGCTTTCCATTCTGAAGCTCTACTTTTTCCCTGTATATGGTTTTATAGTTTTTGCCTAGTTTCAATTTCAAGCTTGGAACACACAGATTTTTGAGGTCTATTAATGAACTTGCTACTACCATTTGCTCTGCTAATTTGTAAATACAAACTTGCCAGCTTGTTTTAGGACTTTTGCTACTTGTATGTGAATTGTTGTGAAGGATGCTTGCTTAGTTGCTTTGTATGTCATAGGAGCGCCTCTTCTTTTTTTCAATTTTTTTTTTTTTTTTTTTTTTTTTTTTTTTTACTTTTACTTTTACTTTTACTTGTGGATTAAGTAATAGTTGGCAAGATGAGGTTGATCTAGTGGTTAAGCCGGTCCCTAATACCCACCTATGAGGTTGTGGGTTCGAGTCCCTCATCTACCCCCCAAAATCCAAATAATTGTAATTTTTTTATAAAAAAGAAAAAAAAAATGGTAATGGTTGCAAATTATGTTTCAATAAACTTGAGCGTATATACAAATCTAATCATACATAACATAATTATATCTCTTCAAGAATGGGTGCATGCCCAACGACTAGACCTGCGACCATCTTCCCGACACACTCTTTATTTTATTTTTGACATACAAAACATAATTATGTTTCAATATGCCTGAACGTATATACAAATCTAACCATTCATAACATAATCACACCGCTTCTACAGTGTGGGTACATGCCTAATGACTAGACCCGTGATCTTCTTCCTAACACACTCTTTATTTTATATTTGACATGCACTCTCTGACATACATAAGATAATCCAATGTTTTTAGACCATGGTTTGCTTTGCGTCCAGAAAAAGGAGAAAACTTCAATACATTTAAGCGTATATATAAATATAATCATACATAATATAATCATAACGCTTTAAGAGTGAATACATACCAAACGACTTGACCTGCGACCCTATTTTTGACACTCTTTATTTTATTTTTAACATTCACCATACATGACATACATAAGATAATCTAATGCTTTGAGACCATGGTTTGCTTTGACGTCCGGATAAGAATAAAAACTTCAATACGCATGAGTGTATATATATATATATATATCTAAACCTGTATAACATAATCATACCCTCTTCATGCTGACTTTTCAAGCAACTACACGTTGATCAAATCTATCCATATGGGATGATTCGACCCATATGCATTAAGGTAACTGCGTATATTTTCTTTTATCTCTTTAATATATTAATCTATTTGTACTCAAATTTTTTAGCAGATGCAACTTGGGTTACCAATTTGACTTTATAGTACATCTACATGTGAAATGAGATACCTCGTGGCATACACAAAATGAACCTTGAAGTGATGGTAAAATCAAAATAACTAATTTATTTTCATTCATTCAATCTAATAAATACATAGTAATGTTATATTTTACTTTATGTTGTAGTGTCCGATTTGCGGCCGCAAGGAGTATGCGTACCTTATCACTTTAACAACTAATGGGTGATTACACGAGACGGTGGTAGAGTCAAAATCACAACCATTGAGATCTATGGAATGGAAATGAACCTCAAAGTGAAAGTAAAATCAAAATAAGTGTGTTCTTTTCATTCATTCAATCTAATAAATCTATAGTAATGTTAAATTAGATCTATAGTAATGTTATTTTTTTACTTTATGTTGTAGTGTCTGGATTGCGGCCGCAAGGGGTATGCATAGTTTGTCACTTTGACAACTAATGCAGTGATTACATAAGACAGTGGTGGAGTCAAAATCGCCACAATTGAGGTTTATGGAATAGAAATGAACCTTAAAAGTGATGGTAAAATCAAAATAATTGTGTTCATTTCATTCATTCAATCGAATAAATATATAGTAATGTTATTTTATACTTTATATTGTAGTGTCCGAATTGCAACCACTAGGGGTATGCGTAGCTTGCTGATCGTCACATTTTTGTAACTATAGATCACCATTTATTATCGTTTGTGCTCGTCGAGCGTTTTTTTATATAACGTGTAATTGAGCATTTTGTAGGTAAAAGTTCCCTTCAGATGTTATTTGAGCTTAAAGTGTGAAATTGGGCAATTATTCAAAGTTAAAAGCAAAGTGCGGAATGAAAGCGCGGGCAAGAAGCCGCACCATAAAGTTGCACCGACCTCCAGTAGGTTGTGCAAGAAGATCGGTGCAAAAAGGAAGCTACACTCTAGCGCACTCAACACCAAAATAATATGCGGGTTAGAGAGTGCAGGCTAGAAGCCACACTAAGGATCCCGCAACGAAGATTAGAGAATTGTGCAGAATGCCATAGTGTGGGATCCAAGCTGCACCAAGAACTTAGCGCCAAAGTCCAAAAGCCAATACTACTTCCAATGTGCGGGGTCAACCTGTACTACCAAGCAGCACCAACCGCGCCATATCAATAAATGTCCAGATTTTGTGACTTATCCTCTTATCCCACTATATAACCCCCTCTCTTGCACGAAATGAACCCTAACCTAGTCACACATTTTCACTCCCATTTTTAGTTTAGAGAGATAACCACATATAAGTGAGAAAGAAGCTTCAAAAGCTCCATGGAGGGCTCTTCTTTATGGATGCCTTACCATCACCAGCCTCTAGGGAGATTGTTGTGCCTTTAAACGCTTCATTTGAGAGGGTTGATTTTCATTTCTAACTCATATACACTCTTCCAATTTTGTTCTTCATAGTGATCTCATTGCACATAACTTAGCATTGATTACCTTAGTACATTCATCTTATGGATTGCTTGTTGAGATTTGTATTCTCTTACTAGATGGACTTTTTGAAATGATTTTAGGCAATGTGTGTGCATAACTACTAAAATAGCCTAAACACTATTTATGTCCCTATTGTGTACTTCCATTGCCAAATTTGAGGCCAAACACTTAAACCTTTCATTCATCACCCACATCCCTATTAAACCATATAACCTAAACAAGAGCTATACCCTTAGGGATAGGCATTTCCCCATGAGGCCCCATCCTCCACAGGCCCCCATGGGGTTTTAGTGGTAAATTTTTCCCTTTGGGGGTAGGGTTCGGGCAAACTTGGCCCCTATCTTGTAAATGAAGGAGGTGGTAGGGACCCCACCCCAAAACCCAAACCCATTCCCCCATTTCCCCCAAATTACATCTATACATGAGTATTAACTATTAAGTAATGAGTACTGACTACTAAGTTAGTCTACGACTTTGAGTACATAACCCTTTCACGATTCACCCTAGTTTAAATTTAACTATAACCCATTACCCATTAACTCATTAAGTCATTAACCCTAGTAAATCTAAACTACAGTACCGTCCAAGAGATTCAACTAGTTAAGAGACCAAGAGACAAGAGTTCTTCACTCTTCAGTCTTCACTTATTCTCTTTAACTCTCTCTTGTTTGAATTGTTCTTTGCAAAACCCTAGCCACCCAACCCAAGTCCCCTCTCCTAGTCTCTTGACTACCACGGTGTAATCCAGTTGACTGTTACCACGGTGAGTCTCCGATCTAGTTGTTTTATTATTGTCTTTTCTTTTATTTTTTTGATAGTGTTGTTTAACTTGTTTTCTTCTCATATATTTGTGTTGTTTTTTGTTGAATGTTGAATAAATATTCACTTTTCTTTTATTTCTCTTGATTTATTGTTTTTACAGGCAAAATGTCTTCTCAACCAGAAGATGCTGACCTCAACAAATTGATTCAAATACTGTAGATGTTCCTGAATCTAGTGTTCAATCTAGAGAATCAAAAAGAAAATTTATGTAAGTAGTTTAGGAACATTATGTTTTAGGTCAGTATTTGCAACTATTGTAAAAAACCATTTTCTACAAATAGTGGGACAAAGAATTTACATGAACATATTAAATATGTAAGATGCGGTTTGGGCAAAAAAGACTTGATTACTTTCAGAATCGGTTAATAGGAAAAAGGTCAAATAATGATGGGAATGGGATGAGTAGTTCTTGCCTAACCCTAGCAACTCAACATTTTGACAATAATACATTGTTCTAGGAGTGAGCTTGCTAGGATGATTATTATGCTTAACTATCCTCTTAATATGGTTAGGCATGAGGGTTTTAAAGATTTTTGTAGGTCACTCAAACCGTTATTTAAGCATGTATCTAGGAGAAATATTAGGGGTGATATTTTAAAGATGTACGGGGAAGAAAAGGCTAAGGTAGTAAGCTTGCTGGGAAACATTCTAGGTAAGGTTGCAATCACTTTAGCTATGTGGACTGCAACCAACCAAAAAAAGGGCTACATGACTATCACGGCACACTTCATCAATGAGTCGTGGCATTTACAAGGTTGGCTTTTGAGGTAATTAGAACTTTTTATTTTATTTAATTATTACATATTGTGTTTTAGTCTTTCAATAGAATTTTATATTAAATTTTAATTTATCTAAAATTGTTTTATTAGGTTTTTGTATGTGCTATGCCCTCACACTGCTGAAAACCTTTCGAATGCATTAATGGATTGTATGCTAAATTGGAATATTGATAGGAAAATATCAATTTTGACACTTTATAATTGTTCTACCAATAATTGCATGATTGACATTTTGTTAGATAAATTTACTACGAATTCATTGATCATGTATGGACAGTTGTTTTACATGCGATGTGTTGTGCATATTCTAAATTTGATTGTGAAAGGTGGGTTGGAAGTCATTGAATTTGGGGTTGAAAGGATTCGTGATTGTGTTGCTTTTTGGATGGTAACACCGAAAAGAATTGAGAAATTTGAGGAGGTAGCAACTAGGTTATGATAAAATGTTTGTTCTTGATTGCAAAACTTGATGGAATTCAACTTATTTGATGTTTAGTGTTGCTTTGAATTACAAAGATGTGTTTTATTGTTTAAAATAACGTGAGCCTCAATATAGAAGTTTGCTAGAAGTGAATGATTGGGATTTGGCAAAAGAAATGTGTGATAGATTGAA
Source organism: Acer saccharum (assembly GCA_030490815.1). NCBI lineage: Eukaryota > Viridiplantae > Streptophyta > Magnoliopsida > Sapindales > Sapindaceae > Acer > Acer saccharum. The sequence goes on from CM059873.1 coordinate 18,273,664, forward strand.
TTTTTTTTATCATGTGACAGAAATGTTTTCCGGAACAAAATATCCCTCAAGCAATCCTTTTTTTTTTTTTTTTTTTCCAAAAATTTGTGAAATTAAGTTATCACTGAGAAAATGGCTTACTTCTAGTTATGTTGAGATAAGTAGCATGACATCAAATATGATTGCAAAGTTTAATCAATATTGGAAAGATGTACATTGAGTAATGGCTATTGCAAGCCTTTTGGATCCAATGTTTAAATTAAAACTCCTTAAGTATTTATTTTCTCTCATTTATGGAGAAGACAGAGCTACTGAAGAGGTTGCAAATGTTCGTAAACTTTGTGAAGATATATTTAAAGATTATCAATTAAGAGTTGTGTTACAAATTTCTCATGCAGATACTAGTGGTATTTCTAATTCAAATCATGTTAATTTTGAAGGTGAGACAAAGTCACTAGATGCTTTTTTTTCATATAACACTAAAGCTAGTAGTGTGAGTGATCAATCAGAATTTGATTCTTATTTGGAAAAAAAAAAAAAAAAAAAAACTTTCATGACGTTAATGTGTTGGGTTGGTGGAAAACAAATGGGATTAAATATCCCATCATGTTTGAGATTGCTAGAGACATATTAGCTATTCAAATTTTGATGGTTGCTTCGGAGTCCTCATGTAGTACTAGTGGTAGAATTGTGAGTTCATATCGTAATAGACTCCTTACATTAACTTTGGAAGCTATAATGTGCATTCAAAATCTGTTATGGCCTGGAAAAAAAGATACGTAAAACATTAAATAACTTTTCATTTTGTTTACTTGTTTCATTTGTATAACATATTAAAATTACTTACTAAATTTTCTTTAATCATTTCTTAGGTAATACTGTTAAAGGTGTAGCTCATATTACAAGGAGTAGCCATATAATAAATATACTCTAATGAATACATGGCTATAATAAAGCAAATCAAAGAGGTAAGGGTAAAGAGGAAACTATATATAGTAGATCCCCTTGAGTTGCTCTACTCCTCTTGATTGCTTCTTCAATCTTCTATCTCCCAAGAACAATGAAAGATCATGGATTGGTGTCAAGTGTTTTGGTGGATTGTGTAGGACTTAGTATGGTGATGTAGGAAATGACTTAGTGAATATTCTTGGTAGGCAGGTTGGTCCTTTTTTCAGAGAGAAAACAAATGAATATATAAAGGAGTCTATTAGGTCAAGGGCAAGGGAGTAATTTCCTTGGTATCCTCCAAATTTGGGTAGAGGGCGACCTTGGGGCAACCTTGGTGAGCTCGCCCTGAGGTCCCTATGAAACAGGGGCTTCTGAACCTGATTGGTAGGCGACCTTGGAGGCGACCTTTCTGAGCTTGCCTTTGAGGTCGCTTTTGATCTAGAGAGGTTAGCGAGCTTGGGGCGATCTCACTGAACTCACCCTGGGCTCGCCTTTGACAGAGCTGAAGAGGCCTAAACCTAAGTGCAAAGCGACCTTGTGGCAAGCTTGGTGAGCTTGCCCTAGGCTTGCTTTTGACAGTGCTTTAGAGTTGGCTGACCCGAGAAGTTAGCGAGCTTGGGGCGACCTTACCAAGCTCGCCCTGAGCTCGCCTTTGCGATTTGTGAGCCTTCTTGATCCTCTTTCCCGCTCCTTCCAAGAAAATTGAGCAACAACACCTAATTTACCCTGCACGACTTATTTAGAGGTTAGAAACCCGGTTTTACCCGAGAAACGAACACAAAATGACTAGGAAATAGGGCTACATTTCGTGTAGAAGTTAAGTAATCAAGGTGTTGATGACATATATCTTGATAAAGAAGAGAGTGACATTACTGAAGTAATCAAATTGTATATTTGATTACATAAATATACGTTCTTTTGAAAGTCTTATATAGTGTAGTAATACACTTTTGAATGTTGTAGGTATTGAGTGCTTTAGATGATTGACAAGAGATGTGAAGTTGGTTTGGAATTTAACTACTTGTGATTATTGCCTAGATTCTATGTGCCTTGTATTGCGAACTCTTTTCCAGAGATTCTCGTTGTCCATCTTTCGCCCTCGTCGACGGCCAACTCAATAGCGAATTTTAGCTCGCCAATTCATATTCTCAAGTTCGCTGTCACTTTTTCGTCCTACTGAACATCGAAAATATCATCTTTGTAAAAAACGACATAGTTTCATTTGAACTATATAAATACGCCCTCTCTTTCATCTTCTTCAATAAGAACTCTAGTTTTCAAACTCCCTAGAGAGAGAATAGAGTTCCTAGAGAGAGAAAGTAACAAGATTGCCTTTTTAACTCTCATATCCCTAAACCATGTCTATTTAAGCATCATCTAGCATCATATTGGCATGGGTCTTCATTGTTGCATGACTTGGTAAGTAAGAATATTCATATCCCTTATTGTTTCTTCTTACTCAAGATTCGTCATTTATTGTATTATTGTATGCAAAGACTTCTTTTAATGCATATTTCTTGAAGTCCTGAATGTTGATTGGGGTTGATTAACAACTAGTATTAGGTTGCATTTTCCTCATCTAGCTAAGTCTACTTGTATGTTTATTTAGGCATCTTTAATAACCAGAATTGTTAGATTGCATTTCTATCTTTCTATTTAAGCATGTTGTGTGTTGTCTTGCATTTTATTGCATTTATGACATTGTTACATATTCACTTAAAATTAATCTTCTTCATTAGAGTCCAAGACCTGTGGCTACATCAATATTTTAAAACTCGGCTAGAGAAAACCTAGTCTCAACAGCTCGAGGTTGTCGCCTGTTTACTGCATCGAGGCGAGGCAGTTGAGGCTAAAGTGGTGCATTTTGTGTCAATTTTTTTCTTTAAAAAAAAATTACTTAAAATTAAAATTGAAACTGCGTCATTTAACTAAAAAAAAAAAAAAAAACATAAAACTAGTTGATTTACAAAACCCAACTTACGGTAAAAAAAAATCTAAAATTTCCAAAACCCTAGTTGCTAAACAAAAACAAGAAAATTTGACCATCTCTCTCACGACATCAACACCAATTCTAGTTCAAGAACTCTTCTATCTCCTCCATCTACTCCAAATTGTCATCTCCTCCAAGGCTTCAACTTCGCCATCTCCTCCAATAGTCCGAATCAGGTATGTTCTTACTTGCTTTGCTTGTTCTTCACTTTTTTTTACTATCTTTGTTCTTCACTTTTTTTACTTTTTTTTACAACTCGCCATCTCCTCCAATTTGTGCTTTTTTTTAAGCATTGAAGATTAATATATCAATGTGTTATCGATGTTTTTTTTTTTTTTCTAATATATGGTTGTTGACTCCAAAATTCTAATACTTTGTTGATTTTTTAAATAATACAAGATTAATATGTTGTTTTAGAATTTGTTTTCTAAAATATTGTTGTTTTAGTTCTAATACAATGATGTTTTTTTAAAAAAAAAAATACAATGTGATTTTGTTTTTGTGTTTTGAATGATTTTATTTAAATACATTGTTGTTTTGGTTCTAATACATTGTTGTTTTCGCTCTAAACTTGTAATAAATTGATGTTTTGGTTAAAAATAAAAGTATTGTTGTGTTTTGGATGATTTTGTTCAAATATCTAGTTGTTTTGGTTGCGATGCATTGCTGTTTTCGTTCTAAAATTTGAATACATTGTTGTTTTTGTTCTAAAAAAATGTATTGATGTTATGTTTTAGATGTTTTTGTTAAAAGATATGGATGTTTTGTTTTATATATTGTTTTGTGCTTATTATATTGTTGCAGATTTGCTAGAGATGTCGAATCGAAAAGATCCGGCTTGGAAGTATGGGGTTAAGGTTGAACCGGGGGAATAAAAAAGGATATAAGGTCATCCAATGTAATTTTTGCGATAAAATCTTGAAAGGGGGAGTGTTCTGGATGAAAGAACATCTTACGGGTGTTCACGGTAATACTACCATTTGTACAATGGTTCCCCCTGAAGTGAGTGATGAAATCAATGCATATATTAAGAAAAATGATATTGCAAAAGAGAGGACACTACTAATGCGTGAAAAAAGGATTGACAATTGTGTCACCCATCTCAGTAAATCCAAAAAGGGTTCAAACTCGAGTAGCATGACATAAAGAGGAATCAGAGGACCGATGGATAGATTCCTACATAACATTGAAAATGATTCATATGAGGATTTAGGGGAAGTCAGAGAAGCAAGCAACAAAGACTTGAGAGGGAGATGCGTGAAAAAACATGTTTAGACATAGACAGATTCTTCTACAAGAATTGAATAGTCTTCAATGTTGGGAACAATTCATCGTTCATCAATATGCTCTGTTCAGTTGGGATTATGGGCATGGTCTAAAAGCCCCTACATCACATAAGTTGAGCACATCACTATTGATGACGGAAGAAAAAAAAACTAAGGCGATTGTTGCCAAAGTAAAGAAAACATGGAGTCAAACTAGGGTATCCATTATGTTAGATGGTGAAAGGATATGAGAGGAAGACAGTTGTTAAATTTTCTGGTAAAAAATCTGCATGGCACGGTGTTCTTAAAGTCGGTTGATGCAAGTGATGCAATTAAAGATGCTACAATATTATTTAACCTATTAGATGAAATAGTTGAAGAAGTTAGAGAAGACCTTATAGTTCAAGTTGTGACGGATAATGCATCAAACTACAAGTAAGCGGGTGAAATAAGAAAAGGACACGACTATGGTGGACATTGTGTGCAGCTCATTGTATTGATCTCATACTTGAGAAAATTGGAAAACTACCTCAACATAAAAATACATTGAAGAAAGTGAAGAAGGTATAAATCAGTAAATAAATGCTTTAATATTTAGTAATTAGTATACATCATTTACTATTTGTTAATGATTTTATTCTTGTGTTGTAAATTGTAATAGGTGAGTAACTTCATATACAACTATGGATGAGTGTTATCTTTGATGAGGAAGCACACTAACAGAGTTGATCTGGCCCGCTCCTACACGATTTGTTACTTCTTTCTTTACATTAGATAGTATGTTCAGTCTGAAGCAACCTTTGCAACAAATTTTAACTTCAACGGAATAGGATGGATGTATTTTTGCAAAAAAGGCCGAAGGAAGGGAAATCAAGAAGATCATCTTCAATGAAACTTTTTGGGGGAGCATGTCTTATGCATTAAAGACAACTAAACCTCTTGTAAGTATGTTGAGGATGACAGATTATGAACAAATGCCCAGAATAGGATTCATTTATGGTGCAATGGATAAGGTCACGGAGGAGATAGCCAAAAATTTAGGAAATGAGGAAAGAGCTTACAAGGAGATATGGCAAATCATTGATTAGAAGTGGGAGTTTCAATTGCACCGCCATTTGCACGCAGATGCATACTATCTAAATTCTCGATTACAGTATTCAGATGATTTTTCCACTCATCAGAGGTAAAGATTGGGTTGATGGCATGCATGGAAAAACTTATTCCTAAAGAGGATGAGAGATTAAAAGCTAATTTACAAGTTGATCTCTTTAAGCATAAGGAAGAATTGTTTTCCTATGAACTTGCAAAAACTCTCATCCACAATTATAGCCCTGGTATGTAAAGTTATTGTTTACATTTATTAATTTATTTATAAAAATTATAGTTTTGTTTTATAACTTTAGTGTTTATTATTGTTTATTCCCATTGTAACCCAATGGTGGACTGCTTTTGGAGATGAAACTCCGGAGCTTACAAGTTTTGTTGTGAAGATTTTATGTCTCACATGCTCGTCCTCAGCTTGTGAGAGGAATTGGAGTACTTTTAATATGATATGTGTTTACTTAGAATTTTCAATGATAGATTAAAATATATTTAGTATTCCTTAATTATAAATATCCTACAAAAAATTTGTAGATCCATACGAAAAAGAGGAATCGATTAAACATAAAGAAATTGAATTCCTTGGTGTACATAATGTACAATAGAAGGTTGCAACACAAATTCTTAAAGAAGAAGGCACTAAAGGATGATGAGGATCCATTGATTGATGAATATGTGCCTTCAGATGATAAATGGATGGTTGAGGGAGATGAAGTTGGGGGAACGTCTACAAATGTGGACACGAGTCAACCAAGTGGAAGCCAACAAGGAAGAGTAAAGAGAAAGAGAAATAAAAGTAAGTAATTCTCTAATTAAATTTAAAAGGTTTTAGGTAGATAGCATAGAATGATATATTTATTTATAATCTTTATATTAATTGTTAGATAAAGGAAAAGCTTTGCAACATGTGGATGAAGAATTGGTGGGAGGACATTTCAAACCAAATCTATGACGACTCTTTGGAGGATGAAAGTTTAGATGGAGGGGATGACACTCTACATTTCCAACCACTTGACAAAAATGATAATTTATTCGACTCATTTGATCACTTATGATCATTTATTGTTAGAATGACGTTGTTTTTTTTTTTTCTTAATGTGTCATTTGTGTGGGATATTTATGTTAGTATTGTTGCTAATGACTTATTTATTAAATATTATGGAATACTTTCTATTTTATTAATTTTCTTTAATTTTTTTCTATTTTCCGGTCGAGACTACCGCCTCGCCTCTTGAAGGCATGATCGTCTCGCTTCGCCTTTCGAGTTTTAAAACATTGGCTACATGTGTTAGTTGCACAAGCATTGTCAAGACCCATTTTTAAAGGCTTGAAGGTAAAATAGTTTATGTTATGAACCTTGAGAAGAGTGACTAGGGTGTCAACTTAGGTTGTAAACAAATATTCAATTAGTGGTGTTTCTGTGACTAAATCCCGCTAGTCCTGTGGTTATTCCCAGTTTAAGGGTTTTCACGTAAAAAATTAATTGTCATTTAGTTTCCAAACTTTACTTGATTTTTTATATTGTTTATGTGTTTAATCTTGACTAATCAAAAAGTTGGTAATTAATCGATTAACAACTCATTCACCCCTTCTAGATTGTTTAGACACATTTATGGTAGTTTCATGAACACTATCGTGCATCTCTCCAATCCACCCACGTTTTTATTGCCATGTTTTGTTTTCATAATTCGGGTGCGTTACCTTTAGGAGTAGCTTAATTTAGCTTAGGAGTAGCTTAATTTAGAAAGGCATGCACCCGGTTACTTTCACACTTAGTTTTAGGTTATTTTATTCGCATGCACTCACACCTTCCGCATTATGCTTACACTTCACACACACTATTCTCACCCTTTACATCTTCTATTTACATTGCTTTGAACAATGCTTTAGCTAGAGATAGTTAGACGGAAACACCTCTCCGTGGAACGACCTATACTTGCTACTATGCGATCGTCAAACGATCTGTGCACTTATAGGATAAACATACATGCTCATATTTTAGTTTAGCAAAGGTGTGTCACTTGTCACTTTGACAACTAATGCGATGAATACATGAGACAGTAATGGAGTCAAAATCGCCACTGTTAAGGTCTATAGAATGGAAATGAATCTCAAAGTGATGGTAAAATCAAAATAATTGTGTTCTTTTCATTCATTCAATCTAATAAATAAACAGTAATTTTATTTTTTACTCTATGTTGTAGTATCCGGATTGCGGATACAAGGGGCATCATGCATAGGTGCTTAGCTTGTCACTTTGACAACTAATGCAGTGATTACACGAGACGATGGTGGAGTCCAATTCGCCACCATTGAGGTCTATGGAAGGGAGTCGGTCAATGTTTACAGCAACATTGAATTCCTTAACAAATTTTGTGTTGTGGAGGTAAGTAAATCGATATTTTTAATTAGTTACTTCGAAGATCATTACTCTAACTAAGAGATCAGTTTAACAGTGCCTCTAGAACTAAAATGGTATACCATCCCACACCATCATTTTTCTTGAATTGAGAGACCATTGACACAAGAGGAGATTCATAAGGCTATTTTTCAGTGGTATTTAGAGAAGTCACTAGGCCCGGAAGGGTTTTACTATGGCTTTTCTTAACTATTAGGGTAATATTAAGGGATACATTGTGAATGTGTTTAGGGCGCGTTTACTAATCAGGAATGGAGGGAATCAGAATCAAGTTTTACTGGAAAGGGAATAGAGAGGAATCGGAATTAAGTTACTAAATTTCATTCCAGTGTTTACTAACAATTTAGGAATCAGAAATGGAATCAAATTTATTCCCTTTCTAGTGTTTACTTCAACTAAGGAATCAGAAAGATATATTATTGATTACAAAAATACCCTTGTGTATATAATATCTTGAAATATATATTTTATTATGAAAAACTATTTTTTATACTGCTCATAACACTATAACCAGTAATTTAACAAACCGCCATCGCATAGATTGGACAAAAAAAGAAAGAAAACACCATTGAGTCATCAACACAATTCTTATACAAATATATATATATATATATATATATATACACTGTTAAAGCCATCGCATAGATTGGACAAAAATATATATACACTGCAGTTCTTATACAAATATATATATATATATATATATATATATATATATATAAACACTATTAAAGCCATCGCATAGATTGGACAAAAATATATATACACTTTTAAAGCCATCCCATAGATTGGACAAAAAATTTAAGATTCATCAACGTGATTTTTATATATATTCAAGAAATTTAACATTTAAAAAAAAAAAAAAAAAAAAAAAAAAGCGTACCTATAGCAAGATTCGGAGGAAAACGACGAACAAAAAAGAATGACAAAGAATAATCCTTAAAACAGAACAATATAGGAAAGACAGTTATATATATATATATAATTGTTATAAATGAGGATATTTTAGTAAAAATATATGAATTCCCTTTTTTAATCAGGAAAGGGAACTTGATTCTTAGGGTGGGTGAGGGGAATCAAATTCCCTTTCCATCAGTAACTTAATTACTGATTTGAGAGTGGGGTCCATATAACTTAATTCCCTAAAAATTTAGTAAACACTGGAATTCATAAATCAGTAACTTAATTCCCTTTCCTGAGTTTTATTACTGATTAGTAAACACGCCCTTAAGGAATTCTTTAAGCATTGTATCATTAATATAATACATTTTTTATTTTTATTATTGGGGGAGGACTCGAACCCACAACTCATGCCGTATGTGTGAGGGGTTTAACGCCGGACTAACATCATCTCGTCATCATTAATTGAATACACAATCCTATTTACATTTACCTAATCGCTTCAAGAATGGGTACATGCCCAACGACTAAACCTATAACCCTCTTCTTGACACACTCTTTGTTTTATCTGTAACATACGGCCTCTCTAACATACATAAGATAATCCATTGCTCTGAGACCATGGTTTTCTTTAACGTCCGAATAAGGAGAAAAACTTCAGTACGTATGAACTTATATACAAATTTAATCATACATAACATAATCATACCGCTTCAAGAGTGGGTACATGCCCAACGACTAAACCAACGATCCCTTTCCCAACACACTCCTTATTTTATCTTTAACATACACACCCTCTGACATACATAACATAACTATGTTGTATCAAGGGTGGGTGCATGCCACCCTAAATAAAATAGATTAAGAAGAGGGTCGCAAGTCTAGTCGTGGGGCATGTTGTAGCACTATGATTATGTTATGTATAATTAGACTTGTATATATGCTTAGGCATATTGAAGTTTATCTCCTTATCTGAATGTGAAAGCAAACCATTGTCGTAAGGCATTGGGTTGTATATAAAATTTTAAACTTTGTTAAAGTAGCATGTGATCCTTTAAGGAGTTCATTTTTGCTCACCCCCCTTCAAGTTGCATAATTTAACCAGGGTTAACAAATTGACTCTTTCCAATTTAAAAAAACTAATTTACCGATATTACCCCATTTATCAGTAAAAGAAAAAAAAAATGTTAAGCCAAACCCAAACGTCACTCTCACAGAGAGAGAAAGAGAGAGAGAGAGATCTGAAAAGCCTTGTTTCCATCTTCTTCTTCTTCGTTGTCTCAGTATTCTTCGTTTGGTCTCAGAAAAAAACACTCTTCTTTTCAGTTTGGTCTCCACAAAAACCATCCACTGGGATATGTTCTTATTGTTCTTCATCATCGTACAAAACTGGAAAGAGTTCCGTTCTTGTTGTTCTTCATCATTGCACAAAGCTGGATATTCCGATGGAGAAATTGAGATTTGCTGGCATGGCAATGACGCCGATTAGGACGAGAATAGAAGGGCTTGAAGAGGTCTGTTTATTGTCAATTTTAATTGAGACCCAACTCATGTTTAAAATTTTTGATCTTTCTAACAAATTTCCCATGAAAAAAAAGAAGAAGTTTGCTTTGGTTAATTTGATTGATCGATTTTCATTGATTTGTAAAATTAGTTAGCTTTGCGCTTTTTTTTTTTTTTTTTTTTTTTTTTTTTTTTTTTTTTTTTTTGAAAATTTGCATATCTGGAAATTTGGCTCTAAATCTGAAAGACCCCAATTGACGATCAATTTGGGGTTGGTTCCTTTGACTGTGGAGTCAAATGCATTAGGTGTGTTCAGGTATTTTAATGGTGGGGGAGTTTTGCAAGAAATTTTGCTGACACTGCTTGTACATAGCATAGTCTGATGCCATCGTGTGGCCATGAGTGTTTACTTGGAGATTCTCATACTCAATCCCAGATTCAACAATTGCTACAGCTGTTTCTTTTGAGTTAATTGGTTCACTGTAGCTACTTCTTTTAAGTTAATTGTTACTCTAATGCTAGGAATGTTGATATTAGATTTGTTCCTAGCCACAGTAGGTCATAGTCCCCTACTCATTTTGAGTTAATTGTTGTTGCCCAAGTTTGATATAAATGTTGTAAATTCTTCTGTTGAATAAAGTTAAATTGTTGTATAAATTGTTCCACGGTAGGTCATATAAATTGTTGTTGCCCAAATCTGATAAGAACAATTGTTCTTACTTTCTAGTGACAAAGTGTTTGTAGTTAATAATCTTTTTATTTTTTTTTGGAAGGGAAACATACAATAAAAACAAAAACAAACAAAAACAATTGTCCTGGCATATCTGTCACTGCAAATCTCCTCACACAAAGAGGTAAATGATTCATTCAAAACCAATTCTCTACAAACAAAAATATTATCCAGGCATATCTGTCACTGCAAAACTCCTCACACAAAGAGGTAAATCATCCATCCAAAACCAAATCTCTACACACACACAAAAAAAAAAAAAACATTTTTTTCAAGACCATGTGTGCATTTTGGTTAGTATCCAATTTACACAGCATTCATAACAGTGTTTTCATTTGGTCTGAAAAATTCAGTTGACAAGCTGGTCATTGAGGTCCCGGTCCCTATCATTTTATGATAAAAAAATTATCAGTTAATTAGCCAAATAATAATAAATAAATAAATAAATTGCAATGGAACTTATATAAGAAATAAGCAAGACAAACCTGTGAATGTGAGTAATGGTAAACCAATGGATTTTCAACTTGATACCCATGCGTATGATAAGGAATTCTTTGACCACCAGGAATATTTGGAAAACCATTAGGATAATGTGTATATAGGTGGTTTTGTTAAGGAATATTGCCTTGACCATGAGGAACAATTGGAAATCCATTAATAAAATGTGTAGTCGGATGGTTTTGATAAAGAATGCCTTGACCACCGGGAACAATATGAAATATGTTAAAATAATGTATTCACTTGGTTTTGATTTGCTAGTCCACTTGATCCCTAAATATTAATACAAAAACATCAGTAATATATTTCAACTTTGAAGGTCCATTCGTGAATAATTACAAAATAATAATAATAATAATTTGAACATATTGATATAAATTTGATGAGCCGCAAACCTCATTTCCATGTGATTTTTTGTGGAGCTCATTCGCATGTGACTGCTTTTCAAGAGCATGTACAGGAGGGGTAGGTTCCTCACAATCTGTTAATATGATAAATTAACTATAAAAAAAACAATCAAATTAAACAAGATAAATTAACTATACACACACAGTAAGGTTGATAATTAGTGTTGGCATTAATTCCATATCAAAACGTGTTTTACTTGTAATGTTTAGTGGTTAGTAAATGAAGGATTTCGAAGACGAAGGACGTCTCAACCATTATTCGTTCAAGTTGCCGGCTTTTAAGAGTTTCGGACATTATCGGTCTACAAAGGTATACATGACCTCTTATCTCTTACAAGGCTAGGCACACACTCACACATATCATTTTTGTGTGTCCCTTCATGATTTTATTTCATTACATTTCACTTTCACACACTTGGCAAAATATGCTCATGCATTCACATTTAGTTAATAAACTTTGTGTTTTGCATTTTCTAGGACTATGTCCGGAAACTAGCATATGTGTGTGTATTTGTGTTTGTATGTTTCCAGTATTTTGTGTTTAGGACTTGAACATGTTCTTATTCAATGCCTTATTGAGTTCCGGTCGTTTCAGGTTACTCATTCATAAGGTTTCGAGTCCAAACGTGTTGACTATGCCACTTTACGTTCTCTTACGTTGTGTTGACTTCATCGATGATTTCCGAGATGATTTCTCAACCATTTTTCAAAGTTGTATAGTCGTTATCGTGTGTGAGGGAGTCACGGTTCGTAATCCGAAAACGGATTTGAAATCGGAGGTCGGATGCTCAAGATATGGGCTGAAGATCCGAAGGAGCGCGCGAGGGCGTAAGTGGCCAAGAGGCCACGTGTGACCCACCCCGTGGGTGGAGCCGTGGGACCCACGGCCAGAGGGACTCTCTGCCCCCGTGTGGCCCACGCGCCCCCCACGGGGCTGGGCTGAGGTGGCCATCTTTTATTGGCCTAAAAATTGCCTCCTCTCTCCTCTTTTTAAAACCCCTCCATTCCCTCCATTTGTTTTCAAGAAGAAAAAGTTAGAATTCCCGTCAGAATTTTTCTCCCAAATTTTCCCAACTTCCAAACACCATAACTTTCTCATACGAAGTCGGATTTGAGTGATTCAAGTTGGAGAACGTTCGTAATTGAGTCCTCTACCTTTTCCAAGTGATTTGGCAGCTGTTTGATCGACTTTTCTGGTGGTTGCACACAGAAAACCGAACCAGCTCGAAAATCCAAGGTAGTGTTCATATCTTTGGGATTTCTTCTTTTATAACCTTCAATTTGCTTGGGGTTTCTTCTTCTATATGTATGTTTATGTATTATGAATGCTATAGAGAAAGATAGCTTCATAATCAATCTTAATCAAAAGTCTAATTAGAGACATATGTGAACTAGTTTCTTAGATTCTAGGTTTTTCACATGTTTGAGAGTTGTATTGTGATTAGATTGATATCTAGGATTATTTGTGGATTGATTGATGTATTTTATGATTAATAATCCTCACATGTGCTTAGATCCTCTTATTGAACAAATCTAAGATTAGCACATTTGATTTTGTATTTAGAGCTAATTAGGATTTAATTGATTATTCATTATATCCTTGCTCTAAATACTTGCTAGAATATTCATTGTATACATTTTGTGATTCTAGCATTTTTTTGTTGTTTGTGTTCTAAAGTCTTGATTATGTGCTTAATGAACATGCTTTGTTTTCAAGCTTTAGAAACATGAATAGAATCTAGGCTTGGCATGTTTTTAGGTGTTTTGCATGCTCTAGATTTTTGTTCATGTTTAAGATCTAGACTACTTTGTTTTGTGAACTTTGTTGCCTATGTCTAGATCTTCATGAAGTGTACCTTATCCATACATTTCATATGCTCATGCATCATTTTGTATGGTGTCATGTTTTGGATCATAAACTAGAAAAATGTACATTGTGTGCTCATTGATTATTTCTAGTTTCCATAGGATGTATTGATCATATATTCTATGTTGCATGTGTTTGCATCATTTGCATCACTTAGATCATTGCCTTGTAAAAGGTGGAAGTCTCTTGCAAAGTGAGTGAAGCTTTGTGGAAAGAGCAAGGAGTCTTGACTAGGACATGTGGTCCGGATAGTCAAGCAAAAGTCTTAGCTAGGAGTGTGGTACTCCGGATGGTTGAGCTAGGAGAGCTTAACTAGGATCTTTGTGATCCGGATAGCTAAGCACGAAATCTTCCTAGAGACGTGAGCGTCTTGGATAGGAAGTTGCTTCCTAGAGGTGTAGGACACATCTCGGATAGGAAGTAGGCTAGGTGATTCACTAGCCCGAGGGTAGACTAGGAGTTGATAGCTTGAGCGGATATCATGAGTTGGTAGCTTGAGTGTGTAAGTCCTTTTCTACATAGTGGATTGCTTTGCCGGTGGTTGTGGATTCAACCCGTGGATGTTTCCTCTTCGGAGGTTTACCACGTAAAAATCAATGTGTCAAATGTCTCTATCTCTATCTCTTTATATTTGTATGTATGATCTATATAACTTGTTTAAGCTCTTCATTTCCTCACATCCTTGTAAACAAGTTATTGATAAAGAAAGAGTTGTGCACATTGTTGGTTGAATCTAACATTTGTTTCTTGTATCTTGTAAGTGCTTGAACATTGTATCTTGTGATTCTATATCAAGTTGTAAAGCTTAACTTGGTGAGTTTGCATTGTAATATTCAAAGTACAACTTGTGGAATTTAAATTTGCTCATTATTGAATATACTTGTAAAAGAGATACATTGTTCATTGATATATGTTTTGTAGACTAAGGGTGGTGAATTCGAGCATACTTGTGATAATTGTTTTCTCATAACAATCATGTTTAAGGTTAATATGTATGCTCACCGAGGTTTTGACATAAGTCACGAAAAAGTTTTTAAAACTAGTGCGTCAACCTATTCACCCCCCCTCTAGGTTGTTTAGTATAACCTTGTAGGTATTTTCAATTGGTATCAGAGCGGGTCACTTAAAGCAATTAGTGTGATTCGGGATCTACAAGGTTATTTACTATGATAACAACCTTTAGTCTACTTTTGTTTGTAATGGTTGTCCTCCTTTGTTGATTGGGAAAATGTTTGTTTTGATGAAAATGCTCATGATAGACTTTGCTATGTCTAGTGATGAGCAAGCTTGGTTGGATTGTCATGAAAGGTTTCTCTTCTCCGTGTTTTATATTTGATGGAGTAGTTTCTCCAAACCAATATGTTCATAAAGTATGAATGAGGTTTATTTTTGAGAAGTTGAAACTTTTAGACCTTTTTGCCATTTATAGTTATGTATGTTTTTAAACATCTTGCTCTTAATAAAGATTCAAATATGGCAAAAGAGGCATGGAATAGATTCCAAGCTACTTGTGAAAAAGGTTCTTCTTGTTTTATATTTCATTTGTCTACTAACAATTTTGTTGATAAGCTTGAAAAGCATGTTAGTGACAAAAGCAAAGAAGAAGAAGTTTTCCCGGAGGATAATCATGCTAGACATGATCTCTAGAGTTCAATCTCTTGACAAGGAAAGAGATAAGCTTTGACGGAAGTTGAAGTGAAGAATGAAGTGATCAAATGTCTAGAAGAAAAGACGGTTGAAGTCGCTCTTGTGTTAGATAGTTTAATAAATGTTTTTGCTAATAATTTGTTTTCTTTCTTGTAGGAAACGAACAAAGACAAGGAAGAGGAGTTGGCAATCATGAAGGCCAAAAAGCTTGGTGATCTTCATGAAGATTCAAGTGACTTATGCTTTGTAGTTGAGCAAGTTGAGTCTCCTACAACTAAAGGCAAGTCACTAAGGAACAAAAGGACTTCAAAGGCCAATCTTCCAAGGTCAAGTGCAAAATCAAGAAGAGTAAGGAGCCTTCACCGTCGGTACACTCTAACCCAAATAGTATCATCTCCTTATGTATTCCGGTTTGCCAATTTTTGAAATGTTGTAGTGCATACTATATATATATGCCATGAGTATGTTAGACATTGCAAACTAGGAAATGAGATGCATGTTAGTGAGATGAGAAAATCTTCTATGTATGTTTCTTGCATGATAACTCTTTGAATTTTGTGCGTGTTAATGATAATCATGTAAGGAATATTGTCAAGAAGATTTGGGTGAATATGAGTGTTTCACATGATCATATGTATAGTCTTGATAATATCTTTATTGTTGGCAATAATGTTGTGTATAACATGAGAATATCTTTATAGAGAAGATGGTTGATGTTTATCTTCTAGATATTATATTGCCATAAGAAATGATCATGATGGTTTTTGTGTTTGTGCACCCAAGACCAAATGGGTCAAGGGTGAGTGCTCTTACCATTAGTGTAAGTTGCACATGT
Organism: Acer saccharum; assembly: GCA_030490815.1. Taxonomy (NCBI): domain Eukaryota; kingdom Viridiplantae; phylum Streptophyta; class Magnoliopsida; order Sapindales; family Sapindaceae; genus Acer; species Acer saccharum. The sequence continues at coordinate 18,289,753 of CM059873.1, forward strand.
GAGTTGGCTTTAAGATTAGTGTCTAGTTTTGAGTAACTTAGCTAGCTAGCTTTGTTTCTCTATGACTTTGACATGAACTTAGCTATCTCACAAATTTCATTATGATAGTCAAAATCCGTTGATTAACTTTTGAGAAGTTGCATATCATGAAATCTATTTGGTGATAATCATGTTAAGACTTTTGGAGAAAGTCATTTTTGTTGTTGTTTGAGTTGAAATGCATGGTCTTTATTCTCTTGGGATGAAACACCAACAACTTGTTGTCATGAGGACAAACAAGCCAAGAGAGCTCATAAAAAGAGCGAAGGCTTTGCATTTGATGAAAAAGCTTGCTTAGGTATTTCTATATCCTAATGCTTGCTTTCTAGCTTTTCATCTTTCGACTCTATGTTTGCATTACATCATGTAGCATGTCATATTATAGAACTAGTATAGCATTCATATGGTTCTTGTTGACATTTGCTCTCTAAAGATCTTTTAGTGATGTGTTCACAATGATCTTATACATGATGCTTGAAATGCTTGTGTGATTGTTGAGTGGCTTGATGAGCAAAACTTAATTTGAATATCATTGTCTTTAAGAGTTACTCACTTGAGAAGTAATGATCTTTAACAAGTATCTTTTATTGTTTTTAGATCATGCACTTGAGCTTGAAAATCTTATTTTTGAAAAGTGCACTAATGCTTCTCTTGTATGTTTTAGTTTTGAGTTTTTGTGGTTGAATATGTGTAGATAATGGATGCATCTAGAAGTTTATTGTTAAGTACATGATAGATGACCTTTGGTATGTATCCATTTTGCTTCGGCACTACATAGTAATCAACGAGCACCCTCATGGAAAGGGCTACACACCTTGGTTGTGAAGCCACCCAATGTAGGAAAGGGCTACGCCATTGTGATGAGTGAAAGCCGCCATGAGGAGTATATGTTTTTGTTAGTAAAATCAAAGAAGTGTTGAAATGAATCATAAAAAAAAAAAATCTTTGATTCTAAGCCTAAAAGAAATGAAAAATAAAAGGCTTATTGATGTATAGTTGAGAATTGTGAAAAAGCTCGGGTTGACAAATAGAAACGGGAAAACGAGCCACATGCACACACACGCTCATATGTTGATATCTATTCATTTTAAAAGCAAAAACCGGATGAATATCGGTTTGACCTATTTTTGGAAATGCTTTAGATGGATAGGTGTGGAAATTATTTGCATGTTGATGTCACAATTACTCCTATTATATATGTGAGAAGCATTCACACACACACACACATATTTTGCTTATGTGCTTGATTCATTAGCAATGTGAGAATATTTTTGAGAGATTAATGAAAATCTATGATTCTCTCTTGAACTTTGAAAAGTGATGAAATATTTTCTCTAATTGCTTGAATGTGTGATTGTGTGGATTCTCGTTGTGAACAATACTCTATCTTGATCTTAGATAGAGCACTTATCAAGGGGGAGCATAGTATGCTAGACTTTGTTCTCTTTTATGATATGTTCACATGCTTCGAGTTGATTCATAATCCCTTGTGAACAAATCTACTTTGTGATAATATGTGAAGCATATGTTTAGGGGGAGCTTAGTTTATTCAACTTCGCTTTCTATACGATTTGTTTGCTTAATATCTCGTTCTTTATCTCTTGTATCCTTTGTGTATTCCTTGACAAAAAAGGGGGAAAAATGTATACCTCACCATGTGTGGAGAAATGTTCCAAATGTGAGTGTATTGTTTCTCTTTGTGCTTAATTGAGACTTTGTGTTAAGGGGGAGAATTCTTGTCTTAAAGGGGAGAAAAGAATTCTTGCTTAATAAGGTTAAGGAGCTTAGGAAGAGCTTTAAATATAACATTTATTTGAGATAAAGCATTTGTTTTGAGATAAGGGAATTTATTGTTTGTTTGGCATATTTTGTTTTAATATGATGAATCTTGAAGATGTTATTTCATATGTCTTGATATGCATGATGATTCTTCATAATGATATATGCCTTTGTATGTTTGATCACAATTAATGCATGAATCTTTTTGTAATAATTGTATGATTGTGTTTGCAATCACCTTCTCCTTGTTTGGGGTTGTATAGTAGTTGAGATTGCAATCAATTTCTTCATTTTTGAGGTTGATAAGAGAGTAATTACAATGAATTCCTCTTTGTATGGGGCCGATAGTAATTGTAGTTATAATCAATTTAGTTGAGTGTAGTTGCAATGAGTTCCTCTTTGTTTTGGGGTCGATAGTAATTGTGGTTGTAATCAATTCAATTGGTTATGGTTGCAAAAAATTCCTCCTTGCTTAGAGTGATAGTAATTGTGGTTGTAATCAATTATATTGCTTGTAGTTGCAAAAAATTCCTCCTTGCTTAGAGTGTTAGTAGTTGTTGTTATAATCAAATCTCTTCTTGAATGGGGTCGAGATGATTGTTGTTGATACCAATTCCTTCATATTTGGGGTTGATATGATTGTTTATGCAATTGTTGAATTTGGTAGAAATGACCAATGTGCTTATGAGTAAAATTTATGCATTTGTGATTCATTTTACCTTGATGAGTTTGTTGTGTTGTCTAGATTTGTATAACCTTGCTAGGTTAACATCGATAACAACAAGAATCAAGGGAGAAGATATAAGAGCTAAACACAAAGGTGGTTCAATAAGATGCAAAAAATCAAGAACTTGGAAGAAAGCATTTCTTCAAGCAAAGCATCCACCTCCAAATATGAGGTCATCAAATCGTTCAACGTTCTTTGGTGGCACAAGTTGCTAGCAAAGCTTTTGTGATCTCAAGGTATCTTTTCTCTTTTCCCTTTGGCTTCATTTTATGTCAAAAAGGGGGAGAAATATGATATTGTTTTAGCATATCTTCTTTATGTATGTGTTAAGTATTGAACTTCATATGACGTGTAATATCTTGGATTTGATATCTTTGTTGGATGCATGTATTTAGGGGGAGCATACATGATCCATTTGAACTTTAAATGTGTTATTTTCTTGCCTAAGATTGTATATTGCCATATGTGTTGTCTCTTGGATATTCTTGTGCTTTCAAGTTCTTTTTAGGTGATATCAAGAGAAGACCAAGTTGAAGTTCAAGACTTGTTTGGTTGTTAATTTGTGTCTATATGTGTAACTCATTGTACTCATTGTGACCAAATTTTCTTTGTAATTGTTTTAGTGTTTGTTTAGGGGTTTTGACATGGAATTTGCCAAAGGGGGAGATTGTAAGGTTGATAATTAGTGTTGGCATTAATTCCATATCAAAACGTGTTTTACTTGTAATGTTTAGTGGTTAGTAAATGAAGGATTTCGAAGACGAAGGACGTCTCAACCATTATTCGTTCAAGTTGCCGGCTTTTAAGAGTTTCGGACATTATCGGTCTACAAAGGTATACATGACCTCTTATCTCTTACAAGGCTAGGCACACACTCACACATATCATTCTTGTGTGTCCCTTCATGATTTTATTTCATTTACATTTCACTTTCACACACTTGGCAAAATATGCTCATGCATTCACATTTAGTTAATAAACTTTGTGTTTTGCATTTTCTAGGACTATGTCCGGAAACTAGCATATGTGTGTGTATTTGTGTTTGTATGTTTCCGTATTTTGTGTTTAGGACTTGAACATGTTCTTATTCAATGCCTTATTGAGTTCCGGTCGTTTCGGTTACTCATTCATAAGGTTTCGAGTCCAAACGTGTTGACTATGCCACTTTACGTTCTCTTACGTTGTGTTGACTTCATCGATGATTTCCGAGATGATTTCTCAACCATTTTTCAAAGTTGTATAGTCGTTATCGTGTGTGAGGGAGTCACGGTTCGTAATCCGAAAACGGATTCGAAATCGGAGGTCGGATGCTCAAGATATGGGCTGAAGATCCGAAGGAGCGCGCGAGGGCGTAAGTGGCCAAGAGGCCACGTGTGGCCCACCCCGTGGATGGAGCCGTGGGCCCCACGGCCAGAGGGACTCTCTGCCCCCGTGTGGCCCACGCGCCCCCCACGGGGCTGGGCTGAGGTGGCCATCTTTTATTGGCCAAAAATTGCCTCCTCTCTCCTCTTTTTAAAACCCCTCCATTCCCTCCATTTGTTTTCAAGAAGAAAAAGTTAGAATTCCCGTCAGAATTTTTCTCCCAAATTTTCCCAACTTCCAAACACCATAACTTTCTCATACGAAGTCGGATTTGAGTGATTCAAGTTGGAGAACGTTCGTAATTGAGTCCTCTACCTTTTCCAAGTGATTTGGCAGCTGTTTGATCGACTTTTCTGGTGGTTGCACACAGAAAACCGAACCAGCTCGAAAATCCAAGGTAGTGTTCATATCTTTGGGATTTCTTCTTTTATAACCTTCAATTTGCTTGGGGTTTCTTCTTCTATATGTATGTTTATGTATTATGAATGCTATAGAGAAAGATAGCTTCATAATCAATCTTAATCAAAAGTCTAATTAGAGACATATGTGAACTAGTTTCTTAGATTCTAGGTTTTTCACATGTTTGAGAGTTGTATTGTGATTAGATTGATATCTAGGATTATTTGTGGATTGATTGATGTATTTTATGATTAATAATCCTCACATGTGCTTAGATCCTCTTATTGAACAAATCTAAGATTAGCACATTTGATTTTGTATTTAGAGCTAATTAGGATTTAATTGATTATTCATTATATCCTTGCTCTAAATACTTGCTAGAATATTCATTGTATACATTTTGTGATTCTAGCATTTTTTTGTTGTTTGTGTTCTAAAGTCTTGATTATGTGCTTAATGAACATGCTTTGTTTTCAAGCTTTAGAAACATGAATAGAATCTAGGCTTGGCATGTTTTAGGTGTTTTGCATGCTCTAGATTTTTGTTCATGTTTAAGATCTAGACTACTTTGTTTTGTGAACTTTGTTGCCTATGTCTAGATCTTCATGAAGTGTACCTTATCCATACATTTCATATGCTCATGCATCATTTTGTATGGTGTCATGTTTTGGATCATAAACTAGAAAAATGTACATTGTGTGCTCATTGATTATTTCTAGTTTCCATAGGATGTATTGATCATATATTCTATGTTGCATGTGTTTGCATCATTTGCATCACTTAGATCATTGCCTTGTAAAAGGTGGAAGTCTCTTGCAAAGTGAGTGAAGCTTTGTGGAAAGAGCAAGGAGTCTTGACTAGGACATGTGGTCCGGATAGTCAAGCAAAAGTCTTAGCTAGGAGTGTGATACTCCGGATGGTTGAGCTAGGAGAGCTTAACTAGGATCTTTGTGATCCGGATAGCTAAGCACGAAATCTTCCTAGAGACGTGAGCGTCTTGGATAGGAAGTTGCTTCCTAGAGGTGTAGGACACATCTCGGATAGGAAGTAGGCTAGGTGATTCACTAGCCCGAGGGTAGACTAGGAGTTGATAGCTTGAGCGGATATCATGAGTTGGATAGCTTGAGTGTGTAAGTCCTTTTTACATAGTGGATTGCTTTGCCGGTGGTTGTGGATTCAACCCGTGGATGTTTCCTCTTCGGAGGTTTACCACGTAAAAATCAATGTGTCAAATGTCTCTATCTCTATCTCTTTATATTTGTATGTATGATCTATATAACTTGTTTAAGCTCTTCATTTCCTCACATCCTTGTAAACAAGTTATTGATAAAGAAAGAGTTGTGCACATTGTTGGTTGAATCAACATTTGTTTCTTGTATCTTGTAAGTGCTTGAACATTGTATCTTGTGATTCTATATCAAGTTGTAAAGCTCAACTTGGTGAGTTTGCATTGTAATATTCAAAGTACAACTTGTGGAATTTAAATTTGCTCATTATTGAATATACTTGTAAAAGAGATACATTGTTTATTGATATATGTTTTGTAGACTAAGGGTGGTGAATTGAGCATACTTGTGATAATTGTTTTCTCATAACAATCATGTTTAAGGTTAATATGTATGCTCACCGAGGTTTTGACATAAGTCACGAAAAAGTTTTTTAAAACTAGTGCGTCAACCTATTCACCCCCCCTCTAGGTTGTTTAGCATAACCTTGTAGGTATTTTCACACACACACACACACACATATACATATACACACACACACACTAACACGTACCCTTTCTTTTAGATGACACTTTCTTCTTTGAGTGCTTAGCTTCCAATGCATTTTTCATTCTACCATTATCTCGGCCTATAGACTTCTGAATTTTTGGATCACACAACCTCATATTTTCATCATCTTCATTCTCATGATTGTGAGAATTTATATAATCATTTGTTTGAGCAAGTTGTTGTTCGGAATTTTTAAACTTTCCACTTTTCCTCCAATTTCAACAATTCTAGCTTCACAAAAGTGTATGATTGGTCATTCCTAGCACCTTTTACTATTATTTTCTATACGATATGAGATAATTCACTATATTGAACCATGGAAGATGAGTCCAAATTACTTTTAAATGCTTCCATATGAATATCAAACTCTAGTCCATTCATAACATCATTGCTCCACCTCTTTAAATAATACTTAGATGGTAAACTTGAAAATTCTAACTCACGGAATAACTTCAATGCATGTGCACAAAGGATACCATCAAATTCAAACTTTCTACAACTACAACTTACTAACTGAGTAGAGGGGATATAAATGACCGACCATTTTATTTCTCGACTCTCTAAATTGTTGGTCACTAATTTCACAGCTTTATATTTGCGTGTTACCCCATCATCACTTTCAAATTCCAACCTCCAATCTACTAGTTTCTTCAACTCATCTTGGAAACAATGTGATGTAGGCGGAAACGATTTGAACCGGAAAATTCACACACACGTGAGCAACAAGCTTTCTTGTTCCTGTTGATTCAGAGAATGCCAGGAAAAAGAATATCTTGAGAGCAAAAGCTCAATCTTCAATTTTTATTTAATTCCAAAAACTGACTTCCAAACTCTTCATACATTCATTTATGTAAGGAATGAAAATAACTCATAGACTCCTAAAACGATTCCAATAAGTCAAAAAGACTCCTGGGCAAACTAGAAACAAGCTAGAAATAAACCTCTTGGCTCCTAAAACAAACTGACTAACTCAGGAAAAGAAAACTGAATAAAATACTAAAGATTAAAACAAATAAAAAGAATAATCCAATTCGGCACAGGAAAATGGTATGCTTTTGCGAAGTTAGGCCCATTTTGGGTGCTCGAAGCGACCCAAAAGGAAAGTGAAATCTGCTCTGCATCACAATGAAATATCTTCCTTGTATACAACTTTGATGCTTCATCCTCCACATTCTAAGCACAAAATAAGTTGCGCTTTGTTTGCTTGGTGGCAGTTTCCACAAGCCTCTTCTTTTCTCTTCGATCTACAACAACTTTGTCATATTGTACAATAAACTCGCGAAGAATAAGTTTTTTTCTAAAAAACTTTTCCAAAGACTTGTTTATACTTTCACTTTGCTATAATGTTGTCATACCTGCACAAAAGTGAGACCGACCATATACTTGTGCCCATTTTTCACGCAATTTATATAAATCTTCCAACCAATCATTTTCCTCCAATCCATAGTCATCAAGTAAAACTTGCCAATTTGATTCAAATTCTTCAACAGTTTCCGGGTGGTATACACATTTTTTGAAATCTCTTGAGAATGTCTTAAACTCATTAAAGACTTGACTCAATCTCTTTGCAGCATTCTGAAATATATGCCATAAGCAAAGTCGATGATTAAAATTAGGTAACACTTCACTAATGGTTGCAGCAATTGCTTGAGCTTACGGTTTCGAGTTCTTTTCCTTCCATAGCTTGTAAAAAAACATTGAATAACCACTTACATGCTTCAGTTGTCTCTCCATCTAACAAACCACATCCAAATAGCTAACTCTGACCATGATTATTAACACCAACAATTGGAGCACAAACCATATTGTAATTGTTCGTTTTGAATGTCGTATCAAAGTATATTGCATCACCAAATATAGCATAGTCTCTTCTTGACTTCCCATTGTTAAAATTGTGGAAATCAAAGAGAAAAGCTGAGAGAAAATGTTCTCTGTTGTATATGTATTGAATCTGTACAACTAATTTATACAAGAAAAGAGAAGCTATTCTAGGTAATATCTTCTAACGGGCAGCTAATTACATTAATCACAACAATCACTCTCAATCATACATTCCCAATATCACGCCTAGAATCACAATACAAATGATGCAGATTTCCAGCTCTTGTGATTTCTTTCCTTCAATACCCATCACAAAAGAAGCAACCACATATTTCATTCTCACTGTTTGTTCTAATGGCATAAAAGAAAGACTTGTCACTAATTTGCTTTTGCTTAAAATATTCAAGCAAACATTGCGCATCGCCTTTTTTTAGAAATTCAGTGCGCTTCCTCATTATGAAATGATTACAGTCAGCTTGAATGAAATTCAAATGTTGAGACCCTCCTGCTTATGTGGCCATGTATGAGAAATTTGTGATGGTTTTAATCCAACATAATGCATTTGATTAATCAAACCAGCTTGCGAAGGTTGTATTTTTCGTTGTGACCTCAAAATATGTGAACTTGATGTAGGAACAAGATCATGAGTATGTTCGACAATGAATTTTGTCACAACATATTTTCCATTTTTGTTAATTCTGATCTCCAGCATTGCCTCACATTCAAATCTTCTTTCGTCTATTTTTTTCTGTGGAGTTGCCTTTTTACTATAAGAACTTTCACAAGAGCAAGTAAATTGTCTTTTTCGTACCACACCTTTTTTGTTTCTATTTAGTCTTTGCTTTCTCACACTAAAACCAACACTTCTAGTATATGAGTTGTAAATATTCATATGCATCCTCATCAATATCAAAAACCATACCAAGTACTGGAGTCTCACATACCCCTACTTCATTGGTATCTCTTTCTTTTTCCTCACCATCATCCAAAATATTAACACTTTTAAAATCAAAATCTGAGTGCATATCATCATTACATTCTTCAATGTTGTTTGAGTATTGAGTAAATTCATCTTCGTGATTGTCCATAAATACAATTGCAGCAGTTCATGAACCTGTAATTTTTAACACCATTCAATTTATTTCATTTTGTAAAGAAAATAAAATCAAACCATGTTAACTTGATTTCATGTTCTTGAAAAATAATTATACTAAATTTCCCTTCTAAGAACAAAAATAACTACATTATACTAATTTAGAACATATCAAAATGATTTTTTTTTTTTTTTTTTTTTTTTTTTGAACAGCAATTTATTGAAAAGCCAAGAAGGCAAGAGAACAACAAGGCAAGGCAACACAGGAAAGCCCCAAAGAGACCAAGCAGAAGCAAGACAAAAGACTAACAAAATAAAACACAATGACAAACATAATAAAAGAAACAAAAAAGAGGCAGAGCAAACAGGACAGCCAACCCAACAAGAAGAAACCCACCCCCACCAAATACAAACGACACATACACAAAACCAAACACAAGAACAAAATCATGTCCCACATCAAAATTTATTTTACTTAGTTACTAATACTGTGTGTGAAAAGAATTGTCATTGTAAATATAAAGATTCAGATTCTACAAGTTATGTGGATGAAAAGTATCTTGGTACTCTGCCATTGTTATGATCAGCTTATTTACATCAGAAAATGTTGCTTATACAACCTAGCATTCAATTTGTATTATTTCGTCTTTTTTTTTCTCTTTTTATTATTTTGTCTTTTACAATGTTGTTATATATTTCGACAGAAATATTGCAACATAATCTATATGATATTTACAGTTGTTATGTTCACAAATTATCAACTTAATCATTAATCATTTGATGATTAATTTTTACAAAATCATTTAAAGTTACACCCCTGAATTTAGTATGAATCAAATAAGTGTTGAGAGTAGAAATAGCCATTGAAGTGTTTTCCAAACATGGGGAAAATCATATGAGAAGCTTGCAGTGCAAAAATTTGTTTAAAAAAAAATTCTAAAATAAAATTACAATTTCTATGTAGAATAATTAATTGATAAAAAAAAATGTGGAGTACTTGTGAAATAGAAAAGTTGTTCTTACTATGTATTGTTCACTTGGACGAATTCTATTTTTTTTTAGATTGTCTGCAACCGTGCAAGTTTCTTTTGGCTTCTCAAATATTTCTTTTTTATTTTTCTAGATTGTCTACAATTGTACGTGTCTTTTGGCTTCTCAAATATATATATTTTTTCTTTTACTAATACATGGGGTAATATTGGTAAATCAGTTTTAAAAAAGTGGAAAGAGTCAATTTGTTAACCAAGGTTAAATTATGGACACATGGCAGAAAATGAGGAGGGGGGTGAGCAAAAATGCACTTGATTATGGCTATTCAATTCAAAGTTAAATTAGATCTTAATTACTAGGTTATATATTTGAGGAGGTATATATATAAACGGCTGAGCTGCAGTCGAACGATGAGTGACCAAACCTATTAGAATCGAACAACGGCAGGTAAAGACGGCGACCAAGAGTCGAACAACAACGAGGGAATGTAGGAGAGGAGAAACGTCAATTTTTTACTCAAGTTTCCATTTTTAGCTCGATGGGTCCCTAAATTATCCAAATATCTCAATTTGGTCCCTTTGACCAAATTTTTAACGGTCTATAGTTAAAAAAATAGTATAAAGATAATTTTGCCATTGAACTTTAATTCAATCGGTAAATTACAATTTTGCCCTCAAATTAGATATAAAATAATCTACCATAAAAAAAATATCGATGAAATTGAGGGAAACTATTTTTTATATTTTTAAAAAGAGGGAAACTAATTATTTTATTAATTAAAAATTTTAAGCAAAAAGTTAACAAATTATTGAAAAAAGGAAAAATGATTTAAAAATTAAAACTGTAATAAAATTTGAGAATTTTAGGTAATCGTTAGGCATCTACCTACGCATAAAATTTGGACGAGATGAGATTGGTCCGGTGGTAAATCCCTCACATCTACGCCACAAGATCATGGGTTCGAGTCCTCCTTCTCCCAAAAAAAAAAAAAAAAACCCTGAATTTATGTAATATTTCAAAAAAAAAAAAAAATGAATAAAATTTGAGAATTTTTCAAGTACTAAAACTATTTTTCTTGAATTTTGATCACATTGTCGATGCCTTCATATTTAAAGGAATCGGAAAAAATAGTTCTACTGCTTGAAAAATTATCAAATTTTATTCATAGATAAATTTCATTGAACTTATCATCTATAAAAAAATAATAATAATAAGGTCAAAATTCATAAAAATTGATGTGATTTATTATAATGTTAAGTAATATCATTTTATTCTACATCAAAATATATATATATATATATATATATATATATATATATATATATCATTTTATTCATGTCGTCTAAATCAATCTCATATTGTCTAGCTACTAGATTTTTTTATTTTATTTTATTTTTTATTTTATTTTTAAGTTTTGAAAAGAAGCAACTTGATGTTAATAAGTTCAAAAGTAAGAGAAATATAATTACTCCAACACGATCATACTATTTTGTTTATATTCCCTATTATACACTACTAGTCTTTCTATTGTCAATTCATCCTAACAATATATATATTAGGACGAAGAATGTGGACCATAGATTATAGAGAAGTTTTGATAAATACATACACTTTCAGTCAAAATATGTAAATATAGTGGTCCACATTCTTCGTCCTGATATATTTATTGTCAGGAGGAATTAATAAAAGAAAATCTGTACATACTACATCTTCAATAACTAAAAATTCATTTCATTTTAGTGAAATAACTCAATCTTTATTATACAATTATTATTTATTTCAATAGTCCATGTCAATAGTTACAATTAATTTCATTGGTGTATTTATTATTTTATTTATTTATTTATTTATTTATGAATAATTTCATTAGTGTTTTAATCACCCATCGGCCCATCCCCTTCAGACCTCCATCTAAGAGGGGAAAAAAAAAAAAAAATTCACCCATCCCCATTAGTATTACAAAGAATACCCAACGCCACTCGTATTCCGAGCACGGACCAACCAGAGCGAGAACCAGAACAATCAATCAATCGAAATCAAATTAGGCAATGGAAGTGGAAGGATCATCGAAGAAGATGATAGCAACGCAAGAGGAAATGGTGGAGGCTCGAGTCCCCATTCCCTACAGAGACCAGTGCGCTCACCTTCTCATCCCACTCAACAAGTGCAGGCAGGCCGAGTTGTATCTGCCTTGGAAGTGCGAGAACGAACGCCACTCCTACGAGAAGTGCGAGTACGAGCTCGTCATGGAGCGCATGCTCCAGATGCAGAAGATCCGCGAACAAGAGGCTAAATTGAAGCAGCCACAGCCCAAGGGTTCTCCTGTCCCTCTCATCCCCACTACTGCCAATGCCTCCTGATTGTGAGTTCTTAGTTTTATTTTTTCCCATTATGGATTTGGTATCCTTTTTGTTTTTATTGGGGCTGTTGTTCTTGGTTTTTCTAATTCTTGTTTGGTTATGAATGATCTATTGTGGGTTTTTGATCATTTCATTAGGGTTATTAGATTATGGGTTTTCTCGTAATCTAGGGTTTTTTATGTAAAAATGTAGTGATTTTTGCCTTTAAATATAGGGTGGGTTTGTGAAATTTTGAGGTGTTTTATTGGTGGGTTTTCTAAATCAAGAGTATTAGATTATGGGATGTTGCTGCAAAACTCTTCTGCAGTCACTTCATTGCAATCTGATTAGTGATTACTGTTCTCATTTTTTAATTTCATGTTCTCAGTTGATGCTTTGCCTAATAGAGGACTTGTCTTTGACATTTTTGTTTGTTTGTGGTGATTTCGTGTTTTGTGAATCTTCTGTTAATTTGAGTAATATAAGCATGTATCTGAATAATTAGGAAAATTTGGTTGAGGGTAACGGTTTAGGGTGTATCAATATGTGGCTATGTTAAAACCTAGGTTTGCTGATGATGTAAAAAAATATATTCTTCTCCATGTTGGTGTTGGGTTACAAATTATTGAAAAAAAAAAAAGTAATGGAATTCAGCGTAAGATAATATCCTTACTGGGGAGTGGGGACTCCTTGTTCTTTCTATTACTTATGGAATGGGATCTTGATCAGCAAAGGTAGTTGATAGTAATAGATTCTGTCCCCAACAGGATAACTTAGTAGGTTAGATTTTTTGTTGTGAAGCTAGAGACCTAGGGATCAATTCCCCTCTCACCAATCTTGAAGTGGGATATAATATAATTTGTGTTTGTGCAGTGTGCACAAGGTGAGGTGTGTGCTTAAGCAAAAACAGTTAATAACAGTATTAATAATAATACTATGAATTGTAGATACTAAACATAGGATCAAAATTTGATTAATTTGTAGGGAAGTGATTGGCCGATGTCAATATAAGGTTTTTGCAATTGAGTCCTATATCTGGGAAGAGTTTTGGATGGGGCTAACTGAGAAATGGGAGGCATTGAACCTTGTTGGTAAAAACCTCTCTCTGGAGCTTGGTTCTCTTAGGGGAGGGGGATGTAGAGATATGGACATAAGCCAATTAATTTATAAGAGGAGAGAAGAATTGTTTAGATTTGTGGTTATAGGCTGTTTTTCTTGAGTGGAACTAGTTTTGTTAATCGCCCAATTTAAGTGGAGATGTTATTATAGGTCATATATCATATGCAAAACATAAATGGGAATGTTGTAAATTGTTTATTATCTAATGGAGTGGCTCATAGGATGTTTTGTTCTAATTGCAGGTGTTTAATTTATTTTTAATATATTAGTTAATATTTTAGAATATGTTCATCAATATTTCTTTGTCAAATAATTTCCTTTCAACACTATATATCTGATGTCCATTTTCACTTGGGAATATTCTTTGATAGTTATTAATATATGGTTAATAGATCTGGGTTTCCCTGATAAGTTGGTTTCTTAATGTACACACACACAAACATGTGGCCTTTCCATAAGTTTGCGGGATGGGTATAAAGCCCAGCATGCATTTTAGATGTAGAGCCTACCCGGAGCAGTCCAAGCCCAGCTTGAGGTGGGCCTGCAATACATTGAGGCTGAGTGAGGATCAAATTTTGCATTGAAATGAAGCTAACAAAGGCTAGCTATACCAACTGTTTTAGTTAAATAAAGTTTGCTGAGAGAAATTTGAATTTTCCATTGAATTGAAGGCTTGAGCTTACAAAGGCTAAAGGGAGGTGAATTCATATGTCATATGCTATTCCTTTGCTTAGAAGCTGAGGAACTGTGAAGTTTGATAGTATTTGAAGTATATTTGGTATTTTCTACATTTTTTTAGACCTCTTGGGTTGCCATTTACTTTTAGGAGACAGCAAAGGATTGGTGTGGACTGTGGAGAAATCAACATTGCAAGTTATATGAACTAATTGAAAGGAGAGAACTGGGTCTACCTTTGAAGGGATTGAAGGCCTGTGCTAGAGATTAATTTTGAATGTCATATGCCTTCTCTTCACTAGAAAGCTTTTTTGTTCAAAGTGGGCTTTCTTTTAAGAATAGTAATATGCCCTTTCCCATTTGCTGGGAGTACTGGGTTCTTAGGGCTTTCCTGAGTGCTAAAACTGTACTTTTCAGTGCTTTTCTACTATGTTATTTTACTTGGGATTTTCGGTAGATGTTGATATATGGGACATATATCATCCTATAATAAGAAGATTTACAATTTTGGTCTTTGGTTTATGGACTCTTGCTATGAGCTTTAGGTATGGCCTCTTGACACACAAACCAAATAGGTTGCAACCTTTAAATTCTTATTCACACAAACTCTCATACTGCATTTCCAGTCCAAATTTACTGGTAGCCAACCATGATAATATATTAATATTAAAAAAGCTACAACTTTTCATCCAAGGAACTGGCATGCAGTTGTTTTCATTTGGTTTTCTATTCTCTTTAGGAAGGGCTGCTAGTTCTTTAGTTTTGTGATTACAGGAACTGTGTCACTACCATAGTTGTGGGATTATCTTCAAAGTTCATACAATGTGATAGATCCTGCATGCCTAAACTGACATGCTAGAAGGAACCTGAAGATGCATTTGTCTGATGAGATGACTTTCTACTTTGGATGTGTGTTGCCTAATATTTTAATCACTATATTTCTAGACCCTATTGTGTTGCCAGGTTTATTTTATTCTTCTATCTTCTCAATTTGTTATATTGTGTGACCCCACAATTAGCATTTTTAAGAGACAGTACAACACCAGGTCCAGCCTTTAGCTACTTATCAGACTCTACCATAACCAACTCCTTAGAATACTTGCTTCGCTGGGTACTAGCACTGGATATGATGAGATTTCTAATCATATTTAATATTAAATGTGTAGAATCACAAACCCCACACTAGCTTTTCCCTCCCCTCTCTTTCTTAATTCATATCTAGATGTTTATTCCCAAAAAAATGACCTTCAATTTCTTGTCCAGTTATTTTTTATATTGTGATCCAAACTGTATCAAGTGCCATATTGGTTTGCTGCTCTATCTCTGCTTCCTCAATGAGTAGATTATTTCTAATAACGTTTCTCTAGGATATGGTGTTGTCAGATTATAAGCTTTTAGGGTTTGTTTTTCAAATGCTACCTGTGACATACCTTGCCCATAGGCCAGATTTACTCAACCTCATTCTGATGAAAGAAGTCTTCGAATCTAGCCGTGTAAAAGGTTTCTTCAAAGTATTCTAGGTGAAACTTTCTTAAGAAATAGAACAGTACAACTCTTAAGAAACATCACAAGCATATGCTGCAATCACCCTCAAATTTTGAAATAAACAGAATGTACATAATACCCATCCTATTCCTGACAAAGTGGTAAATATACTTGGTAAAAGGGCAACCTTGTCTAAGAGACTAAGACAGACTAACCAGGAAACGATCATCTTGCCTACAGTGGTCTAGGAATTGTTAGAAAAATCGGGGAATAAAGGTTGCTTTTTGTTTCCTATTTTCATTTTCAACGATAAATTTTGTGATCAACTTCTTTAGATTGGATGTGGCATGTGAAAATTTGCTGGCATCATGTATGTCTTTTCTCCGTTGATGGTTTGCAAACATGTTTGCAGCGGTGAGTTAGATGTGGAGAAGAATGAAGAAAAGTTATCAACTTATCATGAATCAGTAAACAAAGTCCTGTGGGTGTAATCTGTAAAGCCTAAGCTGTTCTCAGTTTTGAGGTGTTTACATAAAAGTTTATCGAATTATAGTGGGCAGTTTGACAAGGGTATTATAAACATGTTGGAGCCGAAGAAATATAATTTGAAATTTCGAGGTCTTAAAGATGAGAGTGAGATTTAATGTTAGGGAGATAGTAATAATATGGCTATTCATTTTGATATCTATTGTCCTGGGTTTAATTTTTTTGATGTTTTGTTACTCTGCAATAGTTGTGTTCCTGATGGTTTGTTTGAATCTCTGACAGGAAGCTTTGAAGTGCCGAAATGCGGATGCTTTGATGTTTGATGTTTGTTGCTGGTGTTAATGAGAACTTATTTGAATCATTTTGTTTGTGATAATGTCATACTACAACTGCAAGCAGCCTCTCTTGTGGAATAAAGTTACTCCATGTGATAAGGTTGAGATGATTTGTTTGGATTATCTTTTATTACTCAGTCTTTGTTAGATAATACATCATCAAATAAGATTGGTATCTTCATTATCATTAAAAATACTTCAAATTCCAGGCATGCAAAGCAACATAATATAACATTGAACTTGAGTGATTATGGACCCAATTCAATTTCAAATAATTCAACAAGTTAATAAACTGGATCCTCATTGGAATAAAACCTTTGAACCAAAGGTTAAAATGGGCCTATAAAAAATATTGGCCTGTTGGTTTAGTTCAATGAGGATCCAGCTTATAAGTAGTGTTAATTCAAAAAACAGGATTCTTAAAATATTATTAATTCAAAAAATATCATTATTAAATAAAAGGGTATTATTGTCTTTACATTAAAATTGTTGATATTTTGTTTAAATTAGTCTGTTACCCTATCTGATATAGATTTTTGTTTTCTTTATCCTTGTTACGAATTTGTGGTTATAGGATTTTTGAGTTGTGAAGAGTCTTTGACACTCTTTTGTAATCTTGAATTTATTTTCATCTCCGTTTGTGGATATAAGCTTTACTTTGAACCATGTAAATCTCTCTTGTTCCGTTTTGCTTTTATTTTACCTATTTAATTTGTGTCTTGACAATTTTCACAATCAAATAATATGGGAAGTTTATTGGAAGTTTACCGAACATCATTTGTATTTCGGATTATGAAAATTATTTCTTTAGTTTAAGCAACCTCAAACATAGTCAAGTCTGACGGTCGGACTAAATTAAGGTTAATAGTTGGTTGTTTTTACTTTGTATGTTTCCTAATTAATCAGATTTTCCACACTTACCCAAAACCCATGTTGATGGTCTGGTTTTCTACCAATGTGCAATGTGTAGGAGTTGGCATGAAGGTTTAATTGCTTTAAAACAACTTGTAAAGAACATTTTTGGATTTTATGTTTGACTTTTCTAAAAAAAAAATCATTTATCAGCCATGTGACAGAGAATAAACATGACTAAATGTCAAAATTCAAAAATTCAAAAAAAAAAAAAGATTGTCAATCTCTTAATTAGAACACATGTGAAAAGACTAATATAATTTGCAAGCTGTATTAGCACATGAATATATATCATGTCACCGTGCTAAATCTTATGTCCCATCATTAAAATAGCAATAAGTATTTATAATTTAAAAAAATCCCAAGAAATTTATAGTAATTTTTACTTAATATTATATTAATTATGTAATAACGAGAAAAGGATTTTGACATCGTGTAGTGTCAAGTGTGGACTATGTATGCAAATTAATAGTAAAATTTGTAAAGTTTAAATGTGAATGTATGAAACGAATTTTAATTAAACAAGAATTATTAGTGTAACTATTGTTATATTGGCCAACAGGGGCATAATTCAGCAGGTAGATGGACGAGCTTGGGGCTTGGGCAAATGACTTTAGGTCCCGAATTAATAGATATTGTAAAATAAAAAAAATAAAAAAAAATAAAAACTATTGTTATATTGTGTAAAAATAAAAACAACCATGTAATTGTCAACAAAGGTGTAGATCAGTTAGTAGATGGACGAGCTTGGAGTTCGGGCAAATAATTCCTTGGTTAACGGTTCGAATCCTATCAATAACGAAAACTTTCAAAAAAAATACCTGGTCCTAGAATAGTAGATATTATATAAATAAAAAAATAAAAATAAAAACCCAGTAATTTGATGTTAGATATAGAAAAGGTGTGGCGAGAATGACAACGAATACAACCATTTATGTAATTCCTTCTAGAACTTCACTCAAAATCAAAAGTATTAGGTAACACTTCTTCATTAATTTCAACAAAAAGATTCAAAAGTCAAAAGTGGTAGGTCCTGCTTTTCCAATCCTACACCCAAATTCAATTCAATCGATGAGAATGTTCATTATTTTATTTTATTTGGCTCAACATTCATGCAAAATAATAATAATAAATTATGTGTATGTTCTTTCATTCTCTAGGTAATTCTCTCTTTGTGGGTGCCAACTGTAATTATATTAAATTAATAATTAAAGTTGATCAAATAATTGAGCAAAGATAGATAGAATGTCAAATTTAAAAAGGTCTTTACATACGTCTCTAGACTCTATAGCTTATTATATGTCAACAATGGATGATCATTTTCACCTTTTTGTGGGGAGAGTTCATCATTCATGTATAGCAAGCTTTCGTCCATGCTATTCAGATTTTTCATTCAATTTTTTTTAAATTTCAAATCATTTTTATTTTAATTAATTTGCAACACTAGCTTAATTGAGTTGAGTGAATGGAGAGTACGTACAAATAATCGTTTTTATTTTCTACCATTCTACTAATTAATCGTTTCACCTTGTTATTATATTGTTTTGCTTTAAGACTTTTATCTTCAACTAATTCTATTATGCATTAACTATTAGTGGCGAAGTCGTGTTGGGGTATTCTTTCTAAAAAAAAAACTATAATCTTTTTTTTTTTATATATATATTTATATATTTTTCAATTGAATTATTTGTCATGGCATTCCAAACTTTGTCAATTTGATGAATGTGAAGTCAAACTCCTGTTAGAGTGAATAAAAGATTATGATATAATTTATCATTAAAGATCGTACAAGCTTCTAGCTATAAGTTTACCCAAATGACAAAACATATATACACTATTATGTCTAATGTACCCATTTCAATATCATTTTGACAAATTGGTCACCATGACGTTGTGCATTGCTTGCACACAAATATCTTCTTCAATTCTACCAAATACATTTAATTTTTATGCATGAAATGTATCCACATGATCAGACAAATCATATAATTCCCTTGAAATATATTATATATATGTATAAACGAATAATTTGAAAAGGTCATTATCAAAACCAAATCATCTATATGATTTTGAGTAGGAAAGAAAACACAATCATATAAAAGAAAAGTTCTTCAATCAATATATAGAAGTAAACACAATTATTCAAACTTTCTACCTAATTCATTGCCTTGAGGTTGAAAATAATTAAAAGTCTTGGTGGGGACTGGCTATTACCTTTTTCAATCATTGTTCATTCTTTAGATCATGATGACAAATTAAATTAAATTATATATTTAGAAGAACAGCTGATCAATTCTTCAATTTAATTATTCTTTGTGACTTATTGTCTTGCTACATTAATAACATATCGTGACATAATAGTTTAAGAGCATCGATCTAATTTTAATAAATCTGATACCTATGATGCACGAATACTCCATTTGGTCGAGGTAACTCGTATCTAACTCATATTCGGTTCGGATACTTCCCGGATACTCTAGAATACGTATCCGATATGTCAAATGGCGTATCCATTGACTCCAGGATGTATCCCGACATATCCTCCCCATATCCTTACTGTATCCTTGTTGTATCCTTACAATGAAGGTGCGTTTCAATTGTAGAGTATGTTAAGGAATTGTAAGGCTACAATTAATATTAATTAATTACTCTCTCTAGCTCTGTAATGTTTTGTCTTTATAGTATATAGGTGATATATAGGTCCACATATATGATATATCATGTTTATTGCTAAAAATGGAACAGAAATAAATATTACGAAATTTGTACAAGAAAAATCATGCTTGACAACTCAATAAGAGGTAATATATATGTTTGTCATCTCAAGTACTTGTGCAACACATTGGATGCTATTCTTTGACATCTTGGAATGAAATAGGTCAAAATAAAAGTAATATAATTAGGTCAAAACATTTGGCTTAATTAGGTTAAGCAAAGCAAAGCAGGTACATTAATGAATACTATATAAGTAAGCATAAGGCGAATAAAGTCTAATTATCATTTGGACTTAAAAGTCTAAAACAAACAAAAGTAAAAGTAAGAGATCGAATACATATTATGCCTTGAATCTTGATTGATTTGTAGATGGTTAAAAGTTAAAAGCGGTTTTAAGAAAGCTTAAGAAAGTCCAGGTAATTAAGATGAGGAAATTAATTACCTTCTTTTTGACAAACCATGCATGCATGTATAACGAACGTATTGTCTATCGAATATTTTATTAATTTCCTAATGAATCGGGTCAAATGATCAATTAAATAATGTCACGTACTCACGTGGGAGGGATATCGGGTCCTCCTAGATATATGTACAAGAAAGAAAAAAGGTATGTTGTTTATGAAAATGAAAAGTTGGTGAAGAAATAATAGACTTAATTTCCTCAAATGACGGGGTTAATCAAATGTCAAAAGCTGAAGTTTTCATGTGTAATTTCTTGGATGCTACTTGTTCTTGTTTTATTCACTTTTTGTCAATTCTAAATTAATAAATAAATAAATAATTGCTTCACATTTCAACCCTTTAATCATCAAAAGATTATTAACATCAATTAATTGGGTAGGAAGTTGGGATGCTAATCGGTAATTAAATGAAGTCGCAAGCTCGTGTGAACATTCGAAATTGGGGTTGGCGTGTCTCATTTGGAACCAATGAAGAATAAATAATATGCCAAATTAATTTATACTGTTGGACGATAACATATTAACATCAGACAAAGTCCTTTGAAGAATATATGAAAGAACATTTTTATTTTTTATTTTTTATTTGAATAATTATTTAATAAATTGGAGGAAGGAATATATACACACACAACTTCATTGAAGAATATATAATATATACACACACAACTTCAATAAAATAAATGTGAATGATAAATCATCGAAACAACTTCGTCTTATTCTTTTTTTTTTTTTATCTTTTTTTGTGTGACAATAACTTCGTCTTGTTGATTTCCCTTAAATCTTTAAAAGTTTGCTTTGTATATTTATGATAATGATTGAATTTTGCAACATGAAACGTAATCCTTATATATAAAAAAGCATGTTTTATTGTTAGATAGTGGTTTTTTCATAAATGATTTCTTATTTTAATTTCGGTAAGAACCTTAATGAAATCACATTGATTTCTATAAATTTTAATCTGAATTTTTTTGTGGATGATAAGTTCAATGAAATCTATCTATTAATAAAAATTTAAGAATTTTTCAAACACTACAACTATTTATCCCAATTTTGTTAAGTATGAAGGTATCGGAAAATGGGCGAAACATACGAAAATTTAAGAAAAATAGTTGTAGTGGTTGAAAAATTCTCAAAATTTATTCGTAAGTAGATTTCATTGAACATATCATCCACACAAAAAATTCATATCAAAATTCATAAAAATGAATGTGATTTCATTAAGGTCTTTACCAAAATTAAAATAAGGGATCATTTATGAAAGAACCACTATATATACATATACAGTTTTTCTATTGTCAGTTCGTCCTGATATAAAATATATCTAGACGAAGAATGTGGATCATTAGATTTACATACTTTGACTCAAAGTGTATGCACTTGTCAAAACTTTTCCATAATCTATGGTCCACATTTTTCGTCCTGATATATTTTATATCATGACGAACTAACAGTAGAAAGACCATACATACATACATATATATATATATATATATATATATATATACAGATTTTCTATTATCAGTTCGAACTGACAATAAATATATCAGGACGAAGAATGTGGACCACTAGATTTACATACTTTGACTCAAAGTGTATACACTTGTCAAAACTTCTCCATAATCTGTGGTCCACATTCTTCGTCCTAATATATTTATTGTCAGTTCGAACAGATAATAGAAAGATTATATATATATATATATATATATAAGCACATTCTAATTGTTTACAAGAATTCTGGTATCACACATACAAACGTGCATTGGACCGAATTCATCTTGTTGACTTCCCTTAAAAATCTTTAAAGGTTTTTTTTCTTCTGTATATTAATGATAATTATTGAAATTTGCAACATGAAACTTAATCCTTATATATAAAAGCATGTTTTTAATATATATATACAGTCTTTCTATTATCAATTCGAACTGACAAAAGTTATATCAGTTCCTTGTATGTGAGCCACTGGATTTAAATACTTTGACTGACAAGTGCATACAGCCAAGTCAAAGTATTTAAATCCAGTGGCCCACATGCAAGGAACTGATATAACTTTTGTCAGTTCGAACTAATAATAGAATTTCTGTATATATATATATATATATATGGGAAATTATTATTCTCTCCCCTATAGTTTGTTGTATTCTCCGGTCTCCCCCCTGTAGTTTCAAAATTCTCCAATTTCCCCCTACCCATATACAAATACAACCAATCTCACCATATAAAAATAGGCATGAGAGGGGGGAAATTGGAGAATTTTGAAACTATAGGGGAGAGACTAGAGAATACGGTAAACTACAGGGGGAGAATAATAATTTCCCTATATTTTATATCAGGACGAACTGACAATATAAAATTATATATATATAAGCACATTCTAATTGTTTACAAGAAATTTGGTATCACACATACAAACGTGCATTGGACCGAATTCGTCTTGTTGACTTCTCTTACATCTTTAAAGGTTTTTTTTCTTCTGTATATTTATTATAATTATTGAATTTTGCAATATGAAACTTAATCCTTATATATAAAAGTATGTTTTTAATATATATATATAAATATATTATCTTTCTATTATCAGTTCGAACTGACAAAAAATATATCAGTTCCTTATATGTGAACCATAAGATTTAAAAGATGTTTTGACAAGTACATACAGCCAAGTCAAAGTATTTAAATCCAATGACCTACGTATAAGGAACTGATATATCTTTTATCAATTTGAACTGATAATAGAAAATTTGTATAAATAAATATATATATATATATAAAAGCACGTTCTAATTGTTTACAAGAATTTTGGTATCACACGGATAAACGTGCATTGAGCCAAAATTTAATTTGATTTGTTGAAGGTCGATTTCTAATACTGAATTTTCTTTAATTTAAAACGTAATCTTGAAATTATGGTAAAATATCAAAATCATCCATGTTATTTAATGAAATATCAGTTTTGTCCACAAGGTTGAAGAATTAGGTGTTTTAGTTCTTACTGTTTCAAACAAAAAAAAAAAAAAACTGTTGTTTCATCTTGTATCAAACTAAATCCTTGTGGCCTTGTGGGCTGTTTCCATTAACTTTTAAGTTAAATTTTATGTAAGAATACTATTTGCTCCTATGAACATGATGAAAATAAAATCAAATCAAATCAAATAAAAATTTTGTTTTATAAAAATAATATATGGAAATAGAGAAGGCTCCACGACCTCTATTAATTTTTTATCGATTTTTTTATTTATTTTAAATTATATAAAATAATTAAATATTTTTTTATTAGTACTTTGTTGATTTTTCTAATTTTAATTTTTATTGATTTTTTTATTTTTAATTTAAATAGATGCATTTTTTTTATTATGTTGCTATTTATATTTTATGTTCGATTTTTTTTTTTAGTTTTTATATTATGACATTTATTTTGTTTTTTTAAAATAAAATATTTAATTTGTTACTAGTTTATATTCAATTGTTATAATTTTTAAGAATTTTTTTATAATTTATTTTAATTAACATTTAAAATTGAAAGTACCAAACTACCATTTTACACTAATGTCGGACTTAACTTTCACAATGAACCAAATTGAAATTATGACTTTTTTGATATAATAGGGATTAAATTGATAGTTATTTAAACAAAAAGGATGATGGTAAAATTGTCCCTATATTAATTTAAATGAGATTAATTTACAGGGATTTACTGTAAAAGTATGTGTAACTCAGTAACTGTGTAAGTAATATTTTTTAATTAATAATTAATAATTATGAAAGTTGAAGACTGAAAGAGTAATAAATAGAGTGTGAAAATGATGATGACGAGAGAGAGAGTGAGAGCAGCAAGGCAAATAGTATAGAGAGACAGAGAAACACGTAGTCTACGTCACTTATCTTCTCCTAGCTCGGCGATTTGACGAGACTTAAGTAAATAACTAAATACAATAAATCAAACAATTCTCTTTCTCTCACATTAATTAATCAAACCGCATTTTTACGATTTTCCAACACATCTCTCGAGACCAAATTAAATAATATATACAGTGTACAGCTTGCTACTGCTGTACTGCATACACGCCACTAGTACTCGGCGACCTCCAAGCCGACTATTTTCACTTTTTGTCTTTTCTCAATTCTCATATCAAAATTAGATTAAATAATTTTAATATGGGATAGTAGTGAGGTCCATTGATGATTGATCTTGTGGTCCGCATACTTCAAAACGAAGCTCAAACACCAAGAGTCAAACTTCTGTATTTACCCATTAGGGGACCCTTCCTTTAAAGTGAGTGTTAGTGTGTTACATTATAAGTCATAGGTATACCCTCCGACCCTCCTCTCGAATGGAAGTTACATTCTTAGTAATGCTTGTAGAACCTGATCTCACAGATCCTTATAAACCCAGAACCACAATGATAATGAGACTTTGTATTTTATAATTGTAAATTTGGTAAAATATATCGTATTTATATATTTCTTTCATAGAAGGTTAATTAGCACTAATGTCCACTAAACTTTTCTAAATTTTACACTATACCTTCTATACTTTCGATATTAAACCCCTCAAACTCTCATTTATTGGCAAACACTTGGATTTATTGCCCCTTGTGTGGAGGCATCTATAGTCGACTTTTACCAATTTGTGAGAAATCATAGGGTTTAATGCCAAAAAAAAAAAAGTATGAGGGACTGTGTGTAAATTTTTTAAAGTACTTAGAGGGTATCGATACCCATTAGTCTTCGTAAAAAACAAATAAAAAAGAAAAAAGAAAAAGATAGTAATAAATAAGGTAGGGTTGGGTGTGTATTTTGGAGTTATTGTAAAAGCGAAATTGGGCAAAGTTGAAATCATTCCCATTTGTTGCAGGAATTTCCATCATTCTCTTTGTTGCCTATTGTCTGCGTCTGCCAGGCATCCCCACACACAGGAGAGCAAATTCTGGCTTTTTTTCAAAATATTTCCTCTTCAGAAAATAACTTTCTGCATCTCTGCAGTTTTTTTCTTTTTAGTTAAAAAAAAACGTTTTTATTTATTCAGTTTTGGTTTTGTTTTGTTTTTTGTGTTGTACATGAATGTATTCAATTTAATTCTTTCATTTATGATTTTTTTTACCGTACTTTTCTCTTACCCATTCATTTAATGTACCCATGAATTATTACAGTTGATTCATTATTATTGTTTGACAATTCCTGACAATTTCTGTTTTTTCCTTTGGCCAAAATCCACCAATTCAACCGATACATTGTTTCTCATTATTTGTCAATGCCCGTGCATGCATGCCAATCCACCCACTAATTCAATATTCTTTTGTTTTCTAAATAATACTAAATAATATATTTACAAGTCAATAGGGGCGTAGTTCAACTAGTAGATAGACGAGTTTGGGCTTAGACAAATAACTATTAGATCAACGGCTCGAATTCTACCAATGGTAAAAACTTTTACAAAAAAAAATACCTAATCCCGAATTAATAGATATTGTCCAAAAAAAAAATTTAAATAATAATATATTTACAAATTTTATTGCAAAAATGTACTCCGTGTCTATTTTCTAGATTTTTTCTCACACTATACATCTATACTGCTTAATCTCTACAGGTGTATCTATAGACCATTGATCAATTAGGTTTCAAATTTTAGGAAAAAAAAATAAGGATAAGTATAAATGTTAAGAGGCGTAGCTCAGATGGTAGATGGACAAACTTGGGACTTAGGCAAATAACTTCTAAGTTAGCGGTTCGAATCTTACCAATGGCAAAAGCTTAAAAATAAAATAAAATAAAATATAAATATATACTATCAAAATAAATAAATAAAGTATCTAAACATGTTTCCTAAGTTTTTTGCTTGAGATGTTAATATATAATTATTTGTATTGTTAACAAAAATATATATATATATTCACTTTAATTCTTGACTATGTAGCACGGATACATATACGGTTCGATATGGGGATACAACAAATCTCTAAAAACTAAGATACAGATATGTCAGGATACGTCAATTAAAATAATATATATTTATATATTTTTAAATAATGATATATATATGAAAACATACATATTTGATAATTCATTCAAAATCAAAACATATTTATAATCCAAATAAAACATGTCACATAATTAGATAAGTCATAACAATATAACATATTACAATATCCAAATAAAACATGTCACAAAAGTCGTAACATATTACAAAATTCAAATAAAACATACGTCACATAAGTCTTGTTTGAACTCTTGTTCACAAAATTCGATTTTCTTCAAGCAATCCAAATATTATTTCACTAAATCAAAAATAATTAAAAGAAAAAATGTCAACAATCAAGGTGCAACCGTGCAAGCATCGGTTATTAGTTATTGTATAAACCCGAAAACCAGAAAAAAAAAATGAGAAAATTACGATACATGCTTGA
This sequence comes from Acer saccharum, assembly GCA_030490815.1. Taxonomy (NCBI): domain Eukaryota; kingdom Viridiplantae; phylum Streptophyta; class Magnoliopsida; order Sapindales; family Sapindaceae; genus Acer; species Acer saccharum. The sequence goes on from CM059873.1 coordinate 18,316,666, forward strand.
TAAGTGATACCGATTGACGCTTTTTCGGTCTTTAAGTTGGTTATTCTTCTTCCTCTTCTCTTCTTCTTTTTCTTTTCTTCTCTATGCGTTTTCAACTTTCAAGCGGCCAATTGAAATTGAAATAAGCCATAGATCTCTAATCTGATGTATTTCTTTACAATTTCATTTTGACCCCTAAATTTTTAAAATTATAATTTGACCCCATTATATACTAAAATAATTATAATATTGCCCCGAACGTATCCTGGATGTATCTCTCTGCATCCCTCAAGTATCCTCCAGTTAAACTTGTAAAAAAGCCAATGGTGTACAAGTATCCTCCAGTTAAACTTGTAAAAAAGCCAATGGATATGCCATTGGCGTATCAGATACATATCATGGAGTAGCTGGAGAGTATCCGAACCGGATACGAGTTACCTCCACAAAATGGAGTATATGTGCTTCTTAGATTCTTGATGAAATGACATTGGTAAATCATTTACATCCACGTCAATGAAATTATAAGTTCAAGTCATATATCTTTCACTCTTGATTTCAAGCTTATAATTTATTTATTTTTAGAATTAGCAAGTTCCCTTTAAATTTATATGAGATTATGAACTAATTAAAATTAATAAATTAATTTAACGAATATATATATATATATATATATTTGCTTTATGAGATTATTTTGTTAATGACAATGTTTTATTATATTATTTTTATTATATGTATACAGTTTTTCTATTATCAGTTCATCCTAACAATAAATATATCAGGACGAAGAATGTGGACCACAGATTATGGAAAAGTTTTGACAAGTACATACACTTTGAGTCAAAGTATGTAAATCTAGTGATTCACATTCTTCGTCCTGATATATTTATTGTCAAGATAAACTGATAATAGAATATATATATATATGTATAATCGTAATTATTTTTAACTAGAGTTGGCCATTTCCACCAAATCTCCATCCCAAAAATAATCCCCTATTAAGTGGGACTATGGATAGGGATTTTTATCTCAAATTCTTAAATTCTAAATGGGGATGTGGCATTTCCCTATCCTCAAATTCTTAAATTTTAGATAGGTCACCATAACTTGGCTTTTCTTATTAAAGTTTTTCAGGCATGTTATATTTTTTAAATTTTATTTGGATTTTTATATAATAGTAGAATGAGATTGCTACATTTTGTTAATGTGTTTAATTATGGATAATTTATTTTGTTGGGGGCATGACTGCATGGGTAAATTTTGCTATGTTTGATTATTTTTAAATTTTAAATCAAATAGAGAAAACGAGATCAAAATGCGGATGAGAATGACGGATGGGGATGAGGGAAAGGGTTACAGAATGAGGATGGGGAAACTCATATCCATATCCAATGGCGGACCTAGGAATTTTAACCAAATGGGGCCACCTACTCAAGATGAAATAAATAATAAAAACAAGAAACACGACATTAAAAATTAAATAATACAAGAAAAAGAACATAAACAATAAAATTGTAATATTTATTCTTCTTAAAATAATAAATTACAATCTAATTTTATAATAAGAAATTTTGTTTTATATTTATAATGAATTCACTTTAAATTTATACAAAAATAATTGATTAATAAATATTACTAGATATGTTTTCGATTTATTGATTCATAATAAATTAAAACTATAAAATAAAGAAAAATACCAATGATAAAATAAAATGAATCATAATAATAGATGAACTATTTTAATATAATAAATTAAAATTTGAGATTTTAAGGTTTATTGATTGAAAACTAAAACTATTAAAAATAATAAAAATTCAAAATAATAGATAATTTAACATAAAATAAATTGAATTAAGTAACCACAAATTAAAAGTAGATAAGAAGTTGATAATGACGGAAAAGAGAAAATAAATTGTTTTGTTTTAGAATAAGATGAAAATCTGAGAAAGAAATTGGAAAATAAGGTAAATTAAAAAAGGCATAAAAATTATTAAAATTATATTATAAAATAAAATTTGTAAAATAATATATTCATCTTCCTTTAAAAAAGTAAATTGTGGGACTTGAACCACCACCACCAATACAAAAAGGCGATAAAATACTAGTTTTACTAGGAGATATTCAACTATCTTTATTGTTATTTAATATATATATATATATATATATATATATATATATATATATATATATATATATATATATATGATTGAAAGCAAAATCAATTTTTTATTTTTTTTAAATTGAGGTAGGGCACGGCCTCGCATAGCCTTAAGGTGGGTCCATCTTAGTTGATTATTTTTAAATTTTAAATCAAATAGAGAAAACAAGGTCAAAATGCGGATGAGAATGACGGATGGGGATGAGGGAAAGGGTTACAAAATGACGATGGGGGCACTCATATCCATATCCATTTCCTCAATTGCCATCACTACCTCTGACTCGAAATGAAATTACCAATTAACAATTAAGGGTGACAATTCAAGTTATGGTGTCGTGTTTGTATTAACCCAATCACTATTCAATTTTTTTTTCTCAACTTAAACACAACTCTTTTTTTTTTTTTTTTTTTTTTTTTGACTAATGGAACCGATTATAAACAACCACGGTACTCAGCCGCAACAAGAGAACCAACACAGAGAGGAAACTCTTCCAGCCAAAACATATCCTCCACACAAGAGAGGCTATTTTTAGCCAACACATGGGCTACTTGATTAGCCAATCTAGGAACGAAATCTATAGAACTACAACACGCTTGAATACATAACATTCTAATATCAGAAATAACACCTCCAATCTCAGAGAATAGAGTACTTGAATTGTTGATCCAACCCACCACCACTTGTGCATCCGATTCCAGCCTACACGGAAACAACTCCGAATCAATTGCCAACCGAACCCCTCGAAGAATTGCTACAGCTTCAGCGACTTGAGGAGTAAACACAGTTTACGTTTATCATCGTGTCACAAGCTAAGCTTAAATGCTGACCCATAAAGTTAATGGATTGTCCATTACTAACTGATTAACACATTAATTTATAAAATTTTGCCAATGGCCTCTTGCTAATGTGGTGTGACTCTCCAATTGAAGACTCCACCACTATGATTCAATGCTCGGCATGCATGTATATATATTTATATATATTCATTATTTGTCCCTCCTCTTGTGTGGGTGTCCTCTTCCCATATGTGGGAGTAGTAGTCCGGGTTGTGTTAGTAGAGTCCAATTTCGCAGGGTCCCAACAGTTGTTGTAAATTTTTTTAAAAAAAAAATTATAAAATTTTCAAATTACCTATTTAATTTGTTGGAGAAAGAACTTTTTGCGTAATTACATGATTTAAATTAACTATTCAACAAATAAAAATAATCAACTCTGATGCAAACTCCATCCGAAATAAATTTAAATGAAAGTCAATACAATTTTTCCAACTAAAATATTTTACATTAAAATAATTGTGTCAAACGGATTAAAGGACTGTATGATTTTTCTTTAGGTTTTATTTATTTATTTATTTATTTAAAGTTTTCGTCATTGGTAGGATTCAAGCCGTTGACCTGGAAGTCATTTGTCCAAACCCCAAGCTCGTCCATCTACCGGCTGAGCTACGCCCCTGTTGACCTGTTTGATTTTTCCACTAAACATTTAATGGCACTTGATGTGTGGGATTAAGTTGTTTCATTTGATTTTTTAAATTATAAAACCACTAAATGAGCTCCTAAAACCAATTTTTATATAAAGTGTTATTTTTTTTTTCACTTTTCACTTAATGAAAAATAACTGAAATATATATCAATTTTTGTTATAAAAAAATAAATATGTTTTTCAATTTTCAATCGGTACAATTCTTCACTGTTCAGTTTTCGAATGAAAAATCAAATGCAGACCAAAGTTATTAACAATACAGCTTATTTAACATGTTTAAATAATGTGCTGTCGATTGGATCAAGTTCAACGAACCAACTAAAATCATATCGCGTCACTGGGTCACGTCATGAAATAGAATTGGCAACCTTATTGACAACCAGGACCATAGTGTAGACCGTAGAGTTGTCAAATCTTTGATCCACTAAAATGACACGTAAAAGCCTAGGATCTAACTCAACTGGAGTGTTGACACGTGTACTACTGTTTGATATTTAAAAAAAAAAAATTGATTTGATTTGATTTGATTTGGGCTCACTGAATCCCGACTGTTTGATGTTGCATGCATGAACATGATGCATCTGATGAGTAATACAAAGTCAAAACTTTGACTTTTATAACGCCGTTTTGGTTACGTGAAATGTTTGATCCTCAGAATTTTAGAATATAAAATTGTAAAAGAAATATATATTAAAAATGAAAATATAACGCCGTTTTACATTGTCATGGAAGAATCTTCAAAACCTTTGAGTTTTGATCAAGTCGGTATCTAGACTTGGCTACCTCTAGCTATACCCAATATTTGAGGAATATATACATAATTATATATATTATAAATTAATCTTCTACTTTGTTCCTTCTTATTATAAAACAAATATTCATTAAATCAAAAGTTCTCAAATTTTTTTTATTAAAAAAGTTTTGAAATTTTCAAAATACATAATTCAAGCCAGTTAAATAGTATATTACACTACCCGTCTGATGTAAATGATATATATATATATATATATATATTGGGTTATTGGCACCGGTCCCCCTAAACTTTATGCAAGTTTTCATTTTATCCCCTGAACTTTTATTTAGGCGTTAAACCTTCTGAACTTTAATTAATCGGTAAAATCTGACTGTGGATACTCCTCTCAAATAGGTGTTCAGGGGGCAATAAATTATACTGTTTACCAATTAATAAGAGATCAGGGGGTTTAGAGCCTAAAAAAAAGTTCAGGGGATAAAATGGAAACTCGCATAAAGTTTAGGGGGACCGGTGCCAATAACCCTATATATATATATAATTATATGAAGAATAAATTTTAAAATATTAATTGAATTAATTTAAACTAAAAAATAGGACAAAGTGTACAAACATCTGTTGCGGGTGTAATTGCACAAATATAAAACTTTTGCTCATGATTACAAAAACATCCCCTATTGCTACTTGTGTTCGTTACCTGTTGAAAGGTAACGTTTTAAGGGTAAATTGTCCATTTTAAAAATTGAATTATTTACATAATAATAAATTAAAAATATATATATATAAAAATGGGTGAAAAAGATCTTTTCCATCCGTTAGATGATAAGATCTCATCTCCTTCATATATTAATAAAAATAATAAATTAAAGAAAAAAAAATGAGATTGAGATGGCTCCATCTCCAGCTCCTCCTTGAGCAAATTGCTTTGGGTGAAGAGGCAATATTTTCTCGCGAGGATAAACATATCCTCCACTGTTGGCGGACTCCGCCAATTATGGTCATTTTTTTTGTTAATTTATTAATTTTAAAATAATGAAATAAATAATCAGTAGTATTTTAATTATTTTGGGTTAAAACCACCGTAAAATTTGATAATAAAGAATATTTATACAATTATGAACAAAATTTTCATATTTATGTAATTACACCTAAACGGGGTGTGTTTGTGTAATTTTATACTTTATTTGATCAAATTATATATATATATATATATTGAAACTTATATTATATTATATTATATAACACAGTTTATAAATAAAATAAAATAAAATGGTATAAATTTTCAGATATTTCTATGCCTATGTACTCTTAACTATATTCAGATTTGGTACCTTAATTTGGAATTTAAATAAAAATGCTTCTTGAAAATAATAATAAAATTGAATAAGTAATTATTAGTGTAAAAGGTAATAGCACAGCCCAAAATTGGTTACATGAGAAGTAGAAATGACAGAGAGAATTAAAATGAATGCGCGTGAGAGTACGTACAAGGAAATGCAGGCTGCACTGTTGCACTCTGCACTGAAGTGTGTGATGATAATTCCTTGCAGGCACAGCAACTCTACGTCTCTATTTTTATATTTTTATATTTTTCTATTTTATTTGTATTGGATGGATATTCTTCACCTGCTCTTCTTGCCAACTGCCAACACCAATACATGCCTAGCTAATAGCTATTTAATGCATTTTGTCTTCAACGTAGTTTACCTCACAGTCACTTCTATTCAATTTCACTACCGCTCAATAATCTATACTTAATCGGTCTTTCTATTATCAGTTCAAACTGATAAAAGTTATATCAGTTTTTTGTATGTGGGTCACTGGATTTAAATATTTTAACTGACAAGTGCATATAGTTAAGTCAAAATATTTAAATCCAGTGACCCACATATAAAGAACTGATATAACTTTTATCAGTTCGAACTAATAATTGAATTTTTGAATACTTAATTTACCCTCCTTTTTCCATACTAATTTAATTTTATAATTCTTATCCTGCTAACACAATTCTTTCATCTACCATCGCCTCAACTTCTGGAGTTGACACTTCCATTTGATCCTCAATTGTTGCATCATCACGCCCATTCTTGATTATCATGTTGTGTATAATAATACCTGAAAATTACAACAACTAATGTAATGCCTAGAAATTACTAGGAAAACAGAGCTAGAGCTATTGAGAGATTTAGAGATCGATTGAGAGAGATGATAATTCTTGTAAATCTTCCGATAGTTTTCATTCATATACAACGGATTGTTAATTCTCGTGCACTCACGTTGGCCAAAAGCAAAACATAATTTGTTTGTTGTCTTACGTTAGGCTTCTTCTAGAAGCAACAAACTAATTGACTAACTTAGCTAGTTTGACTAACAAGGACTAACGGTCGATTGACTCAATTAAACGATGGTGTATTGCCTTTTTAAAAACGATAAAATTCCCATTTCAATGACTACTGCCCAAATCCCCAAAAACAATATACTGTAGCTTGAATTAATAATGACCTATAAACATGGTGATGAAGAACAAAAGATTAGCAATTCATACAATCAATCAATCAACAGACTCTATCAGAAATCAAAATGATGATGAAGAACAAAAGAATTTAATGTGTTGGATGACTCTAACACATTAATATCATTGTTGGTACCCGGCAAACCAAAATATGGATGCCATATCCATAGGTCATAATCAACTACGACCTCTAGAATAATAGTCGGGGATCCACTCGACCTGCATATTGTCTTGCCCAAGCCGTTGGACAATTTTTCCACTTTCAGTGCATATAATCTACTACCCACAATTCCTGGAAAACCACGATGTTTACCAATATGGAGTAGTCTGGCAACGTCATTAGTGTTAAGAGATCTTAGACACTACTCTGTAAATATCTCCACAACAGCACGACAAAATCTCTTCAAACTTTCAATTCATGTAGACTCTCATATTTTAATATACTTGTCAGTAGTATTCGCTGGTAGACCATATGCCAACATCCAAAAAACTGTTGTTATTTTTTGAAGAGCAGACAAACCTAGTCTACCGAGCCCATATTTTCGTTGCACAAAGTAGTTGTCACGAGCTTCCACATCATTAACAATACGAAGGAATAAACTTCTCCCCATTCGAAAGCGTCACCGAAACATTTGATCGTTATATCATGGGTTCTTGGTAAAATAGTTGTTAAACAAACTACGATCAGCACTTTCCCAGTCTCGATTGATCACTATATGACCAGTAATTAAGCCTTCATGGGTCACTTGGTTGTTTGCTTGATTGAGATACTAATCGATGGCAGTTGGATGTTAGCATGCTGTTTAATTATTGCTTCTTGTTCTGCATCAATCGCTTCAAGATCTGCTATAAGTTGTACTTCATCATCTTCGGAAGATGAAAATGCAAAATGAGATGGACCTCCGACATTGAAATTCATTTTTGTTTGGAGTTGAATTGAATAAGTTTTAGCAGACTTTAGTGTAGACTATTTATCATTGTCATCGATAATATTCTAGATTAACCATAGGAATCTATACTATTAAATCGTTACCATTGGATGGATTTCATCACCATCAAAACCATAGGTTTAATTTCCAAAATAATATCTTCACTTTTTTCTAGATATCTTATCTTCACCTTTTCCAAAATCTGAAGATAAGAAATCTGAGCTATTAAATGTCAACCACTGGATGGATTTCATCTCCATCTGAACTGTAGGACACGTCTCTAAAATAATATCTTAACTTTGATGCGAACCAATTGGCAAGTTATGACCTAGGTCGCTTAGAGTACCAAAAACAGAGCTGACTTTGTGGGTTCATAACTTTTGCATACGGGCTCCAAATGACTATTATAATATGTTTTCGGAAAGCTCAGGACGAGCTCTACAATTTGTCACGAAAACTTTGTTCTCCATGAACAGGCCAAGAAAAGGCCCAAAAAGTGTCATTTAGTGTGTTGTCCGGAGACTTTTAGTTTCTTGCGCAACAATTAGGATTTTTTTTTTCTTTCTCAATTTAGTTAAGGTGTTTTAGGAGTCGATGAGATCTTGTTTTCTCTATTTATTAGGTTGTATTAAGTTGAAGTTAATTAGTTTTTGAATGAAATAAAATTAACTTGAGTTTTGATCTCAATTTATCTCTCTTCTTTTGGAATCTTATCTTAACTTTTCTAGAAATATGATCTTCACTTTTCCCAAAATCTGAACAAAAGAAATTGTGAGCTAAAATACCAACCATTGGATGGATTTCATTACCATCTGAATCGTAGGAGACCCTTCCAAAATAATATCTTAACTTTTCCAGAATTCTTATCTTCACTTTTCCCAAAATATGAAGATAAGAAATCTGAACTAAAATGCCAACCGTTGGATGGATTTCATCACCATCTGAATCGTAAGACACCTCTCCAAAATAATATCTAGACTTTTCTAGAAATCTTATCTTCACTTTTCCCAAAATTTGAAGATAAGAAATCGTAGCTAAAATGCCAACCATTGGACGGATTTCATCACCATCTGAACTGTAGGACACCCCTCCAAAATAATATCTTAACTTTTCCAGAATTCTTATTTTCACTTTTCCCAAAATCTGAAGAAAAGAAATCTGAGCTAAAATGCCAACCATTGGATAGATTTCATCACCATCTGAACCGTAGGACATCTCTCCATAATAATATCTAGACTTTTCAAGAATTCTTATCTTCACCTTTCCCAAAATCTAAAGATAAGAAATCTAATTTCAAATGCCAACTAGTGGATGGATTTCCTCACTATCTGAACCGTAGGATTAAATCTGAAAAAAGTACCTCATAGTTTCTATAAATATCAACCCCTACTAAATTACACATATCCCTTAAAATATCTTATCCCTTCGCGGCAAGAGATCTTTGCAGTGTCAAATGCAAGCTATCCTTACTATAGTTGGGAAATTGCGGGGATGCCTAAGTTGAAAGTCCGAATCCAAGTGGTGCTTCAGAAGCTGATATTATGAGTATTTGTTACAATTAAAGTTGTAGAAATATTATATATAATATTGAATTTTAACAATATATATGTATCCTTTTGTAGATAATTTGAGACAAAATATTATTAACACAAGATAAGAATTACAAAAAAAGATTCAAATTTGATCATGTGTGGCCTATCCTCAAAGATATTCAAACTTTTACAGATAACGATAGTGTAACATTAGCCTTTCAAAGGCAAAGTGGTAATATTGTATCATCACAAGAAGTCTCTCCAACTCTAGAGTCTCTCACATCGGTATCTCCTGGATTATCTTCATTTTCTCTGATTATAACTAATGATGATGTTGGCGGTAGTTCATCTCAACAGCTCATTGGGGTGAAGAAAACAAAATTTAAAAGGATGGCTGATGAACAAAGTTAAAAAATTCTTGACTCTATGAAAGAAAGAAGTCAACAACTCCTTAAAGTTAAAAAAAAAAAAAAAAAAAAAAAAAAAAAAAAAGGCGGTGCGGATAGGCAAAGAAATTACACAATCCAAGAGAGAAAATAGGACATGGTTGAATTTCGGGAGGAAAACAAAATTTTAATGCACGATTTGAATTTTATAACTAATCCAAACATACACGAGTTTATGCATCGTGAACAATTAAGAGTTATGGAAAAAAGAGCTCAACAACAAGGCTAGGGATCTCAAAATGCATATGAGTCTTTTGACCAATTTTTCAATAATCTCGGAGGATCCGGAAATGATATTCCAGACTACTTAATCGTTGTTGTAATTTATATTGTATTTTTCCTTAATTTTAGTGTCTTCCAATTAGTGGTAATTTATTTTATCACTATGAAGTTTGTATGAAGTTTTTAATGTTTTTATTAATTATTGTATTTTGCATTAATTTTTGTGTTTTCAATTCAGTGATTTATGTAAAAAAAAATTTTATTTTTTTTGTATTATACACTTAATTTTAGTTTATTTTAAATGTTAATATAAATGATAATTAAATTAAAACAAATATAAATTAAACAAAAGCATTAAATAATAAAAAGGACCAAATTGGAATAAATTTAATTGATTAAGGGTAAAACTATGATTAAACAAAACCTTTAAATAAGGGATATAATCAGAATAGATTTTATTAAATATAAGTCAAATTGTGATTAAGTCAAAGTTTAGGGATGAAAAAAAAGGGATTTTTTTTGCGCCATTTGAACTGTGTTGTGCAAGGGATTGTGCAACACTGTTCACTGAGACTAAAATGGCGTTGTGAATGGTGTTGAGTTGGAGATGAAATTTTGCTCCAAAATAACGCTGGGTTGGAGATGCCCTAAGGATCCCAAAACTTTTCTGCCTATGAAAATATCAATTTATACCTTTTTACATTTGGAAAAACACTAAATAACACCAAAACTTCTTTATGGTTAGCCTTTTTTATACACGGATGAAACAATTTTATTTTTAAATGATATTGATCTCATGTACTTATCAACGATAATGGTTAGATGGGTATTTTCGTCATTACATCTTATTTTCAATGTTTTATTAATAAATAAAAAGTACATATTAAAAAAAAAATTGAGAGAGATCAAAGTGATCAGATAAAAGTGCACAACTCAACCAAGTGATAAAGAAAATATAATAATAATAAAGACTACGACCATCGATGATGAAGATGGTCTTTAAATGTGGATTTCACCAATGACCAAATCCCTTCAATCTCCTTCCCTTCAATAAAGGAGATCGAACTATCTCCTCTATAGTCGAGGAGATCGATCTCCTTAGTTGTGGAGGAGATGAACGATCTCCTCCGTTATGGAAAAGATCAACATTATTTTTTATTTTTTAAAAGTTTTTATTATTTATATTGAAATTACTTATTTTGTATAATTAAAATATTACAATTTTATTTTAAATTATCATTTTATATATTTAAAGGGTTCTTAAATTTATTTTTGGAGTTTTTTGTTTTTTATTGATCCTTTTAATATTAGGTAGCTTTATTTATTTATTTTTATTGAATTCAATAATATGATGTTAATTTTGTAATAATAAATTATTTATATGGGCAATTAAATCTTTTCATCAGAATGTAAATATGTAAAAAGTAATTTATCAAATAGTCTTTCGATCAATTATTTAAAAAGAGTATTGTTACTCTGTCCAAAAATATTCATTGATAACTATCGCATCATCAATGCATCATCTCATAATTAATGTGATTGCTATACATATGCTTGCCACATTGTTGAGCGAAATATTTGGGTAAATTTTAGTGCAATGTAGAATTATTCATATAAAAATAGGAGCAAAAAGGTCCTCTAAACTCTTCTATTCTGTTCCTTGGTGCAGTTGGTGATATTTTTGGTCAGAGAGACCATTTTGATATATTTATGAAAAGTTAAGCATAAAAAGATCTAATACGCACAAGTCAATTAAAAACAATTACATTTCTTGAACAATTAGGGACCAAATTGTAAATCCACATGTATTTTAGTGAAAATTGTAAAAAATAACCACATAAATTATATAAATTTTGTTTTTTACCACATACAAAGTTTTAACTCTTAATAAACACATTGTAAAAAAAAAAAACAAAAAAAACAAAAAAATCAGTCCATTACCACAAATTACGAAAATTCCATTGTAACATTTTTATATTTTTTGCAAAAAAAATAAATTAAAAAAAATGAAATAATGAGAAAAGGTTAAATGTTGTGACATGTTGGAGAAAACGTGAAATCTTGACATTTTTAAAAAGGAAACATTACCAAAACATCTTCTCTACAACAATGATTTTTTAGTTTTGGCATGATAAAATTATAAAAACAACCCTCCAGAACGGTGTTTTAGAAATTTTTTCTTCGTTCTCTTAGTTTATTTTTTCCCTTTTGTAGATAACTACGCTGTCAGGGAGGGAAAGCCGCGATGGCACTATTGCATGCCTTGGTGCGCATTGCTTAGACGCGGGGTCGCTTAGGTGATCGCTACCTAGGAAGGGCACCAGAGATGCCTTCATTGGGCGTCGAACGCCGAGCAACGCCTTCTTGGGCGAATGAAGGAGATGTGTGTGTGTGAGAGAGAGAGAGAGAGAGAGGGAGAGAGAGAGAGAGAGTATTTAGATAATTTTTTCAAAACATGGTTATTAATAGTTAAATTTTCGTATGTGGTTAAAAGCAAAAGTTTAGGGCGCGTCATGTAAGCGTTTTTCATTTGCTTTTGCCGAAAAGAAAAATGAAAATGAAAACAGTATTTTTGGTTTTGATTTCAAAATCTGAAAATGCGTCTGGTAGTATATACTGAAAGATGTATTCTGAAAATAAAAACAATAAAAACATGTCTGGTGGATCAACGTGAAAAAAAATTGAAAATCCATTTGAAAAAAAAAAAAAAAATCAAAAAAACTGGAAAGATCCATTGCTTACACAAATAAATTACTGAGCTAAAAACTCAACCTATACTCCTCATTTTTTTAACATTAATGCTTGAATACAACCCATTATTTCAAAATTATGTAGAACATACAGTCATACAAAAGCTCATATGGGTCTGTGGGATTTGTTGGGATGATGACTCATCCAACTTCTCTTAACCCCATTCAAATACAATCCTCTCTTCAAGTTCAACCTTCCCTCACCACCCCCCCCCTATATTTATTTATTTATTTATTTATATTATTATTTTTAATTCCTACATTTTTTTATTTTCTCTTGAGATCTTTTTATTTTCTCTCAAGATCTTTTTATTTTACCAATCTTCAACCACCTCAATGAACCTAGTTGCTGTAAATCACAAAATATGTATCGAAAGACCAAATCACAAAAATATATATTTTAACCCCATATATCGAATAATACTACCTCTTGTTCTATTCCAGCTTATGAAAATCGGAAGGTAGGAGCACTTGGTTATGTTGGTTTGATTGTGAAATTTCCTCATCATTTCTTCCTATGGATACCGAGGAATCAAGAACAAAATATTTTTACCAATCTTCAACCACCTAAATGAACCCAATTACTGGAAATCACAAAATATATATCTTAAGACCAAATCTATGAACAAAAGAATCCAAATTCAATCTATCGAGCTCTCTTGAGAAAAACAAAATCAATTATGTTTATAAAATAAAATAGAAATGAAAACAATTCAGGTAAAGATCTATCTAATTGTAAACCCAAAACAAATCTCCAATTAAAGCTCAGATATAGATTAACCCAACAATCAAAAAATAAAGAATTTTTTTTTTTAAGGAGCTGTCGATCTGCTCTTGGAGGAGTAGATCGGCGACTCCAACGCTAGAGGAGGTGAGATCCCCCTCTGGCAATGCTGATCTGGCCAGATCGGCGAGATCAACGTCGCCGGAGGAGGATCTCACCTCCTCTGGCGTCGGCTTATGGAGAAGAAGAAGAGCTGTTCCATTTTTGTCATGGAGAAGAAGAAGAAGACTTGTGACGAACGAAGTAGAAAAAAAAGTGAGAAAAAAAATGAGTTAAAAAAACAAAATGAAAAATATAAAAAACATCTTAAACATATTTTTCGTGTTTTTCAATTTCAACACTGGTCTTGTATTCCATTTTGCTTTGTTTTGTTTTGTTTTGTTTTTTGAAAATAAAATGAAAAATGGTTAACGAACACGAATTCGAAATCGTTTTTGGAATACAAAATGAAAACGAGCTTAAAAACAGCTACATGATAGGCCCCTTAATGTTTTCAAAGGCTATTTTTGATTTTTTCTCTTTATTTTATTATGTTTGTGAGAAGTTGGTTTATATACGTTAGCTTTGTATCCAAAAAGATTAGCCTATTGAGCTGTAACATCAATTATTATATGTACTATTTATATTATTATTATTATTATTATTATGGTCCCGTTCTCATCAGTGTGCACTGATGTAACTACATCAGTACCAATGTATGTGAACCACTGATTATGGAGAACTTTTGATAGGTGCATACACTTTGAGTCAAAGTATGTAAATCCAATGGTTCACATCCAACGCACTGATGAAGTTATATCAGTGCGCACTAACTTGAACATATATACAGTTTTTCTATTGTCAGTTCGTCCTGATATAAAATATATCAGAACGAAGATTGTTGACCATTAGATTTGCATACTTTGACTCAAAATGTATGTACTTGTCAAAACTTCTCTATAATCTATGGTTCACATTCTTCGTCCTGATATATTTTATATCAGGATGAACTAACAGTAGAAAGACTATATATATATATATCAATTTTTCTATTATCAGTTCGAACTGACAAAAGATATATCAGTTCCTTGCATGTGAGCCATTGGATTTAAATACTTTGACTTGGCTGCATGCATTTGTTAAAGCATCTTTTAAATCCAATGGCCCACATGCAAGGAATTAATATATTTTATATAAGTTCGAACTGATAATAGAAAGACTGATATATATATATATATACATAAACTCGATATGTTTTTAACATGAGAATGATAAAATGGGATTTGTTTTTTCTTTTGTGAAAGTATAGCAACAAGTCTATATAAAATCTCGGTCTTTGATTTTATTTATTTATTTATTTGCATATTGTTATTTTTAAAATATAAATATAAACTTTTTCTTAACTTTTTAAATACTTAGCACAAATCTAGAAATGAGATGAAGTTGACTTAGTAATTAATCTCTCATACTTATATCGGTAAGCTGTTGTTGGTTCAAGTTATATTTTATCTCCCAAGTCTTATAATATTATAATAGTTAAAAAAACACGTATATGTTAGCAAAATCTTAGGGCCTGTCCGGTACCATTTTTCAAAGCTATTTTTGTTTTTGTTTTTCGAAAATAAAAATGAAAATGAAAATAAAAACAGTGTTTTTGGTTTTAGTTTCGAAATTTAAAAACGCATATGGTAGCATATCCTGGAAGCTGTATTCCAATATGAAAACGTAAAAAACGCGTCTAATAGGTTATCCGAAATATATCAAAAATTATAATGAATTGATTTTTTTTTTTTTTTTTTTTTTTTTGTTGGGTAAGATATTTGCAACGCCCATAACCAGGTCTAGCAAAAGCCAAACCTCTGTCGGCGCCACTGCAGCTCAGCCAAGTCGACGGTGCCGGTGAGGTCGCCGGGATGTGCGACAGCTAGGGCTGGCAGCGGAAAGGGCCGGCGGTGGCTAGATCAATGGAAGGAAGAAGAAAGAGCAGTTGGGGAAGAAGAAGTTGATGGTGGCACGGGTGGTGCGTGCGGCTGATTCTAGTGTCGGTTTGTAGCGACACTACTTAGGTTTTGTAGATTGACCTTTGAGGATTCAATCTATGGTGGTTTCGGCCCTTGCTTGTCATGGAAACAGGTTAGAACGAGAAGAAGATGAAGATTCCGACGATCGGAAAAGAAGAAGAAGAAGAAGAAAAAGAGAGAAGCAGAGGAAGAAAAAGAACATTGATGGAGACCAAAGATTCGAAGAAGAAGAAGAAGAAGAAGAGTGACAATGAAGAAGAGAGAAGGAGAGGAAGAAGAAAGCGTATTCTAGAGAGTCGAAGAAAGAAGAAGAAAAAAAGAAAAAAAGAAAAAAAAAAGTGATTTTTTTTTTTATTTAAAGTGAAAAACAAAATGAAAAACATATAAAACTTGTTTTTCAAATTTTCACTTTTAACATTGGTTTTATTTTTTATTTTGTTTTTGTTTTGAAAAACAAATGAAAAACAAATGAAAAATAGTAACGAACGCGCATTCCAAATCATTTTCGAAAAATGAAAACGAAAATGGGCCTGAAAAATGATACCAGACAGGCCCTTATATTATGGTCTTATCGAATTTAATTGATTTCAAGCATTCAATTACACGAATATGAAAACTGTGATGATAATTATAACAGTTCATTTGTAAAAACAATAACACTAGAAAATATATATGTTAACAAAATCTTATATTATGCTCTCATCGTATTTAATTGATTTAATTAAATATACAAATTATTATTTTGGATAACGTGTATAAAGATAAAGATAAATATATAATTGAGGTGGCTGAAGAATTGTACGGGAATTTTCAGTAGTCGGCACCTAGAAAGATCTCTATACGTGATTGATTTTGATTGAATTCTTTCTCTCCAAATTCTCTTATTATACAATAAAATTCCATATACGGAACCCAACCCACTTATGTAATCTGACGTGTTGCTCTATCTCATTCTCCAGCCGTTGATTCTTCCTTAGGACAATTCCCTTCTGCATGGCGATCAATCTGGACGGTCCAGATTCCACTAACGTAACGCAGGTCAATTTTATAGCTTGTCTTGTCTTTAACTAGTTTGACTTTTTTATTTTTCAATTTTGAATTTTTGATATGAAAGATTGAAAGCTACATTTGTGTTGTGTATTAGTAGTATTAAATTAAACTATTAATCAATTTATCCAAATTCAACAAACCGTAAGCTTTTCGATTTTTGATTTGACCAAGTTTTTTTTTCTCTACTTTAACTCTCAACAAAATGAAAAAGAATTGACAGCAGTAGTTGAGTTTTTTAACTCGGCGAGTTATTTGGTTTCTGCTTCGGCAAATTTTTACTATTTTCAGTCAGGAATTTGGGCACCCCAACCTATGCTATCATCAATACTTTAGGGTAAACCCTAGACTTGGATTCCAAGTCTCCAACCAAAAGGGCAAAACTGTCTTTTACAACCCAATCAACAATTTTGTTATCCATTTTTCTTTATTTATTTATATATATATATATATATATACAGTCTTTCTATTATCAGTTCGAACTGATATAAAATATATCAGTTCCTTAGATATGGACCATTGGATTTAAAAGAAGTTTTGACAAGTGCATACAACTAAGTCAAAGTATTTAAATTTAATAGCTCACAGACAAAGAACTAATATAACTTTTGTCAGTTCGAATTGATAATATAAAAATTGTATATATATATATATATATATATATTTTGGGTGAATTATGAAAATCAATTTTACAATGGTATTTCAACTTTGATCAATTTTTATTTTTTTAGCTATCGAGGATCTCGAAGTACACCTATTCGCTCGTCATCCTCTAACTGTGTAACTTGCAATGGCCTGTTTATTAGTTGTTGTGGAGTAGAACAGATTAAAAACTCTAGCCCACACCCCTAGCCCTATAAGGATGTAAACGGGTAAATCAGAACTCGCCCTCCCTCGGATAGGATTCAAACCGTTGACTTGGGGGTCAATCAAATGGCATTAGGCATTTAGGCTGTGGTAGAATTTGTTCGGTAAAAAAGAGTAGAGAGGGCAAATATGTAAATTGAAAAAGAAGTGGGCCATTGTAGTAAAAGAAGGGTGGGAAGAGTGCAGAGAAGAGTGTGTATTGTTGTGTAATGTGATGGGGGAATAAAAACGAAAAAAAAAAAAAGTATTCATGGGGATGTTGTGATGATGACAAGGTTGGCTTATTATATAGACACAAAGGTCAAAGCAAGGCAGTTGGAGGTTAATAGTGGGAATAGGGAGGGGTAATGATTTTGATGAAGCAGATCAGAAACTCGTGATCATGAGAATTTTCATCTTTTCAAATCTCTCTTTATCTCTCTATCTGTAATCTGTGCACAGAGAGTATTATTATATAGAAAGCAGCAGTGGGCAGGTATTTTCAGTCCTCCTTAAGGAATTTACAGCTTCGTCTATTCCTTTTCTCTCTCTCTCTCTCTCCCTTGTCTGTCTGCATATATTGTTGCTTCAAACCTAGACACACTTCCAACAAGATTGAGAGACACAAGTCACCCAACAAAACACAAAACACAAAACAGGTCTCTTTTGAAGAAGAAGAATGGGTAGTTGTGGGAGAAGTGGAGCTGTGAGACAGTATATAAGATCAAAAGTGCCTCGTTTGAGATGGACTCCTGAGCTTCATCACTGTTTTGTTCAAGCCATTGAAAGGCTTGGTGGCCATGACAGTAAGTCTTCTTCTTCGGCTTGTTTTTGCTTTTTTGTCCTTTGTTATTGTTGACAAAACATATACATATGATGTTTCTTTTTCTTTTGCAGAAGCTACGCCTAAACTTGTTCTTCAGTTGATGGATGTGAAAGGACTCACCATTTCACATGTCAAGAGCCACCTCCAGGTTTTGCTTCTTCTTTCTCTCTCCTCATGCCTTCAAAAAACCCATCATCTTTTTTAATATCTGAACATGTTTTTGATTGCTTTTGATTTCCTACCAGATGTATAGAAGCATGAGGAGTGACTTGGGAAGACAAGGTATTGTTCATCTTCTTTTTTTTTTTTGCATATAAGAATGCATTAAAGGCAGGGTATTCTGTATTGGAGTGGACTTTCCTCTATTGGTTCTTATCGAAAGTTAAAATAAAATATCATCAACTTCACATTCTAACACATGTTTGGAAATATGATATATCACTTCATTTAATGTGTATTCCCTTTCTTATTCACAAATATATGAAAACAAATGTTCAGACTGCTCCTTTCAAATAATCTAATACTGGCACTCTTCTCATGAAACCCACATCATCTATAACTGTAGCTGTTTCTCATCATCATCATCAATCTCAACTCTCAATCAAACCATGTTAAATGCTTTTTTACAATACCTTTTTTTTCCCTCCTTTACAAGAATACTTTTTCTTCTTCTTGTTAAAACGTTAAAATGTTAAATGCATGCATTATCTTAAGAGAAACACCACTTTTTTTTCATTAGTCTGCTCTTTGTCTTGGACAGAAAAGAGCTCCACCCAACAAAGAAGACAATCTTTTGAACAACATGATGGGTGTGTCGATGAAGTAAATCATGAAATGGGTTTTAGGCAGCCATCTTCAGAACCCATTAAAGAATCAGATTCTCAATGCATCCACACCAATCCTCTTCCTTCTAAAAGGTCAGTTTCAACTCTCAAGGATTTTCCACACACACTTACCCAAAAATGTTGCAAAAAGTTGATTTGCCAAGGAGTAAAGAAGATTTTTTGGCATTTTTTTTTACATGATCTTTACTTTTGAAGGGTCTCTCTTGAAATTCCTTTTGTTTTGATTTATCCCTATCAGACCAAGAATCGAGAGCAGCACCAGGAGTTCAATCTCTGATCAAAACCTGCAATGCAGCCAAGGAATATGTGACACCACAGTATCCAATCCGTACCGTTTTGATGATTATGTGAAGAAGCATAACAAGGCTAGTGATCAAAAGGGAATAAAGGAGGATTATTATGGTGGTGGTGGTTTGATCAGATACGAGCAGACCTATTCTCGGCCTCCATCCACAACACCATCGTTCAAATATTCACTGCCACAATCTGATATCCTTAAGGTACACTTTAACATCTCTCTCTCTCTCTCTCTCTCTCTCTTGACAGCTTTTTCTGATGGGGTTGAGTGTAATGTTGGTTTTGATATTAACTTTGTTTAGAACCAAGTCATTGTATATTTGGGGTTTGGTCTGGTCTTTGTTTGTATTTTCCAGTGGATGTATGGAATATCCGTGCTTTTTAGGTCAACTTTTGTCACCTGCACTGCATACTTCCACAGTGTAGTTTCATTTTCACTTCTCTACTTCAAACAAAAGCTTTTGGGAAAAGCTCTACCCTTCTCAGCAAAAAAGTACTGCCCATTTTTCTGTTTAAACAAAGTAATACAAAAAAACATTTATTTTTATTTTTATTTTTTTGGTAAAACACGTATGTTTATATAATGGAAAAAAACTCGGTGGACAGTGACATCAAGTTCATCCACATACAACATGCCATGTGACATGTAAATAATATGAATGTAATGAGACATGATCCAAGATTAGAGACAGTATTTATATATCTCATTCAGTAGTAATATATATATTTTTTTGGTTGATGAAAGTCATAATTGTAGTCTTCGAAATAGGTATAGAAAGAAATTGTAACACTACTGTGTGGTGGTCCAATTAATGCAGTTGTTAAATAAAAATTGGGGACCCCAGGAGAGGGTTGGGTCCAAAGAGAAAATTCAAAATGGGTCTTTATTGCATTGGAACAGAAGAGACAGTACTTGTTTAAAACCAGGCAACCAGCAGTGTTTTTATAGTTTTCAGTGGTAGGACTACCCCATTATTCAATATTAGGGCTCCCCTACTCTCATTTTGCATTTGCACTTTATTATTATTTCCATTTAACATTATTGGGTCAATTGCACTATTCAAAATGGGTAACCAGTATGATATATGTTTTGTTTCAGGAGGTTGGCAATGGCAATGTAAGGGAAGAAGAAGATTTGTCGTTGGCGCTGTCGCTTCATCATCCGTCGTCCCAGAGAAGCAATGCATCTTCAACAATAAGTGAGATGAGTGAGGCGGTTTCATCCTACTCTAGGTCTAATTTCAAAGACTCCTTTGGATACAATAATAATAATAATATTAACTTAGATTTGTCCATTGCTCTCTGTGGTATCTAATTAAGTAGCTGCAATCGATCTGCATGCATTATTATTGTAAAGAAATTATTTTTCTGAGTAAGATCATCATCGTCTTTTTCTCTCTTCTTCTATTTACTTCATTTCATTTGTTGTTGATTAATTTGGTTATTCTATAGTTGGATTTGGAGTTACAGCTGGAACTGGACGTAACCGATGTTTTACATGTCTCTTATTTCAGTATATATACATATTGTTGGGGTTAAAAGGGGGGGGTTTAAAACCTTATTTAAGTTTTACAAATTATGTAAACATCAAATATGATATTATGGTTTATATCTACAATATAAATATGATATTGTAATAATTCTAAAAATAAATAAGATAATTGATGAGGTGGATGCAAATGTCAATATCTCCTCTCTATAACCCAAACAGAGGAAATAGGTGTTTTTGTTACTTTTTTTAAGTTGGTGTTTTAAGACTATCACCACTTTAATAATTTATATTTTAAAATCACCAAAGTAGGTGACTCTTAAAAATGCCCTTACTTTATTTTTATTTATTTACGTTTTAGGTTTTCTCTTTTTTTCTCTATTTTTTATTTTTTATTAATGTTTTAGATTTTCTTTTTTTGACTTTATTCTTTCATCTTTTTTATAGAAACAGGTCTCCTAAGGAGGTTGAAGTCGTTCGACCTCCATTGGAAGTCTGTTTGACCTCTGTTGGAAGTCTGTTCGACCTTTGTTGGAGGTCAAAATCGACCTTTAATGGAGGTAGAAATTGATCTCCATTGAAGGTCGATAAAGAAGAAGATGAAAAAAAAAATTGGAAATTTTTTATTTTTTTTCCGAGACTTTTTCATGTACTTTTCTAGACTTTTCATATTTTTTAAAGACTTTTCAGGTAATTTCCGAGACTTTTCAAGCATTTTCAAGACTTTTGGTAATTTTTGAGACATTTTCGGCAAAAATGAAATTTTTCGAGACTTTTTGTCATTTCCGAGACTTTTTGGTAATGTTCGAGACATTTGGTAATTTTCGATACTTGTTGGGTACAAATGAAATATTCCGAGACTTCTTTATGGGCAAAAATGAGAAGTCTTAGAAAATTGAAGGTCTCGGAAATTGCCAAAAGTCTCGGAAATGCTTGAAAATTCTTGGAAATGACCTCCAATTGTTTTGTTTTTCATCTTCTTAATCGACCTCGACCTCGACCTCCTTTGGGGGTCGATTTCGACTTCCATTGATGCAGGATTTAAAAATATTAAAAAAAAAAAAAAAATGGTGAATAAGGTTACTTTGGGGTGTATTTTGTCTGTTCACCATAATAACGTGTCATTTAAACTCAAATTATTAAAATGGTGATAGTCTTAAAATTTACTGTCAAAAAGGTTTATAAAATTTTTGAAACCCCATGGTAAACATGAGAAGTCTAAAGAGATAAGTATAGTATTGATTTTATCTATTTTGTCTTTGATTAATCGCGTGTTTGTGACAATATAAATTGTTTTTCGGGTGATAGTGCTCATCAAGGAAAGTTGTGACTCTGAGTATATTCGCCATTCGGGTTGGTTTCTTCGAGTCAGAGATGGGTTACAAATATTTGGATTTACCCCCATGTGGAAATTGTCAAAAATGACCACATATATTATGGGAAATTCGTTTTTAACCATAAACGAAATTTTAATTGTTAATAACTACTTTGTTGAGAAATTACTGGAAAGTCCTCATATAAAAACCATCTCCAAAACACTTTCTCTCTCCTTTACTCTCTCTGCTCTCTGCTCTCTGCTCCCTGCTCTCTCTCTCTCTCTCTCTCTCTCTCTCTCTCTCTCTCTCCTGGTCATCTCTCTCTTTTCTCCTCTCCATCCCGTCACCCATCGCCGGAGTTGTCGCCGAACAGCCGTCGGAAGTCGCCTGGACCAGCGACCTTCACGAACCAGCGGCGCACGAAGGCTTCGCCTAGTCTTCGCACGAACCAGTGCCGCTGGTTCGTGCGATGACCAGGCGGAGCCTTCGTGCGCTGCTGGTTCGTGAAGGTCGCTGGTCCAAGTGACGTCCGGTGGCTCCGTGTTGCGATCTCCTACATGGTCTGCAATAAAAAAGAGAAATAAAAAAAAAAAACCTAAACCTAATTTGAATTTGAGGAAGAAGAAAAGGAAGAAGAAAAAGGGGAAAAAAAAAACCTAAGCCTAATTTCAATTTAGTCCAGATTTCAAGTTTCAACATTTTCAATTTAGGCATGATTTCAAGTTTGGGCATTTCAATTTAGTAATGATTTCAAGTTTCAAGGTTTTTAAAAAAGAAAACTAATTTCAGGGGTAATCTTGTAATTTAAGGACATACACTGATTTTTTTTATAAAAAAAGTGGTTATTAACAATTAAAGTTTCAAAAGTGGTTATTAACAAAAGTTTAATATTTCACATGGTTACTTTCGAATTTCTCTCTTTAGCCATTTAGGACAATGTTTTCTTCCATATATATAGCTACGGTCAAAGTTTTTAATTGACAACATGAGTTTGGTTCTCGTGGGTCTTTTAATCCTAAAATATTGTAGTAGTTAAAAAAAAAGGAAAAAAAGTCTTAGTCAAGATCTATAGAGTCCTATTGATACCAAAAACTATATACACAGTTTGAATATTTACTCTGGAATGTCATTGGGCTGGATTTGAGCCGGAGACTACAAATACCGATCCTGTCCTAAAAAAATTACTTAGCCCCAGCTCTGTCCCAGCCCTTGACTATTGAAGACCGAGTATTGGGTGGGGAATTTCCGAGGCGGGGGGAGGTGGTCCCAATCCCGTCCTATTTTTTTTTTTTTTTTAATATGGACATTGCACAATTTCTATATATTTAGTAGTTATTTTTAATAAAATATATTCTTATATTTTGAATAAACTCAATACCAACACACAAAATAAAATTTAAATGTTCATAATTAACTATAGAATAAAATCCACAAAAATAAGTAATGAGAAATAATAGGAAAAATAAATTGTAAAAGGCACAAAAAAGTTGCAAGCAGCTTCATCTTTAATAATAAGACAAATTAAAAAAAATATGTAAAAAAACTAAATATAAATTAGATCTAAAATGTTCTTAAACTTGGTTTACATTGGATAACAAATAAATTAATGTTAATTCTTTATATCTTAACATTACTAATAAAATATACATTATTTAATTAATTAAAAACGATATTAAATTTTTATTAATTAAATATTAAAATTATTAACAAATACATAATAAGTGGGGTCGGGGTGGGATACTAAACCCCAACCCCCTTGTGGGGTTCAAGTTTTTTTGTCCTCCCTAATCTACTCCCATAATTGGGAGATTCTGTTTCTATAACACCGTGGAGAAAACTCCCCTCTATACATACTTGTAAAATACATATGTTGAGATTCGAACCACTAATGTAATGGGGAAAGGAACTATTCGGAGTTTTATATTGTTCTGTTTATTTGCAATAAATAGTTTGATTAAGTTTTTAAATTTTATAGATTAATTTATGTGTTAAGGGATCATGTTTAGGAATAATGAAAATCATATATTCAAACTAGGAAAAATATTCATATATTCAAAATCATGTTTAAGTTTTATGTTTTTAAATTTTTTTTTCTGTTTATTTTATATTTAGTTTTTAAATTTTATATTCAGTTTTTGTACTGTACATGTTTCCATTCAAACTTTAGGTTTAATGGAAAATGGAAATCATAATTTCTCTTTCTAGAAAACAATAACCATAATTTGATCGGATTCATAATTTATAATTTTTTTTTGTAAAAATTGAATTTCATTTCAAAAATTTAAAACCTTGCATGTTAATATTCAGAACTTCAGGCTTTTGTGACTTCTTTTTTCAATCATCGTATTGCAAAATATTTAAATTTATATCACCTTTTGGTTTAGAACTTCGAATTCAAATTCAAAATTTTAAGTTTAAATTCAGAACTTTAGGCTCAAATTCACAACTTTGGATTATTGATTGTGTTCAAATTCAAAATTTAAAGTTTCGGATTCATCGATCAAAATAGTTGTATGCAATGAGTCAAATTGAACATAAGTAGTAAGTAAATCACTCTCAAGAATATCCTTCTATTTATATAAAATGGTGCTGATAACATATAGTAAAAATATTAAATAAAATTTGAAAATAGATAATGAAAAGAACAATGGTAAAATCTGTTTTTTTTTTTTTTTTTTTTTTTTTTTTTCAAATTTTTAATTTTTGTATGTAATTTACTTTAGTGAAAATTGCAAAAAATAACCTAACCATAGAATGAACTATTGTTTCTAACCAAATTCTAATTTTTTATTATTTGTAACCAATCATCATAATACATTATTGTTTTTAGTCAATAAATTACAATACTACCCTTTTATCCTCTTTTTCCCTTAATTTTTTTTTTTCTCTCCATTACTTATTTCTCTCCATCACTCATCTCTATCACCCATCTTTTTATCACTCATATATTTATCAAATCTTAGTTCTCAACTAATTTTTGTCAAGAAATTAAAGTTATTTTGAAGGGAAATCGTAAAAAACCAAGATTTGGGAAGAGTTTTTTGAAAATTTCGAGTTTGTGGTTGAATCTCTCCTCAAAACTTCAAGGTTTGTAAATCATCAATTTCAGTAGCATTATTGTATTTCAAAGATGATATTGTTGATGTGTCTTTGTTATTTTGTTTCAATTTTAAAGTTTTTTTGGTGACAATGGAAGAAACTTCGATTTCGGTTTGAAATTATATTTCATGCAATGTGTCACGGTAAAAGTGATATAAGTTGGTTATTTCATATTTAACGTGACACATCGCCTAATATTGTGCAATCATGTATTTTTGAAGTACATGAGATATTTCATGCCCAACATAAAATACATAAGATATTTCATGCACAATATGATATATATGAGATATTTCATGCCTTACATGAAATACTGCATAAATATGATATTTCATAGCCAACATCATAAATATATTTCATGTCCAACATGACATACATGAGATATTTCATGCACAACATGATATACATGAGATATTTCATGCCTTGTATGAAATACTGCTTAATGGGGATATTTCATACCCAACATGATATACATATGATATTTCATGCACAACATGACATACATAAGATATTTCATACCCAATATGGCATACTGTATAAATAGGATATTTCATACCTAACATGACATACATAGGATATTTCATGCATTGTATGAAATACTACACAATGGGGATATTTCATGCCCAACATGACATACAAGGGATATTTCATTCCTAACATGATATATTGCATAAATAGGATATTTCATACCTAACATGACATACATATGATATTTCATGTCTTGTATGCATGAAATACTACATAATGAGGATATTTCATGGCCAACATGACATATATGAGATATTTCATGTATAACATAATATACATGGGATATTTCATGTATAACATGATATACATGGGATATTTTATACCCAACATAATATACATGGAATATTTCATGCCTAACATGACATACATGAGATATGTCATTCCAAACATGACATACATGAGATATTTCATTCTTTACGTGATATATCATTGGGAAATGAGAAATACAGTTTTTCTTACAATTTATTTTTATGAACTGATTTTGTTTCAATTATTATTTGCATTAGGAACTATGAAAAGCTTTAGGTTAGCAATCAATTACAATGGTCGATTAGACAATTCAGATTATGTGGATGGGCAACTTATCGAGAGTGGGTGGAAAACAAGTGTGTGATAAATATTTTACAGACATTTTCAACCGAAGTTAATTTGTTACAGTTTGGATTGTTATTTATTGTTTAAAATGATAAAAATGTGTACAACTTTTGTTCGAAAATCATGGACTTGGTTTTAGTTAAATTATTAGTACGTTGTTAGGATTGATTCTTAATTTTACATTTAGACATGTAAATTGTGTTTAAAAGTAGAAAGAGAGGAGAAACAAAAAAACTGTACTATTATTTTGTGATGAAAAAACTGACAATTAGATTCTACAGATGCTTTTTTAACTTGAAATTTTGTTTGTTAACATTATTAAAAAATTTGGTTTGAGTTTCCTCTGTTTATATATCAACATCTATCTAATGTTGTTGACATGACTTCGAAGCTTGTAAAAACCATTCGACAATTTCACTTCTAATGTCCTTCATATTGTCCATTGTGAAATCCATTGATAACATTTATCTTGAACAATATTTTCTATGTAATTTATGATGAACACACCGCAACTCCTCTTGCATCTACTAATAATAGTTGTCAATATCGATAAATGGAAATAGTAATAAAATTTTGAAAACAAACAAACAAACATTAAAAATGTTCTCACATGTCATGTTGTTGAGGAATCAAGTACGGTTCAACAACAACAACCTCCAAAGGCTTATGATCGGATTTACGTTGCTCATAATATCCAACAGCACGAAGTATACCAAGTAAAAATGAGATGAGTGACTTAATATGAGGTACACGTTCTAGCTGTTTTTTCTTGTCATTCCCCTATTGTAATGAGTTGTAAATCTTAATTTTGTACATATACAAGTTAAGTTCACACAACACCCAATGAGAAGAACATACACAACAAGGTATCAAAATCTACATTCCAAGAAAAAAAAACACAGAGCCCAAGGTTAATCACTCAAATTTCACAACACCAACTAATATCACTTAACATCAATAAATATATTGCAACAACAAAAAATAAAAAAATTCCACTACACGTTGTTTAATGAACTCTATCTACATATAAATCGGTAGTCAAAACGGTTCCGAATTTTTTTTTTTTTTAATCTTTTAATTGTACCAATGAAAGTCTAAGTTTGACACAAAATCAAAAGTAGAAACATAATAAAATTTATATGACTCTAATCAACTCATAACACACAGAGAACAGTTAATCACTCAAATTTCACAACACTGACTAATACCACTTCACATCAATGATATATTGCAAGGAAAAAAAAAATCTCCCCTACAGTCTACATATAAATTGGTAGTCAAAACGATTCCGATTTTTTTTTTAATCTTTAATTGTACCAATGAAAATCTAAGTTTGAAACAAAATCAAAAGTAAAAACATAATAAAATTTACATGATTCTAATCAACTCATAACACACAGAGCACAGTTAATCACTCAAACTTTAATACCACTTAACATCGGTGAATATATTGCAAAAAAGAAAACCCCCCCACCCCCCGAACAAAAGATGCCAAATCATCCTCCACAAAAGTCTTAATATTAAATCCAAAACAATAAAAAGTTAATGCAACAACAACAAACATCAACGATGAGATATTAATATTTAATAGTACACATCCACAAGTTTCATAATTTCTTTTAAAACAAAATGACATAATAAATTTTAAAAAAAAAAAACTCACTAAATTGACATCAATGCCAAAGTTTCATTCCACTTTAAAATTCTGCCCATTCTTAATGTTATAAACTTTGTCATCTTCTAAATAAAAATAACAGTCTAAAAGCCCACAAAGTGTCATGAT
Organism: Acer saccharum; assembly: GCA_030490815.1. NCBI lineage: Eukaryota > Viridiplantae > Streptophyta > Magnoliopsida > Sapindales > Sapindaceae > Acer > Acer saccharum. Next base: position 18,344,879 of record CM059873.1, read on the forward strand.
TATTAAGTATTTTCACATATCGGCCTATACCTAAAAATAGAGTTTGAAAACATGATTGCTAGCAGTTCTAACTTTCTACTGATACTCAAACTAGAGATCACAATCGTAACCACAACAAACTACTACGGTTCTCA